>CM032624.1:3786611-3968611 GCA_019097785.1 Fraxinus excelsior
ACCCCATCTCCACTACCCCTACTGTTCTGGGGACTATTTCGGCGACTGTTCCGGCCACCACTCTTCTCCAGCGATCGTTCTGGCGACTATTCCGGCGACGGTTCTGGCAACTGCTCCGATTCTGACAATTATTCCGGCGGTCACAGTTCAAAAATTTTATATGTCGCAATTAATTCGTTGGTCACAGATTTCAAAATTAGTTGGCTACGTATCAAGATTTATAGATCACACAGTCACATATATCCAAATTAGTTGGTCACAGATTTTTTCACGGTCAAATATTATATAATTTCTAGGTCATAGATAACAAAATGGTTGGTCACGGATTATACACAGATTACCGAATTTTAAGGTCACAGATTATATTTTTAATCACAAAACCAAAATCACCAGATCCTCCACCTGCACCACCGTTGACTACCACTACCATTGTCAACCCACCACACACCAACAGTGCCACCACCATGGCAAGAAGATCTAACCAGCAACAATCGTGATATAGATACCAAACAACCACCACATATTAGCCCAAACCACATACACCAGATCAGTCAACACACAGCCACACACCAACAACAGCCACCAGCTACACACACATCCGCCACCAACAACAGCCAGACACACATCAGCCACAAACAACAGCTAACCACCAACAACAACTACTCACACAGATCCAACCCATCCCCATAGATATGTCGCCTCTCCGATTCCCTCAACTCCGATCCGCCACAATATCTACCTATAAGTGCTCACCATCTCCATTACCAAGCACCTACATCAGAAACCGCTTTCCGCCTTCATCTGCGAACACAAACACATGGAAGATGATGACTTCGGTGATCTCTACACAGACGTCCTCACAAACGACGTTTCAAGCCTCCCAGCCGCAAAATGATGTGCCGACAGTTCGGAACAAATCAACGTCGTTCCAGGGTCATTCGATTGATCTGAACATCAATAGTGATGATGAAGAGATTCTTCTCGAAGCTCAAAATTCTAAGAATTTTAATTCCCTATCTACCAATGGATTGAATTTGAGTGTCGCAATTGAAGGAAAAACCCTACCTGACGCCGCTAGGGAGGGGAAGGGAGAAGCAGGTAGAGGCAGCGGGTAGTGGAGGAGGCGAGCGATGGAGAGAAATGGTGAGAGAGTGAAGAGTTGAGATAAATAGATTATTTTAGGGTTTGGATAAATTTAGGATATGATATGTAAAATAAAATACCTGATTTTTGAATAATTAAACTTTCAACCTGATTTTTTAAAATCAATCTTAAAACACATGATTTTTTGTAATTTCCCATAACTTTATTTAATACTGCCATTATTTATATCATTTCCTTGAAAAAGATATATTTCCAATTATTACAGAATTGAACCAAATAGAGAGAGAGAGTGATTAGATAAAATTTCAAGAAATTAAGTAAACAATCGACTTTGAGAAGTCATATGTCTAAATGAATTACTGGTATCATCACTTATAACAAAAATCGGGTATATGCCAAGTCAAAAGATACGTCAAAGAACTAGTCACCAAACAAGGGATGAAAAAACACGCACACAAATTTATAGTTCATGTATAAGAATGTTCAAGCTACGTTAGAACTCTAGAAAGAAACATGGCGCGAAAAATTGTAAGGAAATGTTTTACCATTTGCTAGGCAAATTGTATTGTTACTTGTTAGTGAATCTCCACATCCTTAAAAAGATGGAAATAATATATTTTCATTATTACTTATGTATACATATAAAGAATGTTATGACCTATATAAGAGGGAGGACCCAAAGAATAGAAGAAAAGTTTTGACGATCTTACCTAAGGTTGAACCCCAACCTTGAGGGCCCCCACCGCCCCGCCTCTAGAGCATCGTGGAGGAGGTAAATCGCGGGATGTGCCTCAGCTGGCCAGGGTACAAGAGCTGCCATACTGATGCCCACAAAAAGTCAAATTCCAAATCTTGTTAGAAGCAGGAATCGAACTCTTACACTGTAGCTGTCAACTCAGTTGAGACTACCTCACTCCTATCATTTGCACCACTGAGCTATGCCCTGAGGGGCTTCGACGGTCTACAACTAGTGTCTCATCCAAACTAGCTTAGCTACTTCAGAAATCAGAATAGACAAAGTAGCTACTTCAGAAATCAGAATAGACAAAGCCATCTCTTCCAATGGCACCTTCCTCCATAGTTATTTCTCCTTTTGCGACTAGACATCGAGTAGTCGTAACCCCAATTTTTTTCTCTTCTCATGTTTCCTACTTCTATCCAAGCATGTACAAATCTTATCTCCAACTATGTGCTGTTATGGCAGAGAATATATGGAGCAGATATAAAAGTTAAAATGCCTTAGGACTCCCACAATATCTTTATGTCCATGACAAGAACCTGATGCTGAGACCAATCATTATGAACCCATACGATAAAGTGGAATTCCCCACGAGAGAATATGATGCACTCACATAAAGGAAAATGACAAACTCAGTAATTTACACACATGAGACTTTACATAACACCGAAAAAGACAATCATTGTGTGCGTCAACTGGTGGGGAATAAATACTTTCTTTAATTGATTGAAATGCCATCAATAAATTTGTTCTTCCACACACTTTCTCCAAATGAAAGTGTAACATATACTTTTCCAGCTCAATGTGGTGTCCATTCAATGTGGATCAGAAGCATCCAGAGCCCTTTATTGAGAAGAATCCTTAGGAAGGACTGATAATTTGGTGGTGTTTAAAAATTTTCCTTACCTAGGCCCAGAGAGATGTGCAGTGAACTGGATGACGACGAACATACACAGATACTGGAAATTATTCACTTTACATCCGAAGGACATTGTTCTAAACAGCTAACCTCCAGGTGTGTTCAAGCAACAAAATCTGAAGGGAGATTGAAAAATATAGTCATTATTGGACCCCACACAAGAGATAAAAATTCAAAATTGATGGCTTGACGTGATGGATAATGGTCATATTTTTCATTTTTGTGGGTGAAAAATGAGAAACAAACGGAGGCTAAGTGAAAGTTCTCCGTCAAAGAAACTTGAAGATGTTTCGAAATAAAGAAGAACGTACCGAAGGAGCATGGGGTTTTGGGGGGACTCATGTAATAGATAAGCTTAAATATTGTGTTTCTTAGACTTCCCTCCTTCAAGAGTTCGATCCCATCGAAATGGCCTAGACACTAGACAACAATCCAAAATGTCAAAACATGGGACAGAGCAAACAAGCATGTACTGAGGAATAGCACTTAAAACAATGCAAACAGGTAAGCACACAGAGAAAGAAGAGCACGTCCTAACCAGAAACAGAAATCTCATCAAGCTTAATTTCTCTGTTTCCACTTTTGGGTCTATTTTAATACTTTCAAAAAATTTAGTTTTGGGTTGTTCGGTTCTCACTTGGCCATCATGATCTTGACGAACTCCTCGTAGTTGATTTGCCCATCGCCATCCACATCAGCTTCGAGGATCATCTCATCAACATCTTCATCAGTGAGCTTCTCACCAAGATTTGTCATGACATGGCGAAGTTCAGCAGCAGAAATTAAGCCATCCTGATCCTTGTCAAAAACTTGGAAAGCTTCCTTGAGCTCCTCCTCAGAATGAGCGTCCCTCATTTTCCTGACCATCAAGTTAAGAAATTCTGGGAAGTCAATCGTCCCACTTCCATCAGCGTCAACCTCTTTGATCATATCCTGAAGCTCGGCCTCAGTTGGATTCTGTTTCAATGACCGCATCACTTTCCCAAGCTCATTGGTAGTAATGCAACCTGTAGCAGTATTCAGATGTAAATATAACCAAAAAAAGGCAGTTACAATAGAGGAGCTAACATGAGAAAGTCCATATACAAGTTTCTTTAAATGAAACAAATGTCTATTTAATACGAATTCAGGTACGAAAATCTGATGGTCAGTTCGAAAGATGTCATCAACCCAATAATAATGGAAGGAAGTAGCATTCCGAATTCTTTCACACCACAACAATACCAACTCATTGTGCAATGATTTAATTCGCATGTTTCATACATACGTATGCAAAATTGCAAAATATGACATATTCATAACCTCGTATAATCCTTTCAAACATAAATCCATCGAGTTCCAACCAACGTCACCAAATGATCCAATTCAAAACATCCATCACATATCAATTTCCTAATCACAAAAACAACTTCCATTTCCAGATACACTGAGGGTATGATACAATGTCAAAATATAACCAGGATGAATGACATGCTCATTAGAATCCAATCCATTCACAATAAGAAAGTGTCTACATTCCACCCTGTAAAATGTCAAACCCATGAATACATTATACATATACAAACATCCAAATGTATATTTTATCAGAGGGCTTACCATCGTCATTCTTATCGAACAGGGCGAAGGCATCCTTGAATTCGGAAATCTGATCTTCCGTCAGCTCATCCGGCATTTTTCTCGTTGCCATAAATAACTGATGATATTTTTAACTCCAATGAAGTTATATAGACAGAGAAATTATTGTACTTCAATTTATATAACGTTGTGAGAGAGGAAGAATCTGATGCCTTCCCACTTTTCGTGCTTCTCTTTGTTTTTTCACATTGATTACTATAGAATAATTCTTTTCTTTTTTAAAAATTTTTCTTTCCTTTTCCTTTTGATAATTTAATTTGAAATTCGTTTCTTGCTTTGTGAAGGAATATGCATTGCTTTCATTTCTAATTGTTTTAGTCCTATCTTACTTTAACAATCCATTCATGATTCATCTTCTTTTATTTACGTATATCATGAACTTCGTCTAAATTTTCTATTTCAACGATGATTTGTGAAAAAAAAAATGTGTCGTTAACATTTGAATTAGTGTAACGATTGCTCTTAACACCGAAATGTCTACATTCATGATTGACTTCTTAAATGCATATTTTCTTATGAAAAACCTTAGATAATGCAAATACGTTAAGATAGGGAATAAAATAATTAATATGTTAATGAACAGACTAGTAGACGTGCAAATCTTGCAGCGAATAAGAAATATGTGATATGAACATTCTCATACAAGTACCAACATCACTGCATGTCTTATATCCTTGTTTGTCGTAGTCAAACCTATCCAAGTTCGCAATCATGATATTTTATTGTCACACTTGCTACCCCCAAACGATACTCTATACCAATTATAGGGTTTTGATTCTCAATAGAATTTGAACACGAGTTTTTACTCTTTTCCATTTTCTTATATTCTCCTATATTTTCTATTAGTTTTGCAACATGTTTTATCAGCATGATTGTTCGTTTTATTTACAAGTGTATAAAATATTATTATTATTATTATTATTATTATTCTACTTGTATATTGAATGTTACATAATGTACAAGTAGTATTATGTAATTGGTTGGTGAAAATTGAACAAAACTCATATTTTTTTTTTCTTTTAATTTATGAACTACGTACTCAAAAGAATTCTAGATATGCTAAATATGAAATCCCTTCAAGATTTGTGAATTCTTCGAAGTTTTATAAATTTGTGGAACCTAAAACCTAAGTAAACTCACTTTTACAAATATTTAGAGCATGTTTGTTTTGGATTAAAATTCGATTTTAATCTAAATCAAAGTCAAATAACCAATATTAATCACATTTTTTATGGGTCTCATAACTTTTCAACCACACATTTCAAAATTTCTATCACAATCTACTAAAAATCTAATTTCAATCCCTATCAAACACCTTCTTAATTGCGTTTTGTAAGATTGAATGTATATCGGAATCCGTAAAAGTTTTCATTGATACAGCTCGAGAAGAAACATAAACTTTTAATACCATTATTATTTTATTGTTTTCGAAGAATCACAATTTTATACAAACTAATATTCTAGTAGAATACTGCATCTTTGCTTCTAAAGATCAGAGCTTTATAGATTAATATTAAGAATATTAGATTATTACTCCATTAGAAGTATAATCTTTATATATCAATATTCTTGAAAAATATTAATATATCTCCTGGAAGAGTACATATGTAAAATCAATATTTCAGAAGAAAAACTTGTTATTCTTGACAATTGAATATCATGTTATTCTTGAAGGAATATAACTTTAGCAATACAACATTTAAAAAGAAAAATAATGTGAATGTTTTGCTCTTGAAAAAGTACAAGCTATACATATAAATATTTTTTGAAGAATATTGTCTTCTTACCAAATATCAGTGGAGCTCTAGAAGAGCTAGCACTATCTTACCAAAAAAATGCAAAATAATATATTACCGACACTTTATTTGAATTTGATACACTTTATTGTTGCAAATAATTAAATCACCGTGAATTGATTTGGGTAGAATAACATCGTGCAAAAATGAACGGTATAAAATGTTAATGGTCGAAACAAGAGTTCGACTCTTTCTCGTAACGATAATGCCCCGCACCGGTGCTGACGATATTCTAGCACTCGTCTCCCAAAATGCAACGACATCGACTTGTAATAATAGCATTCCAAATTACAAGACACGGTGAACCTACTCACGTTTTGATCTCTCTAAAAGTTTGAGGACTAAAATGTACGAAAATAACTTTTGAAGTTGAATTGCAAAATATAAATAATGCAATGACGAAGGAATAATTCGGAAGAAAACAAAATCAGAATTGATTTTGGAGTGAAAGAAAATCTTTTATGGGACCTTATAAAAGTTGAAAGATTGTGTCCAAAAGGCACAACAATCGAAAAGTTGTGTCTTCAACATATACAAATCGTTTGGAGATGCAGTTTAACTGTCCACCATCATCTTTTATAAGAATCCACGTGTTACGTACAGAAAAAACGGGGAAGATTTAATATAAATTAAATATATTATTATTATTTTTTATTCCAATTTATTTCAACTTCAAGTGGTTATTTTTTATCTTAATTTTTTATTCATCCTAAATTGGTTTTTTTTAAAAAAAAAAATACAATACATTAATGTACTTAAGGAGTAGAACACACTCGACCAATGAAATATTTTATCCAACTAACATGACCCACTAAAATAATTGGTCAAACCAACTAATAAAACCAATTTTCCCAACATTTATTTCAGCAAATTCAAAGAAAGTCCTTTATTTCTAAAGATATCCGCTGCAATAATACCACATTGAGATAATGTAAGAAAATAATGTTGAATGCTATATTGCTTAATTTCTTTAGCATCAAGCTAGAAGTGGATAAAAGCAAATTCTTGGTACTTCCCCATGGGATTTCTTGTACCATCATAAAAGTAATTGAATCGAATACTATTCCAAACCTAAAAAGCTTTATGCTTTGGCATTACTAGTTAATTATATCATTTCGAAGCAAAGAGGCTATAATGGCGATAGTCGTGAGTCACAAGCTTATAGCAGAAGCAACACTTCCATGATCTCCCTTGATTAGGTATCTTGAATTTGAAGATGAGCCTGCTATATATCTTATAACATGATGATCAGAAGCTAGATGTGATGTGATGTAATAGATACATATATTTGCCTATTAATTATTTTCAAATTGTATTCCACGAGAACGAGTTTTTTTTTTTTTTTTTTAAGTAGCATATCCCCTAATTAAGGGTATGTTCGATACGGCTTAAAATTTAATTAAAATTGAAAATATAGCCGTTATTGGATCTCACTTGTCTAATAAAAGTCAACAATAATGACTAATTTTTCAATTTTAATCTCTACCGAACACGCCCTAAATGTACCCACCGAATGTGATCGATTTATGTATTGTGTGTAATAACTAGTATGTAAGTATATTTGAGCAGTTGTGCTTATTTAATCTAATGTAAACACAAACCATAGGAAAAATGACTTTTTTTATATTACATTTATTTATTTATACTACAGTTTTAAATAAAATTAAATTGATGTAGCATGTTTATATTAGAGACGGGTAATTATATTACCACTACAAATTTTATTAAGTACACCACAAATTTCTTATTTACTTAAATATTCTTAAGTAAAATTACATAATTAGGATTTTAATATATTTTTTAATTAAATAAATTATTGTTACACCACAAATATAAAACCTAATTTTTTTCTTTCTTTTTTATTAACATCTTATTGCTCAAAGTTATTCCGGCGGCTTTTGCTTTCATCCACGGAGGTAACATAATTTTCTTTTCTTCACAGTAAATGAATTTGAGGAGTTTGAGATTTGAGCAATTTGAGATTTCTCTGGAGGCTAACGGATAGATTTGACTCTTGGAGTTGCTTTCTCAACGGTTATATAATAGGTGGCATGTAAAGACTAACCTTTTACTAGCAGGAAATGTAAGAAGTTAGTTAGATGTAAATTTCTTGTATCATTGAAGGTTAAACTCATCATCAGAAACTATTGAAGTGCTTGAGCATTCTTGCAGCGATTGACATATTACAAAAAAAAACATGAAATGAGGCTATGCAATATGCTACGAACCAAATCAGAAGTTTAGGCTACCTATATTAAATATGACATATTTCCTCTCTTGTTTCCCCGGTATTGCAACAACCCCTTCAGGCTCAACATTTACCAGTACATGCAATCCCTGCTGAAAAAGAAAGGGACTCCAAAATTCAAAACCTCAGGAAAGAATAGGATAATATCCATAAAACATTGGCGCACTATCGAACCTGGTCACTGAATGAATCTATTCCATCAGTCTTGAAAATCAACTATTCAGTATTCAGCAATTTTCTTCCCATATTCGGCCCTAAGTCTGAACTACCTCTCTTTAATTGTAAAGAGAAACTAGAGGGTATCTGTCATTCGTTTAATCATATTGGTGCAAGTTTTTAACCATTCTTAACATTTTAAAAGGAAAATAAAAAGAAACAAATTCAACATACATACAGAAACCGGATATGATATCTTCACTTCATACCAAGCATGCGGCTTTAGCCCTTTCAGTTCGTAAAGGCGTGACCATTTGTAATGGTAAAGTTTCCTTCCATAATTCCTCACCAACATGCAAAACTTTACTGTCAATTATGTGAATTATAGTGAAAGACTTCCAAATATGCAAAACAAAACAAGACAACACTCAACATGTCATTGAAGGAAACTATTTATGCTTATTGAGCGACCAAATCGAGGATGTTATTATTTGCACTAATCGCTGGACAAATTTTGAGAAGTTATTATTGGCACAATTCGTTGGACAATTTTTTGATTCATGGAAAGGAACTGTCTGCAAACTAATGCCTCGTGGACTGAATAAAAAATGCTTGCTCCACATCATAACCTTATGAACTGAATCGAAAATTCTTGCCCCACATTCTCAAATGGAGGTATAAGCGTGTTACAGTTCTATAATTTTCATTCTCAAATGGAGGTATCCTCGTATTTCGTATTCTTCGCAATAAATTGCAAATGGACGGTGCAAGAAAACATTCACTTATAGAATTGGAATTTTCGACACAAATTTTCAATTGAGATATCAGAAACTGGAAACTACGAAGGCCATGTAGAGCTAGAAACACGGATGAGCAGGAAGCTCTTTAAACAACAAAGACAAAATGTTCAACAAATCCAAAAATCATTACACTTGGGACTTTCTTTGGGAGAAACTGATTTTAATTCTCGAGACCGGAAATCTTCGTGGCTGTGAAATAATGAGGGGAAAGGTTGAGAGCATGAGTATTAATATTGGTGATAAGTACGCCACAATATATATATATATATATATATATATATATACACACATACATACTAGGTGCAAGCAACGTGCAATGCACATTTGCTTAGTTTATATTTAATAGTTTTGTTTATGAATTAATTTGTTATTAATAAAGATATAATTTTTTTGGTTAATTAAATAATTAATGATGTAATGTTTATATAATTGATAAATAATTAAATAAAGTACTTATCTCTGTCATCTCCAACCCAAAATCACAAACAGAAAACTCAAGGTATGTTAAGGGGTAAGAAGATGAGTTTACTTAGACTCCGTTTGATTCTCATTAATGTAGAATGAGAATGAAAAATATAGCCGTTATTGGACCCCACACAAGAGATGGAAATTCAAAATTGATAGATTGATGTGATGGATAACAATCATATTTTTCATTTTTATGAGTTTTTAATGAGAAACAAACGGAGGCTTAAACTTTTTGCATGACTTAAGTCTTTACTCTTTTTTAAGTAATAATGCAATTCATTTTATCGCTAAAGTATGATATGTATTACGATAATATATGTATATCATGTGTTAGACTTAGGTAAATTTTCGAGGACGAAAATATTTTAAAGGGGTGAAAATGTAATACCCCAAAAATTTTCATAAAATATAATTCAATTTTTATATACTATATTTTAATATTTTGAAAGTTATGGACTAAATGATACATTTATCAAATTATATTTTATTTGTGTCAAATATTTAGATATTGATGGAGTTATCGTAAATATATGAATATTGGTCTCGTTGGATAAATCGTAATTAGATACATAAATCAGATTCGAGAAAAAGTCGATTCAGATAAGTTAGCTCCAAGATATTTTAGTTTGAAGGAATTATTAAAAGCTAATTTATTTTTATTATTATTTAATTATAATTTTGAAAGTAAGGGGTGGTGAAAAAAGATTATCCATTAAAACAAGAAATTCCATTAGTTTTTCCGTTAAATCAAGAAATTCCGTTAATTTTTCCGTTAAACCAACATATTCCGTTTAATAGCCACTTAATGTGTGAAAAAGGATAATAAAGATACAATAAAAAAAAAAAAAAATCTAACTTCTATTTGATAGAAATTAAAATTTAGATTTTAACACATATAGATGCTTGGTATGTAAAAGAACATTTCAATCACGTCTTGACGTGATTTTTCTTATTGATTGACTCTAAATTGAGCTCTGCTTTATGCCCCGGCTCAATGATCGGGGCACAAACATGGACGCCATTATTGGAGGGGCCCTCCAATAATGGCGTCCCTGTTTGTGCCCCGGTCCCCTCCAATAATGGCGCCCATGTTTGTGCCCCGGTCATTGAGCCGGCCTCCTCTCCAATAATGGCGTCCCTGTTTGTGCCCCGGTCATTGAGTCGAGGCATAAGGCTTTTTCCCTCTAAATTATATTTACAATTGAAATTTTCTTTTTATGAAATACATAAAAAAAATCTTATTTTTAATACTACGTAAATCATTTTCTACTATTTTAATTTATTATATTTATAAGAAGGATGATTAAAATTAAAATTAAAAGTTAACTTTAATTTAAAAATATTTATCCTTTTTTAATCAATATCAAATCATAATATTAAAGAACCAAACACTTTAGGCAGCACATCTACACATGAGGACGCTTCTCAGAAGAGAAACCTATCCAACTTGTGGTGGACCCTAAAGAGTAAAAACTAACTTGTAAATTAAGACTACAACGAAACTTAGAGGTGTCAAATCCGACTACAATGGAACTTAGACGTGTCAAATCCGGCAGGACTCGACTTTGAACATTCTTATGGTTTTCAGGCATGACCCCGCTCGCGTCGTGCCTATGTCGTGGAAGGATGAGCGGGCCACCGACCTCAGAATTTTACTATTAATTTTCTGAAAAAATAAATTGAAAAGACTTCCTTGGATCTATCCTTTTTGATACCTCCAATCGATACATGAACCGTGAATAATATGTAACTTTGAGAATTAAAGAACGCATTTTTGTAGGGGACATCAAACAAAAGAAAAAATAAATAAATCAAGAAACTATGAAACTGAAGAACATCACAAACCACTTGGAATATTAGATTAATAGCATGATAATCTAGAGGAAAATGAAACAGAGAGTTTATTGAAATTTATCAAACACTTGTAGATTAAGCTAATTAAAAGTAATTAACAACATCAACCTAAGGATTAGAAAAAAATTCTTATCCCAAGAAATTCTTCACCTCCTCATGGATTGCATAAAATTTTGTGCCCTTTGTCTTGTTCATATGAAAACTAGGAGTCCCAATATAGTGCTGATAAAAAATGGCAATCCTAGAGAGAACCTCCGGGTAGCACCGGAATAATAGGGGTCGACGGGGTACAAATTTCCCGGTTGACCATTTATGTATATGTAAGGAGGATTTGGAGGGTATTGGCAGCCGCCGCAGGGTGGAGGTGGGCAGTAGTTGCTTGGTGGCTTAATCTTCGGTGGAGGTGGTGGTGAAGGTGGTGGAGGAGGCGGTGGGGCTTGGTTACACGGGTTGTTGCAAGGACAGTTTCCACACTTGTTCTGCAAATCCGGTGGTGTCTCATCATCGAGCTTTCTTGGATTCAATCCGTCGATTCGAACCGCGATTGAGACGATAACCAAAAAAACAGTGAATTTCTTCAACATTTTGAAGATGGCCATGGAAATTTGGAATTGGAGATTATGGAATTTGATCTTTTTGTGGGGTGAAATAAAAAGGAGGAAAATTTCTCAAGTACTTTGGAAAATGAATTGGGACGTTAGAATGCAAATAGAAGTGTGACAAGATGAGTTGGTTCATATCTATGCATGGAAATTGGAATTGACTAATCTACAAGAATGCGTGTGGAGTGGTCCACTTTTTAGGTCACAAATTAGAATGCAAATAGAAGTGGAGTGGTCGTCCACTTTGGAAAATGAATTGGGACGTTAGAATGCAAATAGAAGTGTGACAAGATGAGTTGGTTCATATCTATGCATGGAAATTGGAATTGACTAATCTACAAGAATGCATGTGGAGTGGTCCACTTTTTAGGTCACAAATTAGGAATTAATTGTTTGCTTAGTTTATATTTAATAGTTTTGTTTAAAAATTAATTTGTTATTAATAAAGAAGTGATTTTTTTGGTTAATTAAATAATTAATGATGTAATGTTTATGTAATTGATAAATAATTAAATAAAGTGCTTCTCTCTGTTATCTCCAACCCAAAATCACAAACAGAAAACTCAAGGTATGTTAAGGGGTAAGAAGATGAGTTTACTATTCATGTCATAATTAGCAACTACTGTGATTTCCAGTGTCATATAACTATTATATATCTTCATTAAAAATGATGAATAACATACTATGTCGCAAGTGATGTAAATATAAAATAATAAGATCAATTAAAAATAGAAATAAGAAATCTAATTTGTTGATTTTATCATTTAGGTCTGAAATAAAAAATCACAGTAGTGTGATTTTATCAATTAAAAATAGAAATAAAAAATCACAGTAGTAAACTCATCTTCTTACCCCTTAACATACCTTGAGTTTTCTGTTTATGATTTTCGGTTGGAGATGACAGAGAGAAACACTTTATTTAATTATTTATCAATTACATAAACATTACATCATTAATTATTTAATTAACCAAAAAAATTACATCTTTATTAATAACAAATTAATTCTTAAACAAAACTATTAAATATAAATTAAGCAAACGTGCATTGCACGTTGCTTGCATCTAGTATATATATATATATATATATATTTTATTGAATTAGGATTATAATTGTAAATTTATTGTGGTGTATTTATTAAAAATATATTTTAATTGTGGTGTGATTATAATGTGGTGTAGTAATTAAAATTTGTAGTGGTAATATAATTAGCCATGAGAGATTATGCAATTACAAAGACTAAAAAATCTTTCTGAGTCATAATTGATAGTATGTTGGCAATCAAATCTTGTTTTGAAATATTGTCAAAAGAAGAACAATATTTTCTGTTGTAGGCATTTTCCTTTTAATGACCGTTTGTTTCCTACATTAATTGGCAAACAACGATAATTAAATGTACTGATGTAATAATTTAATCTTCTCCATTATTTGGTTTGCTTTGAGTATCTTCAAGATACTCTCTATTTTCAAAGAGTATATTTTACAATTTAGAGAGTAAAAAAATTTAAATACTCCAATAGTCTATTTATCTTTTAACACTAAATTTTACTACCCCGCTATATGTATTTATTATTTTTCGTTATCTTTTATTTTCACCAATTTTCCTCCAAATTATTACTCCATCGGTACCATAAAGATGGTGTTATTTTCTTTTTTCGTCCGTCCCTAATATGCCCCTATTTAATGTGTTTTGTTATCACAAGTATAAATCACTCAATTATTCAATTATTCAATTGTAATTGGAACAATAAATTAAAACCCAAAAAAAAAAAAACATTTCATTTTTCATGACATTTATTCATGTATGTTTATATTTGTATTGGATGACTTTGAAATGTTAATTACCTTGATTCTTGCATTAAACAATAATTAATACCAAGATAGTTTAATTACCTTGAATATTGTATGCATAATTTAATTACCTTGAATATTGATTACATTAATGTAGTGGTATATTCGGAAAAATGATAGTAAAATTTCAACTATATTAACTAAATTTGTGTGAAAAAATAGATATGACCTTTATGGAAGGGAGGAAGTATATTATTTCCATCCATTTTATTTCTATATACTTAGAACGCAATGATCGAGATGAAGAACTCTGTGTCTGACTTAGCCTGCATAACGAGCCCTTTGTGTTCATCAAGGAAGTCTCACCTTAAAGCTTCTGACAAAAGCATTACGTAAAAGGGGAGAAGAATGGTCAATATATGAAGCATTAAAAATTGAAATAGTTTAGAATGGATTTAATTTCTACATTAACTCGTCAAATGATTTGCCTCGGTCAGAATGATACGAGTGTTCTGCCTTCACTGAATCTTGGTTGCTGTTCTTGTTATTGTATACTTTTTATTGCCTGAAATGTGCTCCTCAAATGTTTCAAAAACGAACAGTGACTTGACTTTTACAGGGAACAGTTAGTTCACAATGGAAAGTATCCAAGTGATGAGCCCTGAGCAAAAGGCTTAATGGTAAAGTATTAAATAATAATGACATTACTTAATAGTAAATTGCAGCTAGTGTATTGTAATTAAAAATACAATATTTCGAAACTTCATTATTTTTCGAAAGATCACAAATGAGGGTTAAATAATTTTAAAAATTACAATTGTTACCTAAAGAGGAATGTATTTGAGAATGAGAACTGATGATGCCAAAATTATTACCTGGGCCAACCCGAGCCTGATGGAAAAGCTCCGTCATATCCAATCTCCAATACCTGAAATAAAGGCGTCGAAGTGTGTCTTCGTCGCCCCTCCGATGCTTAAGTTAGAGAGAGAATTATGTGAAAATTTGTATATTGGAATATTATGTAAAAACCTACCTGAATAATGATGAGGCTAAGTTATATATTTATAGATGTTGGAGGAGGAGTCCGAAAGGACTGAACTTCCTGTAATTCTAGTTATTTTAGATGATTGTATTGTGTTAGAAGTGCACAATTTGTGTTATAGTAAAATTTGTAATGAACTAGGGGTTTGTACTTAAGTAGGACTAGTATTTCTATGCCCGACCTCATAATGGACCCGACCCCAGAATCAGCCCAGTTGGAGTTGGCCAAGATCGGGCCTAGAGTTCGAGTCAGGTAGGTCGAGCTTGGGTCTATCGATATTTTCCTGTATCAAGAACAAAGCACAGCTCATAACAGAGGATAATAACAATAAATTGTAATGTAACACAAATTGTAACTCAACCAACGACAATGAATCACAACCTTGAATGTTCATATCAACAAATTGTAACTTTATGTTCATAACTATAATTACTAATTAACCTACAATCAATCTTACACATTGTAACTTTACGTTCCCAGACGTTTAGGCTATGTTTGAGCCCCATTTTTGAAAAATAGAAGCTTGTTTGACAACCATTATTATAGAAAAAAATGAGTTTTGATGGTGATTTTTAGGAGAATATGTGGTTAAAAAGTAGGGAAATTTTTTTGGTATACTAGAAAATTTTATTGTATGAATGTGTGGTTGAAAACGGTAATGCAGCAAATCATAAAATAAATTAATGGATGTCAAATAGGTAATAGATTTTGTAATAGTGATTTTTTTTGGAGAATAAAGTAGGGAAAATTTTTGAATTTGTGTTTAAAATCATTTATTGGGGAAATGTGTAGTTGAAAATAAGTTTAGAAGAAAAAAGAAATGATTTTTTAGAAAATGAGACTCAAGCAAGGGCTTAATCTCATATACTACTAACAATGTAACTTACTACATGAAAAAACCTTTCCAAAATATGCCGTCTAAACCTGCATATACATGTTAAAAATGTATACCTAATCAGATAAATTTACCAGAGATCAAGAACTACGGTACATGCAATAGAAGTTGTGATTTAGATGAAAGAATAACAAGTTAAAATATGTATTAATTAGAAACAAAATTGTTGACATGAACACATGAAAAATTATTGTAGTTTTGTAATTACATTAAACTTGACTCTGTAAATAATTATTTTGAACGAAAACCATGCTGTAAATTTTCCTTCCCCTAGCCCCTTGTGTTGTTGATGGAGATGCATATAGACGTTTTTACTTTTTAGTTTTTTTAAGAAATAGAGTTTTGTGTAATTTTTAAACTTTCTTTAAGTTTATATTAGTTGTTATGGTAACAATAATATTACCCCAAAGATAAATGAGTATCTTAACTACCAAATTTAATATCCATATTACTTTTAGTGTTTATCACATAACATTAAAAATGTTTTAAAAAAATTATAATAATGCGTTTGCATTAATGCAAAATGTATTCAAGCCCATTACACTAATGTATTTATGTAATTTTTTCAAGTTTGGGAAAATTTCATACACAAGAGATTAAGTATAACCCATTTCAAAATTAAGAAATAAAGTTTAAAACTTCAAAATCGGATATTAATTAAATTTTATTTATGAAATAATTAATTGAATACATATTTTATTAATTAAATATATTAATGTCATAATTTTATACAATTTGGTCATAAATCATCGAATTAATTGGTCACAAATTATTTATCGGTCACAAATCAAAAATTTTATAAGTCACAATTTATTTATCGATTACAAATCACAAATTTTAGAAATTGCAACTTATCTTACGGTCACTAATTATCGAAATAATTGGTGACAACTTACCAAATTCTAGTTACGATTCCAAATTTAGTCACGATCGCACATTCTTTTAAGGGCATTTTTAAAATCCTTATAAATTTTAGGCATTTTCAATTGAGATTTTAATGAAATTCATTAAAATTTAGACGTTCACAATTGAGATTTTAATGAAATTTAATGAAATCTATTAAAATTTAGGTATCCTCGATAATTAATGGATTGATGAAAAAAAATTATTAATATAATAATTTCAAAAGACTTGGATGGATTTCAAGCTTAAAAAAACATATAACTAAATCTTTTAAAATTTCACCATATTTGATGAGATTCTTATAGAATTATTGAAAATCTATTCAAATTTACGAAATTCATTAGGATTTATAATTTTTTAAAAATTATCAAAATCTTAATCAAGGACAACCCATTAGCCACAGCATAGGCGAGGGGCTGATGGAGCCACAACGATGGTCCTGCAAAAGGTTGCGCTGCATGCGATAGTTTTAAAGCAACTATACCACACACGGTTGTCTGCAAGTGCACGGGCTACGATGATTGGTTTTCGACAGCAATCAATGGTTGTTGTTTTTCGGTGGGGAGGGAGAGAGGTCACTTTTTTTTAATGAGAGGGGGCGATGTGGGGGTGTTGTGGATGTGATGAATTATTAATAATATATTTATTTAATAATATTAAATAATCAATTATAATCTGAATTTTGAAATATGAAAATTAAATTATGATTTATGAAATGTAAATTTTAAAAACAGGCCTGTACGTAATTTCCACTTTTTTTCAACCATATTCACAAATAGGATTAGTAGACTATTGATTGGCGCTTAGCGTCAAGTCAGGTGAATATGAACCTCATAATTTATTATATAATAAAGCTTGGATGCATTTTGATTTATTACAATAAATTTTGGGGTCTAGCACACATAGAAGGGTGTCATGCACAAGTCAACTTTCTTAAATGTTTATCCATTGAACTTTTATTAGTTATCATTGTACATTAATAATTATCTGAGTTGCTACTAAATAATCAAAATTTTATCTTGTCTACCACTCGCTGCTATAAAAGTTAACAAACTTGAATACATTACAATTGAAATGAGGTTGTGGTAACATGTCGGTGAATTTATCGATTTCGATACATTTGATAAAGTTCAATGAGAATAGAGATATTTAACCCCAATGTTTTACCATATGATATTACATATATGTGTGTGGTGTCACTATCAACTTCAACCCGATTCGAACTAGAAGTTTTCAACGTGCAATAAGTTACATATTTTCAATAAAGAACAAAAAGTTAAATTTATAATTTCAGAAAATTTATTCTTTTTTCATATATAACTGCAAACTTAAGCATTTTATATTGCTAGATTACACCTTAGAAAAGGCAACAAGATTTCAAAATTTTGTAGTGCTATATATAATTCTTTGCATCCCTTTAAGGAATAGGATTACATTTTTTTTATCTCCTTCTAATTCATAAATTTCGACAAAAATATTCGGTAACATTAAGAAAATGAAATATATTCATTTAATGTTAATATTGTAATGAACGTGACATTCGAAAAAATCTCTATATTTTTTTCGAACATCATTAAATTTTATGATACAGATTAAGAATCGAAATGAGGAATAACGCCTTAGTAAATTCTTGATAATTCAACAAATACTGAAAAGATATCGTAATTTGGAACAAATATTCCAAAGTTCTATATAAATTTAATCGACACGAACAAACTTACAATGAAACCTTAACTCCTCATTTAAACCAAAACCCTACTAGACTTTTAAACTAACACAAACTCCTAACTAAATAATTTTCCTAATAGAATAAAAACACTAATTAATTAATATTTAAAATATTAAATTAAATATGTCCCCTTGCATTATTTTGTTTGATTTCACATAATTAGTCATAGAAAAACGATCATATATGAGACAGATTTTAAAATGTTTCAAATTCAATCAAAACGGCCGATTCTTCAAACGAACTCCCGATCGCAAACCATATGTAAGTAGGATACTACCTAAAGTCGCGGATATTCAAATGTCATAACTTTTATAAAATATTCGTATACAAAAATTACAAATACAAAATTTCATAAAAAATCTCTCATTCATCTTTAGGATTTTGAAAGCCGTCACACCACATTTTGATTAAGTTTAAGGTTCTTAATCTTTGCTCATAATTACACTTATGTATCTAATGATTTTTCCATGTCATTCTTATCCTCAAACTTTTTATTTTAATATATTGTGTATTTGATAACAATTTTATATCCAAAAATTTGTTGAAATAGCGTAAAATAATTTATTTTTTTTGTCATATTTTTAAAAAATAAATAAATAAAAAGTACGAATTTTTTTCTCTCATTTCAAAAAGTATGAAAACAAAATATTTTGATAAAAATCATCATCGAGGATGAGACGCGCTAATTAATGAGAATTAAGAAAATAATTGCTACAATGAGTAAAGATTGGAGAACTTAATGCAATTAAAATGTGGTATATCAAATAAAAATTTAATGGTAATATAACCACCATTTTGGAAGGCTTTCACGAAAATAAAAAAATGTCTTTCCATGTGTAGTATTTTTCTATTTCTTCACTATTTTTCTTTCTCCTTTCATTCCACGGTTCCTAGATCCAAGATTTAAAAAAAAAAACACTCTTTTTCTACAACTTATTATTATTATCGTTTCTTTTTAATATTCTCATTTTTTTCCCGTTCCTTCTTTTTCCTCAACTTCTCTTTTTTTCCTAAAAAAGATCAAATTTTAAATTATAAGAAATTTTCACTCTTTTTTTTTTTCATGGGTTCCTCCAATTTTTCTTTAGAGAAACATCAATTTTAACTAAAATCTTATAACAAGTTAAATTTATTTACAACTGAATTTTTACATATTTGTTGTTTGTTTAATTTAATAACTTACTACATAATTGAACGTGTTAATAATGTTGAAGATTAGAGATTTCATTTTTTTTTTTCTCATCAAAGTAAAATATAACTATTGTGATTTTAATAAAAAAAATAACACTTTCATCAATTGTTAATGATAACACTACATTCAATCCATCAAAGTCGACCTTTACATCCAAGTCGTCTTCAATCTTCATGCCTCAGAGGCTCAGACATTGATATTCAAAAGCTCCACATTACCGACAAGTTAAGTTTATAGTTTGATGGATATAGTTCTTTTTTTTTTCCCTTTTGTTGCCAATAAAATATGATCAATGAACTAGTAATGATAAAGTGACACTAAAAAGTACAATCAGGTTTAGGTTTGAGATTTTCTCAAACCATTTTAGCTGATTTGATTTATGTTTGGGGGAACCTTTTAAATGATTATGTTTGAACATCTTTATAAAAATCAATCAAATCAGACCGCTTGGAATCCTACTTTGAACGTCTCAAGAATCTCACAATCACACGACATGTCTAATTCAAATGACTTGTTTTGAGTGATTCAAGACGAGTAATTTCATATTAGCCCTAGTGGTGGATCCGTATTGACCCATGACTCATTTCAAGTTCCCTAGAGTCTTTCAAGATAGGTAATGGTCTAGTACGTTTGACTGTATTAACTCTGACAGCTTGTTAATTTGTTATCTTTTGTAATCAAGACACGAGAATAATCATGTACATCTTCGCTGGATATTCAAATTTTAAATTATTAGGTAATTGTCACCTACAACTCATGTATTAATTTATTGTAACTACATGATAATACTCCATTTTAATGAATTACTATGTTTATCCGAGTGACTCAAAATTAAAATAAGAAAAACAATTTAAGCCCTTCAATTTATATGTGACAAAGTCGATAGTCAATAAGGAAAATTCATTCCAATTATATATTTAGAGTTAAAAAATTAGCATAATAAATCATTTTATTTTCAGAATGTAATTAAAAAGATTCTTACGATATCTCCAATAATATAACGCAAAGGTAAGAAACCAACTTAAACATGGAAACTACTTCAAAGTGCATACTACCCTACCTACTCCGCCCCAATCCCCACAAACAAAAGAACAAAAAGAAAATAAAAAGAGAAATGCCAGTTAAGAATTCAGAGAGACGGTGATAGAAGAATTCTACAGAGCTAAGAACCATGCAACAGCTCTTCCTCTTCAGCACTTTTCATCGTACTTTAAGCCTATACATACACTGAATATATAGAGATAGAGAGAGAAGATTTTACCTAAAAGATATGAATACTATATCTTCTTATCAAAATCCGAATTTTAAGACCAGTGGGTCTGAGCAATTTTTCTCATGAATTTTTTCCTTGTTTCTTGATCTATTGTTTCCTTTTCGTTCAATTTTCTTGAAAGCTAAGACACCAGCTCTTTCACCCATAAATTTTTTACCCCTTTGAATTCCAACCACTTTCCTTAATTAATTCTTGTATTTTCTCACTGCCCTTCTGTATTCTTTCTTTAGGGTTTGTTTGTGTTGGTAGAATTAATCCGCTCTGTACAAAATCTGTTTCCAGATTTATTTGAAGAGTTGATTTTGTTAATCTCTTTCTGTTTTTTTCTTTCTTGAGAATGGAAAAAGAGAAAGAAATTCAACCAGATTCAATGATGGAAGATGACCAAGATTCACACAGAGCTGAAACGGTGGCGCCGCCGGGTGTTCCCGCCGACAAACCACTGCGGGTGAAGATCAAGTTTCCAAACATGAAAGAAAGCGCGGAGGAGGAGGATGGCACAAAAGTGAAGGATCATTGCTGTGTGGAGTGCAACAAGAGATTTAACTCCGGCAAGGCATTGGGAGGTCACATGAGCAGTGCTCATGTTCAGGCCAACAGAGATTTCTCTCTCAAGAAGCTGAAATCAAAGAAGAGGCGGCCGAAGAAACTTTTGGGCTCGAGTTCTCCGTCTGACTGTGGCGGAAAAATTATTTGTAAGATCTGTGGGAAGGATTTCAGAACAAACAAGTCCTTGTTTGGGCACATGAGATGCCATCCTGACAGGGAGTGGAGGGGGATGGAGCCACCAGCTATGGCAGCGATGATTTTTTTGGAGCCAGAATTTGAGGCCATGAATGGGGTTCCATCACATGTTTTTGATGGTGATCAGACTTATTCAGGTCCTGTGGTGGATTCTCCTGCGGTGGATTTGAATAAATCTGTGAAGTGGCTGGTGACCGGTAAGCGCGGGCGGGTTCCAACTAAGCCACTTGTTGATTCACCTCCTCTTCGGAGTTCAGAGGAAATTCTAGCTGTTCAACAGCTTATAAGGCTTGTCAATGGGGATTCAGTGAAACCTAGTGAAGATCTGGATTTCAAGCTTAAGGAAGGTGAAGCTACTAACAGCAATTCTTGGACTCCTGAGAATGAAACTGATGGTTTTAATCAGGATGATCAATTGAATAAGAACAAAGAGGAGGTGTTTCGAGTTGGAGATGAAAGGGATTCTTCTGTTAAAAAGCTGAAAATTTGGGAAAGAGTTGATGAAAACCCTGGTGGTGCACAAGTCAGGAGAATCTTTTACAATAGCAAAGGAAAGGATCGAAAATTGAATCCTGGATTGGATACTGAAAATTCAATTAGTTCGGATTATTCATTAGACGAGTTTGATGACCCTTACAAATCTGGTACTAATGGTTCTATGATGATCAAGAAAAAAACTAAAGAAGGGAAGAAATCAGTGGATCCAGAGTCGCCACCAAGTTTCAGCCACATAGGACCGGAATCTGTTCCTCTTGCCGTGACACCTGATAAATACATTTGCAACACTTGTAGAAAGAGTTTTCCTACACCTCAAGCACTAGGCGGGCACAGATCGAGCCACAAAAAGTTCAAGGTGAAGGTTTACAACACCATTGATGATCAGTCTTCAAATGAAGTTTCTTATGCCAAGTGTAGGCGAAAAGCCAAGGCCATCAAACAATTGGAAGTAAACAATGTAAGTAAAAAAGCAGCGTTTAGATTAAAAGCAGTTTATAATGCTTATCAGCTTATGTTGTATGATTTGCAATAAAATTTCCCTTCCTGTCAGGTTCTTGGAGTTCAGAATCAATGCCATTGCATTGGTGAGTGCAATCGTGCTGATCATGTTATCTCAACAGAGGAACCGAAAAAAGAGAAGAAAGTTTTCCTCAAGTTCAACCTCAATGAGATTCCTAGCCAGGATGGGGACGATGGGATGGAATCTGGTGATACAGCTAGTTAGATGTCCATTTGATCATATTGTTGAACTTTTAGGCCTTTAGCATCCAGTATTCTGTCATAGTCTATTTATTTTCTTCTTGCACAATTTCAAGAAATATTATGTCATTGTTAAGCATGTTATGCAAGTTTGCTTACTGATTAATGTGAATGGAACAGTTTCTTAGTAACTTTTTTGCTATCGTATTTGGTGAATTAGTCGAAGAAGCATGCTTAATGCTACTTGCTTTACTCAGCAGTACGACGAAGATCCAAATTATTTGGCATTATCTGTTACCCTTTGGGATGCTACACCTCTTTCTATAGACTTGGGAGCAGATCCAAAAAATGCACTTCAAAGGGAATTGAGGGAATGACATAGCGGAAGATTATAGGAAAGATGATTAACCTCACAAAGATGATAAAAACTCATGACAAATTTTATTCAATTCAATAAACTGCGGCCTCGAAGAGCTTACAATGCTTTAAATAGTAAAATCCTAACAAAATTCGAAAAAAAAAAAATAAACGATATTTTTCCATAAATGAAAAATTTCGTGATAACAACTTAAATGGAAACTCCTAAAATTCAGGATCGTCCTCCAACATACGGAATACGAATCCGGATTTTATTGAAAGAGATGTTACCAAAATAAATATTACTATAAATGGCAAAAACGCTTAATCGATAGCCTAAATGATGAAATTTGCCCAAAATTCGATGTATATCATGGCCGAAGGCGATGAGTTATGATCATTAGCCCGTTTCCAATCGAATTAAACTAGTAATTCGTAAAAAACGGACAAATCCAAAGTTATCATGAAATCATTATTTTGCTTTGTGATCCCACTTCATCATGAACTCTAACTCCTTATACATTTTATCATTCTCCCTAGGGTGAGAAAAATTCGTCCTTGAATTTGACGGGGAAAAAGCCTCATCATCATCAAAATTATCACCACGAAATGGCACCAGATGCTTGACATTAAACACGTCGGATGTACGAATATGACTTGGCAGCTTCAAACGATAAGCATTTGGATTAATCTTCTAAATGACCTCAAATGGAAGTCCTCGACCTTACCATGCATTTTAACACTAGTAGAAACTGGGACCACGAGGAACAACACCAAATACCACCTGAAATGGACTAAAACCTGTACTTCGGTTAACAGCATGGTTATGAGCAAATTTTGCCTAACACAACTTTTGATCCCAAGACTTGATGTGATCACCAACCAAGCAATATGGTAAATCACCCAAGGAACGGTTAACAATCTCTATCTATCCATCTGTCTGACGATGATATGCACTGTTGAAGTCCAACTGCTCCTCCATCTCCATCACCTCATTCCTCGTAATCAACATGTAGAATTCTGTGGTATAGTCAATAACTGTCTTCAAGCCTTGACGCAGATTCTGCAATTGCTGGTACATGGTCCGAATATAATTGTAGGGCGGAAACTGCTTCTTTATATGCTTATTCAGTTTATCCCATGATGCAAACTTGGACTCCATAACCTGGATCTCGTCACTATAGTCTGCAGCCACCACGCCGTTGCTCGTCAACGAAATTTCGTCTCAACGAGAGGCACACATTTATCAGCAGGAACCTCCTTAAATTCTAAGATCTCCTCCACTGTAGTCACCCAATCCAAGAACTCTTCTGAACTTAATCCACCATGAAACTCAGGAATATCAACCTTGAATCCTGATTCCCAACACCTGTTTTCATCCTGACCACCCCCTCTCCGTCGGACTGACAGATCTATTGGATGCTCAGGTTGTGCAAACGGATTCTCATCATCAAAATCTTCAACCAGCTGGACCACAGGCGCATGTTGCTGTGGCATGAGTGCAGCGATTTACTGTGTCAGCAACTCCACTTGTTGACACAGCTGTGCGATTTCATCACGTCTATGTACTCCTCTATCGGGGCTTCACGGTCTTTTGGACGTCTCCTCGGCGACATGGTGAATGAACGACTTCGGCTCTGATACCAATTGACGTAGTAGAAGATTATAGGAAAAATGAACAATCTCACAAAGATGAGAAAAATTCACGAGAGATTTTATTCAATTCAATAAACTGTGGCATCAAAGGCTTACAATGCTTTAAATAATAAAATTCTAACAAAATTCGAAAAATAAATAATAAAAATAAAAATAACGATATTTTTCCATAAATGAAAATTTTGAAAAATTTCGAGATAAAAACTTAAATGGAAACTCCTAAAATTCAGGATCGTTTTCTAACAAATGGAATACGAATCCAAATTTTATTAAGCTTGTGTTTGACATCCATTTTGGAGGAAGAATAAATTCTAGAATAGTGATTGATGAAAGAATGTGTGGTTAAAAAATAAGGAAAATTTTTTGGTTTATGTGTAATGTTATTTTATTGATAGAATGTGTGGTTAAAATGAAGAAATAGAAAAAAAAATGAGAAATAGAATGGATGTCAAACTTGGTCTAAATGAGATATTACCAAAATAAAATTATCATAAACGGCAAAAACGCTTAATTGAAGGCCTAAACGACGAAATCTGCCCAAAATTTGACGTACCTCATGGCCGAAGGCGATGAGTTGAGATCATTGGTCCGTTTCCAATCGAATTAATTAATTTTCACGTATATATGAATGACAACGGGACGGATATGGGACTAATCGATCATTTCCACCTCCACCCCTTCAGTATTTTTATCACATTACCTCATCCTCATACCCGTTAAAGCGGAACTGCTTAGGGTGGGGTGGGATGGTCATCTGTCGCCATTTACTTTTTCTTTATTTCATTTTTCATTTTTATTTATTTTATATCTTTATTTAGTAAATATTATTAATTTTTTTTTCCAATTTGTTAAGAAAAACTTATGTTCTCATAAATCTTTTATTTTTGTTTGGTAACAAACTTAAATTTAAAGTTAACTTTAAACGGGATGGGTGACGAGGCGAGGAATATGTTTCCCGTACCCGTCTCATACTCGCTTCGAGTGGATGACCCCCGTTTACCCGATTAGGCAGGCAATGGGGCAGGTCCCACGAATGTCGAATTGAACAAATTTTTTTGTCATTCCTACTCATACATAGTCTTGTGAATAAAACATTAAATATTTTAAGAAAAGTGAGAAATTGATTACACTATTATTTTATGTGAGATTTTTGCGAATTATTTGTCAAGGTACATGATTATTTTGAAATGCTCATTACACTATGATGATGTGAAATTATAAAGATTTTACAGTGTTTGATTCTGAAATGGAAAGCGAGACATATATTACACAATATTTAATCTACTAGAATAGTACTTGTGATTATATATTCTACTACATTGAAGCAGTATGCTTAGATAACAGATTAAAATATATTAAAGGGTGCATTTTTGATGAAATTGTTCCCTATATTATGATTTTATGATGATTATGAGATTATATTATTTACTCGGAATTAATGTGATATATATAGATGACCAGTCATATTTTTCAACATTGCTAAATTGCTTCAAGAGAATATTGTCTCGCGATTTTTACTATCTTTATTGTGAAACTTTAAATTGTGAATTGCTAAATGATATGAACTCGAATTTCGATAAATATATATAAATGACAGAACATACATATTTTTTAAATTCTTCACCGATTGAGCCTATTCATATATTTTTTCCCTCATTGGGTAGCAGTTGAGTTTTTTTTTTTTAGTCGAAGTCACGTGTCTGGTTTGTATCATTACATGTTTATTTTTGGATATCAATTTGTATCACATGCAAAAAGATAGGTGGGCTTATTACGTATTTTGTATATGTATGTATAATTTATGTTGCATCAAATAAAAATTTCGA
Organism: Fraxinus excelsior; assembly: GCA_019097785.1. Classification (NCBI taxonomy): domain Eukaryota; kingdom Viridiplantae; phylum Streptophyta; class Magnoliopsida; order Lamiales; family Oleaceae; genus Fraxinus; species Fraxinus excelsior. The sequence continues at coordinate 3,813,537 of CM032624.1, forward strand.
AGTTTGACTTTGCTCTATTGCATTATTTTGTTGTGATTATATTGGAAGGTCAAATGGTTCCAATTTTTTTGTGAATATTGTGTTGCATTTTATTTCAAGTTGATTAGTCCAAATTACAAAAAAATAATAAGTCGCAATAAGTTGCATGTAACCTTGATATTGGATCGGACATCTAATTGGTCCCATGTTTTAATTGTATTAAAGATTTTTAACTATTATATATTGTCATATTCACACCTTTGACTTATTTTTCATCGCATTTTTATATCAATCTTCCATTAATTATTCACACAACAATTTTTTTTATATGTGCTCCACATTTTAAATACAAGAAAGGTTTTCAATATTTGCTCACTTTTGCTTTCATTTCCTTGACTTTATTCTCATCGTATTGTTATTCTTAACCTTCAATTAATTAATATATTTTATCTTTAATCACGATTTTTATTCAAATATTTTACTAACGTGTAACGTGCGTTGGAAAGGGGGCAAATATTTTGTTTAACTTTTGTATAAGTTATTTGTTTCTATTACTTAAAAATACGAGAGATAAATGTCTTTTCCATCCTCATAACAAACATTTTGAACGAAAATCATCTCTATGGACAAGATGTGAAAATTAAAAAAAATCGAGAACTTAGTTATCACAAAATGTTATCACGTGTTTTAACAATTAGTTCGCGTGTATGCGGTTATTACACGTGGTGAGCATATAAAAGCCACTATAGATTTTCTATTAAAAACTTGACGGCTGAGTAATATGTTTCTAAAACGAGTTACAAAATTTAGATGAATAAAATGAAACGATTCAAGATTCATTGATAATACTATTGGAAGATGTTTATTTTACGGTAACACATATTTCATTAAATTCATAAGTACCATTATAATTCATTATATTTATTCAAAACATGCACCATTTGGTAAGGTTCGCTGATATGTTTGCAGAAATTTCAGACCGAGTTATTTTTCTTAAACTTTTGTGAGTTTGGCACGGTTATATTCAGATTTATGCAATCCATAAAATTTATTGCTAAGAACCACTCAACAGCTCTTCCTCTTCAACAATCTTCCTCATACATTACGCCTATATAAACACTAACAATATATAGAAAAAGAGAGAAAAATCTACATACAAGGTTTATCAAAATCTGAATTTTTCGATCTGAGAAATTTTCCTTGGTTCTTGTTCTATTGTCCATTTCCTTGTAAGTTAAGACTCCAGCTCTCCTTCTGAACCTTACAATTTTCATCACTTTGAATTTTGCAACCACTTACTTAATTCTTATATTTTCTCACTGCCCTTCTGTATTCTTTCTTTAGGGTTTGTTGGTGTTGGTAGAATTCATCTGCTATATACAAAATCTGTTTCAAGATTTATTCAGATCTATTTTTGAGTAATATTTTCTGTTTTTTTCTTTCTTGAGAATGGAGAAAGATCAAGAAAATCAGCCGGATTCAATGGTGGAGTATGACCAAGATTCACATGGAGCTGAAAAGGTGGCGCCGCCGGGTGGTTCCGCCGACAAACCACTGCGGGGGAAGAGCGAGTCTCCAAACATGAAAAAAAGCACGGAGGAGGAGGATATGAAGGATGGTTCAAAAGTGAAGGATCATTGCTGTGTGGAGTGTAAAAAAAGATTTTGCTCCGGCAAGGCATTGGGAGGTCACATAAGCACGGCTCATGTTCAGGCTAACAGAGATTTCTCTCCCAAGAAGCTGAAATCAAAAACGAAACGGCTGAAGAAACCTGTGGGCTCGAGTTCTCCATCTGACTATGGGGGAAAAAATATTTGTAAGATCTGTTGGAAGGATTTTCCAACAAATAGGTCCTTATTTGGGCACATGAAGTGCCATCCTGACAGGGCGTGGAGGGGGATGAAGCCACCGACTGAGGCTGCCATGAGTTTTTTGGAGCCAGAATTTGAGGCCGTGAATAGGGTTTCTCAACATGTTCTTGATGGCGATCAGATTGATTCAGGTCCTGTGATGGCTTCTTCAGCGGTGGGTTTGAATGAATCTGTGAAGTGGCAGGTGACAGGTAAGCGCGGCCGTGCACCAACTAAGATAGACATTGATTCACTGCCTCTTTCGAGTTCAGAAGAAATTCTAGCAGTTCAACAGCTCGTAAGGCTTCTCGATGGAGATTCCAGGAAACCTAGTGAAGATCTGGATTCCACTAGCAGCAATTGGATTTCTGAGGATGAAACTGATGATGTTAATCAAGATTTTCAATTGAATGAGAACAAAGAGAAGGTGCTTCAATTTGGAGAAGAAAGGGTTTCTCCTGTTAAAAAGCTGAAAATTTGGGAAGGAGCTGATGAAAACCCTGGTGGTGCACAAGTCAGGAGAATCCTTCACAATGTCAAAGGGAAGGGAAAACTGGATCATGGATTTGATGATGAATTTAGTACTAATCGCTCTACGATGATCAAGGAAAAGACTAGAGGAGAGAAAAAATCAGTGCATCTAGAATTGCCACCGAATTTCAGTCCTATTGGACCAGCGGCCAAATATGTCCCTTCGGCAGCAACGCCTGATAAATGCATTTGCAGCACTTGTAGAAAGAGTTTTCCAACACCTATAGCACTAGGTGGGCACAGGTCAAGCCACAAAAAGTTCAAGGTGAAGGTTTACAACACCATTGATGATCAGTTTTCAAATGGAGCTTCTTATGTTAAAGATTGGCCAAAAGTCAATGCCATCAAACAATTAGAATTAAACGAAGTAAGTAAAAAAGCAGCTTTTAGCTTAATAGCAGTTTATAATAGTACTTATGATTGTATGATTTGCAACAATAATCTCCCTTCTGGTCAGGCTCTTGGAATTCAGAACCAATGCCATTGCACTGGTGAGTGCAATCATCCTGATCATGTTACCTCTACAGACGAAGCAAAAGAAGAGAATAGAGCTCGCGGGTCTAACCTCAATGACATGCCTAACCAGGATGGTGAAGATGGGAAGGAGTTTGGTATTACAGCTAGCTAGATGTCCATTTAACTTTTAGGCGTTAAATATCAAGCATTCTGTCAGAGACTATTTATTTTCTGCTGTTTTTCTGCTTGCGCAATTTCAAGAAATACTAAGTTACAGATGAGCTTGCTATGCAAGCTTGCTTGCTGGTTTATGTGAATGGAACAGTTTCTTAGTCATTTGTTTGCTATCTTATTTTGCGAATTAGTTGAAGAAAGAATGCTTGAATGCTACTTGCTTTATTTTTGACGAAATTATTTGGCTTTACTTATGAATGTACATATAGATTTCTGTCTGTGAGATGATTTACATCACCTATAGTCGAAGGTTCACCGTGAAAACACCAAGAACGAGAGAAATTTTAAGCACACAATACTTCGTTGCTAGCTATCTTTTGGCACTAGGTCTGTTCCTTTGATTTTCAAACCTTTCAAAACCCTAATATGTTTTGTACAATAGATTGGACACAATTAGAACGAATTAATGAACGCACGTGTCCAACAAAAATTAATGATTCATACTTGATCTAGCTTATCATTTTGTCCGTATATATATGTCGATACGCGAGAGCACGAGTCATTATTACTTATAAATGCATTTATACACGTGTCTTCTAATGAAATATAAACGTTATATCTAAATTTGTACTACACTTAAAAATAAAAATAAAAAACGAGTTCGAAAATTTGATAATGCATGCTCACTTAATCAATCTATACAAAATTGATTCGTTAAATTGAAATTAGTATAATTGTGTTTTTAGTGAAATATTAACATTACATCCCGAGTTTGCACTAAACATACAAATTACAAGAATTTGAATTTAAAAAATTTATGATACATGCTTACATATACTATTTTAAATAAATTTCGGATTAATAGAATGTTTTGAAATTCATCTCAGACATAATTTGAGATTTAAATTTTAATTTAAGTTAATCGAACATATTTTTTGTAAGTATATTTCGTAAGATCCGCAATATATAACCTAGCTACTTATAATCTACACACTCAATAAGTACTACCAACTTATAAATATTTTAATTTTTTTAAACTTTTCCGGTTCATGTTTTGTACCGATTAGATTTTAATATAAATCAAAGTCATGATGATCATTATTAGTAATGTAAAGGTTGGGTCCACTACCACCTAAATTATGTTGAGCACTGTAAATAAAATAATGTTATTCAACGTCATGAAGGTCATTATTAGTTTAGGTGGCATGTTAAATGCCTCATTATCGAAGAAAGTCGATATGCATTTTTCATTAATTAGACATTAAGTTAGTGAACTCACTATCACCTAATTTATGATAAACACCATACATGACAAATATCATTATTGCAAAGCTTAATTCAATCCATTTTTAAATTGTATTTAATTTAAGTGAATTGCACAAGATTTTGAAGAACTGAAATGTCAAGACAAAATTAAAATAAATAGTTTATACATGGGAAATTGGTACAAATGTCCCTATTTTTTGCTTGTTTTACAAATTATCCCCATCATTTCAATTTGAACATTTCACTCTCGGAACAAGCAAATGTTGTGCATATCGTTCATGCCATCATTTTCCAGCATAAAGCTTTGTAAAATGATGAATTTATCATTCTCTTTAAATAAACAATAATAAAACAAGAAATAATTGCATCATCGAACATTTCCTAACAACTAAAGAAAAGTCAATCCAATTGTACGCGAGTATCACACGTGTCAACTACGATAAAGCCGTGTGATTTTCTATTTATGAAGTTAGATAAAATATCTAAAATGGTTTTGTCTGATCGAACATTTCCTGCTAACAATAGAAACACTACGACAATCGACTTCTTGGCCAAGAGGAGCCAAGATAAATTTAAAAAAACTTTTTGTTTAATCTGTATAAATTTCAAGTTTTTTTTCTTTTTTTTTTTTTCTTAAGTAAGAACCGTGCAACATCTCTTCGTCTTCATCAATTTTAATCATATATTACGCCTATACATACACTAATTATATAGTGATAGAGAAGATTTTACATACAAGATATGGGTCTATCTTCTTTATGGTTTATCAAAATCTGAATTTTTTGAGCCTGGGTATGAGACATTTTTCTTTTTCGTTGATCTGTTTTTTTCCTTTTTGTTCAATTTCCTTGTAAGTTAAGACACCCTTTGAATCTTGCAACCACTTAAATAATTCTCTTATTTTCTCACTGCCCTTCTGTATTCTTTCTTTAGGGTCTGTTTGTGTTGGTAGAATTAATCTTCTCTGCACAAAATCTGTTTCCAGATTTATTTGAAGAGTGGAATTTGTTTTCTGTTCTTTGTTGAGAATGGAGAAAGATCAAGAAAATCAGCCGGATTCAATGATGAAAAATGACCAAGATTCAGATGGAGCTGAAACGGTGGCGCCGCCAGGGAGACAGCGCACTCCGGGTGGAATTCAAGTTCCAAAACATGAAAGAAAGTGCGGAGGAGGAGCTTATGGCGATGGGAGGTCACATGAGCAGTGCTCACGTCCAGTCCAACAGAGATTTCTCTATCAAGAAACTGAAATCCAGGACGAAGAGTTTTCCTTCACATATTCTTGATGGTAATCAGATTGAATCAGATCATGTAGTGGCTTCTTCTGAATTCAGAGGAAACTCTAGCTGTCAATGGAGATACCAAGAAACCTAGTGAAGATCTGGAGTCCAAGGTTAAACAACCCGAAGGTACGCCACTGGCAGCAATTCTTGGACTCCTCGGGATGAAATTGATAATGTTAATCAGGATTTTCAATTGAGCAAGAACAAAAAGATGTTTCCAGTTGTAGATGAAAGGGATTCTCCTGTTAAAAAGGTGAGAATTTGTGAAAGAGCTGATGGAAACCCTTGTGGTGAACAAATCAGAAGAATACTTTACAATGGTAAAGGAAAGGGAAAAGTGAATTCTAGTACTAATCGTGAGATGCCGATCAAGAAAAAGAACAGTGGACTGGCAGCCTAATCTGTCCCTCCGGACGTGACATCTGATAAATACAGTTGCAGCACTTGTGGCAAGAGTTTTCCTCCACTGGGCACTGATCAATCCACAAAATGTTCAAGGTGAAGATTTACAACACCATTCATGATCAGTCTTAAAATGGAGCTTCTAGTTTAAAATGGATCAAGTGCCAATGCAATCAAACAATTGGAAGTAAACAGTGTAAGAAAAAAAGCAGCTTTTAGCTTCGAAACAGTTTATTATTATATTTTAACACTTGATTTGTAACAATACTTTCCCTTCTGGTCACTGGTCAGGCTCTTGGATTTCAGAACCATGCTGATCATGTTCCATCCCATCGAGTTACCTCTACAGAAGAAGAGAAAGAAGACCTTAAGTTCTCAAGCTCGACCTCAATGGGTGGAGCCTGGTAATACAGCTAGCTAGATATGTTCATTTGATCACATTAGTGAACTTTTTAGGCCTTTAATATCCCGAATTCTGCAGTCTGCTTGTTTTCCTGCACAATTTTAAGAAATATTATGCTCTTGCTGAGCATGTCATGCAAGTTTACTTACCCATTTATGTGAACGAAACAGTTTCTTAGTGATGAGTGTATTTCACTCATTGGATTAGCACCTGTAAAGCTTAATTTTCGATTTGTTTTTTAGCACTTATGAGCGTTTTGATGGGTTTTTTCATGTTGTTTTGTAGGTTAGGCAACTTGATGATAAAGATGTGTTTTGGAGCATGGAATGGAGTTAAATTGTTGATCATGGAAGTAGGCATGGAGTGAAGATACAAGAAGAAAAGAAGTGGAATAAAGGAATCCCAATAAACCAACAGAGAGTTGGGCATCACGGGGCCAGCCAGAAGATGAAAAAAACAGAACTGCTAGCACCAGCAAAATTCTCCATCGCCGTGCTGAGGCACCAACCCTAGGTGTCGCAGCGCCGCCACCCGAAGTTAAAAAAATCAGATTGTTTGGAAAGTTTTCCGCCCGGTAGAGCCCCTACTAGTCTTGAAACTTTGAGGGACTATAAATACAAACCTGAATACCTACTTTTGAAGGAGGAGACGGCTCAAGAGGCAAGGGAACAAGAGATTGATTGAGAGTAAGAAAGACAAGGAGGAGAATTCACGCGCCAAATTAGTTTTTCTCATTATTTTCTTCTCTATGTTCTTAATACTAGATTGGATTATGTCTTTTCTCTCAATTATGAATTAAAATTTTAGAACTAAGGTTTGATGTAACCTGCTTGAAACATGCTTTGATTTTAATATAGTTGCTTCCTTTAGTTTTTCCATGGGTTTTTTGGTGTTGATTCTTGCTTAATGTTTTCAATTACCTAATCAATATTTGAATGATTTGATACTTTAAATTTCGACACTCGAAAGAGGGCGATTTAGACGTGATCTAAGAATAACATGACATATATTTTATAGGTTTCGAGAGAAAGTATGAAGTCTTTAAAGCTTGTTCCACTTAATAATCATGAACTTGATAACTTCTAAATTTTAATTCAGAATAGAGATATTATGATTGAAATATAGAGATAAATTTTATTCAGCACTCAAGAGATAGAATATAATTAATTTAGGGTTCTTGCTTATAAACTTAGGAAAAATTGATAGAAATAATCATATAATTTGAGAAACGTTGTCGATAGTGCGGTGAAATCATTCATAAGGCTTTCGCTCTTGATAAATCTATGGTATAACTTGCATTGATTTAATTGAATTTGCAAACACAAAACCATTTTTTGATTAGTTTTAAAAAAAAAAACATTGATTTTAAAATCTGCTTGTCTAGATAAAATAGAAGCTAAAATAGGCATTTAATATCAATACCTAAGAGTTTGACATCTTTACTAGGGTTGTCAATGGATCGAATTTTGATCAGAATCCAATAAAATTAATAGGAGATAGATTTAGGCTCTCATTTCGATAACCCGATTAAGATCCAAATCCGATAATCTATTAACTAAATGGAGTAAATATGGATATAGATCAACCCGATCCGATAACAACCCGATCCAAATTTTTATAATAATGATATATTTTATAAAAATATTATCTAAATGATTGGAAATACCTAGGCATACAAAGAGGCTTTGAAAACTGAAGTGGACCTTTCTAAAACTCAAACAATGTATGCGAACAGACCTTTCAAGAATGAAAATAAAATTCTCAAAAACTTTTCCCCATCTAACCTTCGATATACTTCGTCCTCTTCTATAAACTTCTTCTTTCTTTTCTCTTCTGTGCAACATATATATACATTTTATTTGTATTTATATTTTGTTCATATATTTTACAGTCTTTGCGAGCATTTTCTTGTTTGGGTTTCAAAAAGGTGACTTTCATTTCCCTTTTCTTGTTTAGAATCTCGTTATTTGAGGATATTTTTGTTTATTTTTTTTTTCTTGAAGCCTGTTAGCCTACATTTGTAAAATCTTTAATCATTTTTTTTTTCTTATTGGGTTTTTCTTATCACTGGAAGCCTATGTTTTTGCTTATTTGTTCCCTTATATTATACCGGAGGATTCTTTAAAATTTAATTGACATAATTATTCCAATGAGTTTCAGTAGCATAAAACTTATTATTCTATTAGATTAAGGAAAATAGTCCTGCTTTCCAATTGGCTATCCAATCCTCTTTCAACTAGATTTTGTAATCTCGTTAACACCCAAATTAGAATAGCCAAATTAAGAGGTGGGACCGAAGAAGTTTGGTGTTGTGTATATTTGCAGTAACTTTTTTATTACCTCTATATATCAATTATTCATTATTGAATGAGAATGATAGATTTTGTCAAATCTTCAATTAGTATCTTCTTGCATTGTTGCATTCTTTCCCAATTTTCTCATTTCATTCTTGATTTTAGAACTTTTCAAATACGTACAATGGCTGACAAGGCCGGCACTGAAGCAGAGAAAAAAGATGATACTTGGAATATTATACAAGCTGAAAATTCACCTCCACCTTCTCTTAAGAGACAAAAATTGACATCCAAGGTATGGATTAATTTTGTAAAATTTAAAGGGCCAAAAGGAAATAAGATAGCACAATGCAAGCATTGTCGTAAAGAATTTGTAGGAGAGAGTGAGAAAGGAACTAGCCACTTAAAGAATCACTTGAAAAGGTGTAATGGGAAAGGTAGTAGGGACATTGGTCAACAAATGCTATCCATTTCCAAAAGTTCCTCGGAGGCTGCTGCCCTAGTTAAAAATCATAAGTTTGACCAATTGAGAAGTAGGATGGATTTTGCTAAGATGGTTATCATACATAATTATCCTTTTAATATGGCTGAACATGAATATTTTGAGATCTTTTGCAATGATTTGCAACCAATGTTTTAAACTTGTGTCAAGAAACACAGTAAGGTATGATGTATTTGAAGTTTACAAAAGTGAGAAGAAGAAGTTGTACAACCACTTGGATAAACTTCCAGGTAGAATCACTCTAACTAGTGATCTTTGGACATCTAATCATAAAGATATAGGTTATATATGCTTGACATCTCATTTTATTGATGATGATTGGGAATTGAACAAAAAAATAATTGGTTATAGATGTATTGAATATCCTCATGATGCCGAAACGCTTTTCAAATACATCACTGATACGATTTTGGAATGGAAACTGGAGAAAATTAATTGGAGAGTTTATTCATAAGGTTAGAGAAACTAAGAAGTATTTCAAAAGGTCTCCATATGCAACACAGAAATTTACTCATGCAAAAAATCAACTTAAGTTGAAAGATAAGAATAAGGTGAAGATGGATTGTTCTATTAGGTGGAATTCTACTTTTCAAATGATTGAAAGTGCAATAGAGATGAAAGAGGTGCTTTAGCGCTTAGCACAAACATATCGTAATTATAAACTCTATCCAAGTGATGAAGAATGGAAAATTGCTAAAGTTTTATGTGATTGCTTGAGAATATTTTATGATGCAACAAATCGTTTTTCTGGTTCTTATTTTCCCACATCAAATGTATTTTTTCTTGATGTTTGTAATATTCAACTACATTTATCTGAGTGGGAAATTAGTAAGCATAGCTTTTTGTGTATGATGGCTAGCCCTATGAAACTGAAGTTTGTTAAATATTGGGAGGAGAGTTGTTTGGTATTAGCAATTGCTGTTGGTTTTTATCCAAGATTTAAAATGGATTTGGTTGAATATTATTATGATAAGCTCTATGGTGTTGATGCTCATACGTATAAGGAAAGAGTTTGTGAGGCCATATTTGACCTTTTCAATGAGAGTGATGATAATTTATCTCAAGTGGAAGTAAGTCAAGAACTTGGTTTTAGTAGTGATCATGGAATTGGGGCTTCTCTAGAGGACCAATTGAGTGGGTTTGATTCTTGGTCAACACGATCTCGATCTTCTAATTTGTCATGTTCTTCTAAAAAGTCAGAGTTAGAGAAGTACTTGGAGGAGCCACTATTTCCAAGAACTGAAAATCGTAAAGTTTTGAATTGGTGAAAGGTTAATAGTGTTAAATTCCCTACTCTTGGAAAAATTGCTCGTGACATTAGCCATTCCAGCAACTATTGTTGCGTCTGAGGCTGTATTTAGTGTTGGAGGAAGAGTAATTGATGATTTTCATGCTTCATTGCTTCCAAAAACTGTAGAGGCTTTGATGACTACACAAGATTGGCTACCCTACTTGAAAAAGTAAAGTAAGTATACTAATTATTGAGTTTAATTATAAATTTTTTTTCGAGTAGATATATATTATTATTTATTCCTTACAAGTACTTAATTTGTAATGTCCTTGTAGAACTTGACATAAATGCTACAAACAAGGCCCCACAAAACCAAAAAAAAAATGTTCTTTAAAGATTGAAATTTATGTAAGTTTTACTTATAAATCTATGTTTTTAATTTCTTGAAATGATATCTATTTTGTACCCCCTTTTATTCTTAAACGTCTTTTTTGTAGGTGTGGTGGAATGGTGGATGATATGAAATGGAGAAAGAGCTGAAACTTAACCTGCGTTGATTTTTTTTCCTAATTTTTGTTGCTTACTTCTCTCTAGAACATTTGTTTGATATTTATTCATTGCAATATGCATATTTTGGCTCGTTTTAACTTGGTATTATCTTGTGGATTGTTCTTGAACATGCCAATTGCCATTTGCCAACACGTTAATATGGTCATTTCCTTATATTACAATAAAAACGAATGTGTAAAATATTTTGGATTGGATATCTGATAACATAGCAAATCAGATATGGATTTAACAATCAAATATCCATCGGATTATCGGATCGGATCAGATCGAATCGGATATGGGTGGATTCGGTCAATATCCGATCCATTAACAGCTCTAATCTTTACTTGATCTTATATAAGAAAACTTGATATCGTACACTTGCGGTATATTTACATTGTAGAAAACATGTAACAGTACTTAGTCATTTTTTTCTCTGTTATTTGGTAAATTAGTCGAATAAGCATGCTTGATGGGATAGTTTCATCCCCTTTTAATTACTTTTATCGGATCAGCTACCGAGTCTATAGAAAGAGGCGCAGGCATCCCAAAAGATACCAGATAGGCGAGTGCAAAGGTTTCGAGATGGGGCAAGTCTAGCCCGCTCACGTCTCGCACGTTTTTTTATTTTTCTTCTGTTAAAAATTCAATATTTTTATTTTTATTATTATTATTATTATTATTTGCTTCCCAGCTCCCATACGATCCAGCCCGTGCAAGCCACTCAATCGATAGGCACGTGTAGGTAAGTTTTCTGTAAAAATATTTTTAATACACCGAGCATTGCTCTTTAATTTTTCTGTTAAAAATTGATTTTAAATATTGTTTTTTCTTCCCGGCTCCCAGACATATCCCGTCCGTGCATGCGAGCCAAGCTCGCATGAAGAAAACCTGCTCAACTCACCCATGAGTCATCTATGACTAACTGAGCAAACTCGACTCGTTCGTGGGGAGAGCCAATGAGCTGCGAGCCTACTCAATATTCCTAGGTACCATTTAACTTTGAATTACTATTTATCTCATCAAACTTCAAATCTCAATTTTAGTTATACCAGTGTTATTCAATCATCCAACTTTTACCAAAAAAAAAAAACATGCATGAAGTTAAATGGCATGTTTGAGCCCCATTTTTTGGTTTAAAATGCATTTTGAAATAGTAGACTAATGGAGAATATGTTATTAAAAATGAAGAAAAAGTCTTTGGATTACGTGTAATATTATTTTATTGAAAAATGTGTAATGAAAAAGAAAAGTGAGAAAAATATATTTTGAAGAAAATGGGGATCAAACAAGAATCGGTGTTTCATTAGTTCGATCAAGTAACCCCATCACACGAACGTTATCTTTAGCAAAATCATTATAGCAAATCAAGGATGAAAAGATGTTTTCACATGTTAAAAACTAGTCCACAAAATGTTTTCACGTGGTTTAGTAATTAGCCCGCGTCAACGTAAATGTCGCTCTTAAGGAGAGCTAAGTATTATTTCTTCCAAAAAATAGATGGCCGAATAACATGATAGTACAAACTAAAATGTACCTTAGATGGCGAAAGCTCAATGGTCGAAAGTATGACTAACTTACACTCTGACCCGAATAACATGGAACACATGGAATCAATCTCGCGTAAATCAACAAGCAACACCTTGTACTCGAGTAACCAATTGCAAAATTGGGGAGTGAAATAGAACAATATATAAAACTCATAAGAAAATAAAACCATTCAAAATTCACTAATGCAAGTGATCAGTTAGCCGAGAGAGTTTTTTTGGTTTGATGACGCCTGATTTTTATTCTATGATTTTGAGAACCGGGCATAGTTATTTATAGTCAGATTTATATGAATATATCCATAATTATTTATTCTCAAAGAAAAATGCCTGCTAACAATCGAAACATTCACATAACACCACCATAATCTACTCCAACAAGGTATTTTTTCAAAAACTTATTGTTTAATCTTTATAAATCTCAAGTTTATACATCTTTTTTTTTTCTCCCTTTTGATTTTTTTTTTTTTTTTTTTTGGGGTGGGGGTGGGGGTTTATATTTTCCTTTATGTACAACTTATAAAACCGACAAAAAACGAAAATGCCTCCAAGCCGTTGGAGAACTCCAAAAACTCCTAGAGAGCCCTTGACCCTCCTGAACCAAAAATCTAATACCTGTCAACATACTATATACACAGTCATTCCATTTCCCACACAAATGGCACATCAACTTCAGCTTGTTCTACAACCTGTTAGACTTCTCTTCCCAAAATTGTGATTCTGTCAGTTCTTGGACGTAATTTTGCAGCATGGAGCCCTGAGGCTAGTGACTATCTTCTTTCATAGCAGGAGTTTTAACTTTGAAGTCGTTCAAACTACAATAGTCTTCTCTGAGCAGTCTGTCCAATTCTGGGTGTTTCTTCAATGGTTCTTTATGGTCACGTGCCTCCCGGTAATGATGAAATGCCCTGCCAAATAAGAATTAGTCCAAAATAATAGGGAAAATTAGGAGAAGGAATATATGAGAAAAAGAAAGACAATAGGAAAACATCCTCAGATAACGAGGACAATTCCAAATGAAAAAAAAAAATGTCGCATTCACACGGAGTTTGCATCTAACAACAAATTGATAAAGAATAGGTTTAAGAGATTCATGCATCTGGTCTTGAACAAGCTATTACTTATTTGAGTAATTTATTAAGATTCAGTCTATAAGCTTTCAAATACCCTTCCATTCAATTTACAGCAAAACAATAATGGATTTTACATATGATGATGCAGTATTTGCTGAATTTCCACTAAAGCGGGTAATGATGAATGTGTTCACAAGAAATAAAATCTGATACTGTTACAACAAATATCCAGGCTACGGAAACCAAGTCTGGGTTTAGGAATGAAGAACAGACAAACTTTTGTTTTGACAAGAGGGTAAGAATCGTGACATTAAGGTACATTCACCAAGAGGACATGAAGTCCTAAAACATAAGAAAAAACAAGTTTCATAATAAATCCAAGACCACATCACATAGATCATAAAAGAAAACCCTAAAACTCCTTTAGATAGATGTTGAAGCCCACAAAATGAGGCTTTAGAGAAACGATCTCAAGGATGGATAACAAAAAGATAAATCAAATATCCAACTATCCCTGAAATCCTGAACATCGTGAAAATGCAGAGCAATGGCATTAGTTTTAGAAATCGAACAACAGAGTTAGCAAGGCATATACATAGTCATATTGGATCCATATTTTCAGTTTGTGTGCTTAAATTACAGCCTGAATGTGTAGCTTCTTGACAGCTTAACCTACGTGGAAACTTGTGATTTGACGGTTGTTAAGCTGTAGTAGTTTGCCCTTCAGCAACACAGCTCATTGCAACAGATTTTAGGCATGGTTTGAAATTCATAATTTCTAGGAACATAACTAAAAGCTAATTATTAGTCTAAAAGGAAGCTCTAGATGACTAGATGGTAGGAAAATATAAAAACTGAAATCAACGAAATAGGATAAATGATTTAAACAGTGGCTAGTTAATAAAATATTATACTACTACACATCTCGTAGAAGTTTTAGGAAGGAAAGACGGAAATGCAGTTGATCCTTATGCCTAAGTACACTATGAGAACTGAGAGGAATGTGATGATTGGATGATTGCTTATTATCACATGCATGCATAGTAATGTGCGTCTCATGGCAAGTATTTGCAGTACTTCCAAGCCCTCAATGAGATACACAGCTTTTCCTTTGGTTAATAGATTCTTATATCAAAATGTATGTGCTAGAATTTTCATTCCACAATCTACCAAAAAATAGCATTACCACCTGACAATGTTTTCATCTCTCGTCAAAACTCTTGCATCCTTACTCTTAAAGCACCGACACTGGTAAGTTTTCTAGTTTTCAATTGCCCACCTTTGGCTAAACTATAAACCTATCTCCCTTCTCTCCTCTGTGCCTACAAAACTCAACACATTCTTTCACCACATTTTTAACAGCTTTCATGGCTTCCTTTCTTGCCTACATTAGTCAAGATCTTCACTCACTCAGTCATTTGCAACCTCATGTAACATGCTTTATTTTTCTCTTAATCGCATCTTGATCACTATTCAAACACCACAACTCCCTACAGTATGCTTCCCTCCTTTATTATCTCCCAAAACCATCTTCGACGTCTTCATTATACAATCAGTCATTTTAATCCACATAAAATTTAGAGTATCATCCAAAATCCCAAGTAGAGTCCCCAGACACCTTTATGGTTCATTTATCATCCTTCAGTTCCACCATTTCACCTTAAGATCCTTCATATTCCTTTTCACACTCGATTGTTGCCTAAAGTAAATATGTAAAACCAAAACTTTTCAGTGAGATTAAAGGGATTCATGAATACTCATACCAAAGAAAAATATATCTAAGTCCTACCAGCTCAGCCTTCATGGTAAGTGTTCTTCCTCCTATCGGGGAAAAAAAGTACTTGTTAGTATTAGATCATAAGCCTAAATGTAATTCTAGAAAGACACTTCAGCATCATTTTTTTTTAAAAAAAAATCAAATCCTTGCGTATCATATCAAAAGCTCCATGATCCTTTCCTACGTGTCCATTAATGTCTATCCTTCAAGTACTCACTAACACCTCCATATCCTCCAAAAATTTCGATTTAACCCAATTTCCTAATCCCATTTGTCCCACCAAGCACTCACAATATGAACTATGTTCTTATATAACAACAGTAATCAACATAATCTTATCCCCTTTCCCAGAAGCGGAAACTGTACATTCATAAACTATGTTCTAAGTTTTATCTAAATCTGTTGTAATTTATACTCATTCTGATCAATTTAGTTCTCTCCCCCACAATTTTATTTTATTTTTATTTTTTTTGAAGGGGCAATTCATCCTTAGTGCGTTTTTAGACTCCACCAGAGAGGATGATGGGGGTTAGGATACCCCAACCATAATATATATAGAACTCGCTTGAATACATGGGAGGGAGCAGAAGCCTGACCTCCAACAAAGTAGCAAAAATACAGAAGACAGTAAATGCCGAGGTACTACCTCCCTTACAAGGGTAAGGAAGCAAAAGTAAATGAGTACTACCTCCCACACATTTATTTAATCATACAGAGAAACAATCACTAAAATCTGTTCACTGCAAAAAGTAGTTCAACAACAATAATGTACTTACCAGTACTTTTCGAGGCCATAAATGTTTCCTTTATTGTAGAAGTCAAGTGTCAGTTGTTCAAAGTCCTCGTACAAATCCTCTTTGTATACCTTCTCCAAACCATAACTAAGAAAAGAAAACAAGTAACAAAACAATCTAAAACAGAGAACATTTGTGAAAAAAGAGTAGTTAAATAGAAAGAAAATTCTTAATAAAGAAACACGGACAAGTAAGCAATGCATGAAGCTTACCTATAAAACCTGAATAGACACTCTATCCCATAATTATAATTAGCAGCAGCATCTTCTAGAGCCAAAGTCCGAAACTCATTATACATGGAAGGAATAAACATGTTCCTTAAGAAATAAGACCAAAATCGGTAGAGAGTATTCATCTCCTGCAAGAATTGCACATGGCATTTATATATCAAAAGCATGCACACCCTAAGAGATGCAATGCCATGTCAGCAACAGAAATAATTCAATCTGGCCAGATTCCAAATAAACATATGGATGGATAAAATCAAGAAAAATAAACAGTTGAGTTTCCGGAGAAGTTAAAAGAAGAAATCGACAGAAATACTGCGTCCACCAATAAATTCATGTACAAAAAAATAGTTCATGTATTTCATAATATAAATCCTTTTAAACCAGAGAAATTTGGTAGATTGTCCAGTTATAGAAAAGAATTGGTATGTTCAGCATACTTAACCATGGTGCACATTTCCTGGCCGCTAATGGGGAAGATACACCCCCATTTACTTATCTTCAGAGGCAATGACATGTCCCAAACACTAAAGATACATTAAACATATCTTGAAGTACGCTAAATAAAGGGGAAGTCAGTAGCATTGCCTATCTAAAAATAATGTTAGATCTCTGATGCACGACAGTTATAGAAACTCTTTCATAGACTCCTACGACAGATTGCATTGTGGGATTTGATGTAAATTACGTGATAACTTGTGGTGAATTAGGAATATTTTTCCAAAGAAATAAAGAGGTCTTAAAGAATGTTTTCCGTAGGATCACAAATGCTTAAAAATATAGAACTTCCATTGTCTTCCTGTTAGGATTTTTACGCTCTGATGACCCTACTGGTGAAGGACAAATTTAGAAAAATTCTTGTAGACTCCAGTGATAAATTTAGCAGAGTTTGAAATAAATTTCTGTGAGCAATGGGTTTAGGATCATCTCCCCAAAAGGGGGGGGGGGGGGGGGGGAAGGAATTTTTTGGGCTGTTTCCTGAGAGAGTGAAAATCACACAAGAACAGTGCTTTAGAGTAAGGTGAATAAAAAGAAGAAAGTTGAAGGAAAATAACAGAAAAATAAAAAACTTAAATAAGGGGAAACAGACGACAGAATATCAGTTTGTCATAATATAGAGATTGTACAAACTAGGAAAGTTAAAAGATTATTCTGAGACCAATTAGAATTCTTCAGAAGCACCAAATAACACAACAATAATTAAGAAAAAGCCTAATGGGCAATACCCATATCTAGCAATTATTGGAAAAAAACAAACAAACAAAAATCACTCCTAAAAGTAATATATGATGTAATAATATCTCAATAGTTTACTTTAAAAAAAAAAAAAAAGGATAAACTCATGCAGTTTTTTCAAATCTGCTTTATATGAAAAACCAAATTTGCCTTCTTTCTAACCACGTCTTCTGCATCAACTTCTTCCTAAAACTAGTAAATCAGACTAGAACTCTACCAAACAATTGAAGACAGTATGCAAATATTTAGAAGAATACCTCACTACAACCAACACCCAATTTTTTTCGTTCACTAAGGCACCTCTTGTGGTACTTCTTATACCTGAAAGAAGAATACATAGCCCCATTGAAAAATCGATGAGCAGCAAAAGATGTTGGAATCTCAAAGCAAAAGGCGATCACACTCATATGAAAGGCTAAATATATGCTCCAATATAACCAAACTTACAGACTTGCTTTTGTATCCTAACAGTGTCTTTAAAGTATATGTACTTACAGCTGCTGTTTGAAACCATTTTCCTCTAGAAGTTTATGACTTGGATGCTGAAATGGTGGAAATGGCTTTGGCATCGATCCAACAGGCGGACTACTTCCAGAAAGATTGCTGTGCGATGAAGCACTCAACTTTGAAGGCCTCAGCCTGGGAAATTGAGAGTTGAGCTTTAGAAAATTTTAAATTTATAATCAGACAATAAACCTTGAGCAAAAAGTTTACAGAAATGTATTGTTTGATTCAGAAAACTAACATTTGACTGAAGCAATATAAAATTATACAAGATGATGAACAATAAGAGCATATGAATGTGTCCTGAACTTACCCATGACTATCTGGAGGAGTAGAACCAAAGAAAAAACCAACGAAATCACTAGGTGGACTTTCGGTTGACATGCCGAGAGAGTTTCTGACACTCCCATGACCTTTAAAGTTTCCAGAGAATAGTCGCTGCTTATGAATATATTGCTGCTTCGAACTGACTTTATTTTGCTTCCTTCGAGAATTCAAATTTCCAGGCTCCTCATGGCCACAAGAAGAATGTTCAGGATTCCTTGAATTTGATATGGCAGCACTTGCAACAGAATATTTGGAAATCTCGTCCCTGCTTTCACTATTGGGCTTACAACTTCTACAATGAGATCGTTTTGACTTCAGCTCCTGCAAAAAGCAAAATATAAAAACAATTGCTTTTTATTTCGCTAAAAATTTAGTAAAAATAGAAAACTAAAGTCAACCTGCTCATAAAAGTAGAGACCGTCATTTATAGCAGAAGCAAGCTCACTGGATATTCTTTTTGATTCTTCCCCTTGTACTTCACTCGTCCAACTATTCTGTAGTACATACCTAGTTAGTCATAAAACACTAACCAGCAATCTGGCAAGAGTGTCTTCTGTTCAATTTTCTCAGCAAAAAAAAAAAAGCTTTCATCAAATTGTTCAAATTCAGTGCAAGTTCTGAAATGAATAGGAAAAAAACTATACACACTCTAATTAGTGGATACTTTCACAGAAATTATGTGAAAAAATAATTATTTATGCAATAGGTAACAAGATCGATAATATTAGTATCAGTTAAGATAATTTGAAAGAATTAAGAACAACAATTTGGACACAGTAGGGTGACAAATACAAGTTCAATGAGAAAGATGGTCATGACCTAAATCAAAACAGAATCAAATTGTCAGGTATCACATATGCCTAGCACGACAATGTAATTTTGCTGTGAATGTGCCTTATGAAAAAGAGAACGTGGAATTTCAATTTAGAGTGAGTTATATTTAGTTTTTTCATTTTTAATGTCACTGATAATATTGGAGTAGAAAACTCAGAAATGTCTAGCATATGGGAATATATGTCCAGGATTTCTTATGTTCTAGAAATTGAGAGAATTAATTTGCTATTAATATTGCAAGACATCGCAAAAAATTCACAGTCCAAGCTATCTCGAAATCTACAGTTCCCTCATGTCTATTTATGTGCCCGTCCAGGTTTAATTGAAGGCTAATACTCTACAATGTCCTTGTCCAATTCCGCAAATAAGAATTACTACTAAACAAGTAACTTTTGAAGCTTTCTGGATGATTGGCAGTATTCTTGCCTAGGAATTTGAAAGAATAGGGGACACAAGCTCTAAATTATCCTTGTATAATGTGTGTTCTTACATATTCACTTGAAGAGATCAAGCGTAAAAAATTAACAGAGAATATCAAAATTATGCTCCTTGAATATTTGACTTCATCAACAAATAAAGACAGTTATAGCAATTTGAAAATACTACTCAGCATCAGCACCCTCCAAAAAAATGGGGTGGGCAGTAAAAGCAAATTAAGCATACACCAGGCATGTTCGGTCCTGTACTAGCAAAAAAGTCAGAACTCATTTTTGTATACCTTCTAACATTCGAGTGAATCTTGATCATGATTGCTACAATCTTTCACTTATGTTGAATGGAAATTACAGTTAACAGAAAACAGCATAATAAGATCATAATAATAAACATAATAGAGCATTATCTGAGAATAGCTAAAGCCACTCTGTACAATGAAAGATCACAGAATACTGGTGTCAATGCAGCTCGTGGACTTGCCTGGGTAACAATTACTAGCCTCTCCACAGCTTGATCACTGATGACGATCTCATCATCTTCATCGTCGACTCTTTTGGAGTAATGGCACAAAGTTTTGAAGAAGATAAGTCAGAAGACCGTGAGAATGTCAGAGAAGATTAAAGGCAACAAAAGGCAAAAACTTAGAGCACGATATATAGCTGCAACTTATGCATCGAGGAATACTAAAACTGAGTCTGAAAATTAAAGTTTTTTAAGTTAGAAATTGTACTTGCTCAAGAATTGGAGCAGTTTTATTACATAAAAATGGAGTAACGAAGCTTTTCTATGCACAAGGAAGAAACCACCAAAAAAGTGACCTCTCAAGGAAATAACTTGAAATGGTCCAAGATAAGGAAAATTTGAACAGAGAGCCCAATGAAGTGCAAATGACAGTATGACACTTCTGTAACGTCTATTAGTAATAAGTTCATCATTTACAGTTGAAGAGGTTCTCCAAAATTGTGCTCTTAACATTTGTTGAAAAATCCAATTATAGATTGACAGAAGGAGAATCTGATAGTATACCCAGCATACAACCACAAATTCATAATTTACAATTCAAGGTTTTGTGCATCGCTTTTGTTTTTGTACCCTTCACTCTCAACAGAATCCGATCATCTGCTGTCAAGAAGAATCCAGGTAAAAATGATAGTCTCCCCATCTTCTTAGTAATAAATTCATCATTTACTATAGTTGAAGAGGTTCTCCAAAATTATACTCACCATTAGTAGAAAAATCCAATCATAGATTGACAAAAGGAGAATCATAGTATACTGAGCATACAACCTCAAATTCATAATTTTCAATTTGAGATTTTGTGCGTCATTTTTGTTTTTGTTCCCTTTACTTTCAACAGAATCCAGTCATCTGCTGTGAAGAAGTCTTCAGCTAAAAATGATAGTCTCCCAGCCATATATAAAAAGAAATAAACATTTTTAATGCCTAACCTTATTGATGGCACACCAGTTAGCTCAACCATCAGGTTAAAGATTGGATACGATGCTTCGTATAAAAATACAATATTCACCTTCCTACGAGCCAATTCATGCACTAGAAAGTAAAGCATCACAGACCAAAGCAATATCATTGCTCTATGGATGCGAGAAATGACTCATTTCAAAATAAAATTGGTCTTATTTAATCACAAGGTATATAAGCTTTTCAGAGCTGATTGCATAAAAAGAAGTATATTGCTAATTGGTGGAAATCTTGTTAAATGGTTGTAGAGCTAATGTAGAGGAAACTATGGTTAAAAAAGGACAAGGCAGATACAAAATAATAACAAATTTATTTTTCATCTGAAAGGAACCCCTAAGCAACCTTTTACAAACCAATTCTCCTTGTTCTAGCTGGTTAGGAATTGTTGTTTCCACAAAGGTCCAAGGTTCAATTATTGGTACCCACCCCCCCAACTCAAAAAATAAATAAATAAATAAGCAGCATTATATAAAAATCTCATGTCTTTTACCTAAAGAACAAAGTTAAAATATCAAAACCCATAGTCAATATTCTAATGTTGCATTTTGAAACTTTGATTGAAGTCTCAACAACGATTCAAACAGAAAAAAATTTATTTTCTCCCTGATTGAAGTAAATCTAAACATACAGTTTGAAATAACATGGTATTCTTCTGTAGGTAGTAGATGATAATGAGGAAAGGCATCGCAGACATGTAACCATGATTCTCCTACCGCCAAAATTAGTCCAGAATGAAACCAGATGAGAATTTATTGAATTGCTGCTGCTTTACACTGGTATTGGATTAGGCACCTAAAATATGTATCTTCGCCCATAATTGAAATCCATCAAAAAAAAATTACCAAGACAGCTTCAGGGGGGATTCAGGACCTTATTTTGAAATGCACTCCACTTGGTCCAAACAACACTATTAATAAGCCAATAATCAGCATTTATTTTGTTGAAGAATATGAGGCAAGTAGAGGCACGAGTGTTCTTCAAGTTACATGTAAATAAATAATGCAATGGCCTTTTTCTATTTGAAAAAGAGGGACCAAAACTCAAAGTTTATCCTTTTAAGGCCTGGACCGCATTAACAAAGGTAAAAAAAGATTAATACGAGAATAAAGCTTTCACGATAGACAAAAGAACAGAAGTGCACAAGGATTGCAGATAAACATATATTAAGTATGGAATACCTTTCTCCAGTAGAAGGATGGTCCTTTGTTTTCTGCTCCAATTCCAGTTCTTCATCAAGCATGAATGTGCTTGAAAAATCATTAGATAAGTCATCCAGATTCTGCACAGCAAGATTTGAATGCAATTGTTTCTTTCTATTTTCAGAGCCTCCAATAATGTTTGACTTCACAGAATCAGCTCCTTGTGAAGTGGCTGGGAAACTCGAACTTTTATTAAGGTCAAGGCCATTGTGTTTATTATTTGACTCGAAGTCCTTTCCCACACATGAATTACAATCTCCTAAAGCAGATTCTTGGGTTTTACCACCAAATAGAACCTTCTCTTTGTTTTGATCCGTATCATTCACCGACTTGTTTTTAGAATCTTCACCTGATGGTAGGTGATCCACGGAACTTCCTGTTGGAGAAGAAAATTCATTGGTTCTTTCAGAGCTGTCCTCTTTATTATCATTGAGCTCATCATTCTTCAGAGCATTTGGAACTAGAGAAGAAGATTTATCAGTAACAGATGGAATCCACTTTGACCACTCATCGCGTCTCCTCAGCCTTTCACCCTGTGGAAATAAGGTTCAGTGCAGATGAAGGGGAATCGTTCAATAAATAAAATAAAGGATTAAAAAACATGAAATCTGAAACCCACGTGGGGGCTATTAAAGAGAGGAACATTATCTAACCTGCACTTCAACAGTACTCGAAGCATGCAACGCATCCAGAATAAATGGTACATCTGTGCTCATACTTTTAACCTGAAAAAAGGAAGCATAGTAGCATAATTGCACATACTTAAATAGTAAAATGATAGAATTTTGAGGAGCTAAATCAAGCTCGCAGGCTTGGGGAAAGTATTCAGAGGAAACCTAAATACCATTGCCTCCGCACCCACCCCCTTAACCCACAAATACAATAAACGGTAAACCTGAGTTGATCCTGATCCCAAATACAAAATATGATTTCCCAATAAAGGAAGATGAACTTCTTAAAATAGTATGTATTAAACAATAAAGAGAATCCATCACAACTTACCCTTTTAAAGTTAGCAATAATTGAAATCGGAACCCAACCTTGGTCATCCATCAAGGAAATCAAGTAGTGATCATTCTGCAAATTCTCGTCACTGCCAAAGTAATAAAATTCAAAACTCAAATATTAGTCTATTATTTAAATATAATGTAGCTTTATTAATTTCAATTATTACCAATCAACAGTACCAAAAAAATGACCACATCCAAGGGACACAAGTACAACCCATCATTGTAAATTATCAGTCTAACTAGGGGTGTCCAAAAGTCCCAAACCGAAGCGGACCGGACCGAATCGAGCGGTTCTTCATAAGTTAAATACCCGAACGGGTACCCGAATCGAGATCCGATGGATTTGGATAGAGTTTCGGGTCTAGACCAAGAACCGAAACTAAATTATTTTTTTTTGTTGAATTAATTAAATTATTTTATTTTTTCTAAATAAATTAACAAATTAATTAAATAAATCAGATCATTTCATAATTTTAATTTTAAAGCCCATTAGCCCAAATGAATTATCGATATGGATCGCCGACATTATAATATTAATATCTACTTTTTGGTATTTGTATGCATTGAATTAATTTTATTCGACTACTAATTATTTATATATTTTTGAATTGGGCTACGTTAATTTTTAAAAGTTACAAATGAAATGTCATTAGTTATATTTATGTAGTGTTGCTGTAAATGTTAAAAAAATTAATTATGGTACGGAACCGAACCCGAAAGGTTCCATAATTATATTTAGACCCGACGGTTCCATTTATTAAATACCCAAAAATTTTGGAACCGAAAAAAACCGAACCGCAGCCCTAAGTCTAACCAAATAACATCCCATTTATGCGAAAATAATTTGACTAGATTCCAAGAGATAAAAAATAATAATAATAATAAATAAATCCAATCAATAGATTAACATAATAATTTATTGTTGACACCACAATCCTAGGATGATACTTTTTTAGGAAAATAATTTAGCCTGATGTCAATCTTCACCAAAAAAAATAAAAATAAAAATAAAAGAAGGCCAAGATATTGCTAGTAGTGAGATCTTCTCAAGCCTTTTACCTGAAATAATATTCAATTTGCTTTATGATGTTAGCTTTCAAGGCTAACATTGGTGAGGGTGGCATCAGGACTCCAGGGTTGAAAGGATACTGAACAACAAATGGTGGATAAGGTACTCTAACAGGGCCTGGAGGAGCAGCAGGGAAATAATATAGAGCTCCTGGAGGACCTATACCATAGACAACCACCTTGTTAGATAATGTAAATAAGCAACTGCTTGAAGAGGAACGGGGGGAGGGGGGGGGGGGGGGGGGGGGAGGAAAGGAAAAGGGAAAGCAGATGGAAAGTTAATCACAAAATGCGGAATCTTAACACAAAAAATATTTTTTATCATTTATTAAGGTGGCTTCATATTGAGATATGTAATTACCTGGGAAGTTTGGTCCATCAATGAAGCCTGCTTGATCAACAAATGGAGGCTTTAGGAAAGGCCTAGGCCCCATGGTTTGTTGCAAATGAAAGTTGTTATTAGAAACAACTGGTCGCTGATTATGCCAAGGATTCAACTGGCCACCTTGCTCTTGTGCACTAGGTCTTCTTCTACCAGTCTCGGCATCATGGTCCCTGGAATCAGAGCGTGATGAAGACTTGAAGCCCCCATTTACTAGAGGAGTAAAGCCTTGTACTAGACTGTTGCTATTGGATTTTACCAATTGAGTTTCAGGTCTCCCAAATGGACCAGGGTGAAACTGATACGCATATCCAGGGACAGACGTGTGTGGCATCGGAACCATAGTATGAAAAACTGGTGTGATAGTTGGCTGATGATAGGGTAAGGGTACAGGAAATGGAGGCACACCATTTGGGCTGTGCTTGGGACCTGTTCTGTGATTATGCATGTTTGTGGGCCTACGAGGTGATTTAAAATTACCGCGTCCGTGCAACTTCTGCTGCTCAATTGTAGCCTGGAAGACCAGAAAGAACTTTCAGGTCAGATGCTGAACTTATGGTTATCAAAGAGTCAATGTACATGCTTAGGGGCAAAAATTATGGAGTAATCAACAAAGGTTGCCTCTCATTTGAAAGTGGCTCGTCTTGCCTATACTAATGGTACAGGATAATTGGGCTAAGCAAGCAGTTTCAGTTCAAGAAGGAATTAGACCAAGGCAAATGACTGGCTCATAATAATGTCTACAAGACACAGGAATCAAGAAATAAATTTCATATGGAAACCCAAAACGTACAAGTAAAATCAGTAATTAGGCTCGACAGTTCTGATGTACCATGATAACTCGTAAAGATGTCATTTCTCAGTTGGCTCATTAGTTTTTCAGTTCTTGCCTCAGATCCATTTGAACATCAATAAATTTCGAAGATGCTATTAATTCCACTTCACGCTGTCGTTTTTATGCAGCCTGTTTAGAAGTATTTTCACTCCATGTCTTGTCTGTCTTTTCCAACTATATGGATTCACAAAGTCAGGAAATATAGAATTTTATTCTTGACCTCATTTCCAAAAACATTTACTAAAGAACGTGAGTGCTAAATCTTTAAAAGATGTGCCTGATATTGTTTATATTTTTATAAAGAACCAAAATAGTATCCAATACAATGTCAGAAACGAATTGCCCCACGTGCCACATAATACAGAAAACACGTTTTAAAAAGAATTAACCTATTTATACAATTGTTGTTAACGATTGTGGTTGACAACATTGATGTTGTCAAAATCTGGACTTCTGATTTAAAAAACAGTTAATGTGATGTTGCCAAGTTGTCAACCATGTAAAAAAAATTGTACAAGTAACATGATTGAAACAGGTTCTTAGGTTCTCAACTACATTATCTAAATATGCAATTATTCTAACAAGATAACTTCATTCATTCTTCAAGTAAAAAGGAACATAAATTATAAAAGAGAAACTTCTACATCATACAATTAGATTCAATTTATTTCTCTCTCGTTAATATATTGACAGCTGTCCAACCTTTGGTCGCAAAATTCAAACTTTTACATCAGAGTGATTCTGAAAGGTGATTCCAAAACATTATTTTCTCTCATATTTCATATCAAGATTAATAGCTGTTTGATTAATAAATGCAGTTAACATAACAATCAATATTTTTAACGCGGACTATAAGCGAATAGTAGCTGCATTCATTATTATTAGCATATATAACTAAAAAGGAAAGAAACGAAACAAAAAGCTCGCACCGACCGAAGCAGAAGGTGGAGGAGCACCACCACCGCTGGCTTCTAGCTGAGGCTGCGGCGACACCGACTTGGCGGAGTTGGAATCCGCATTAACATTGTTCTTGAACCGCTGCTGCGCATCGGACAGTGCAGGCCAGGACTCCGAATCAGGCGCCATCACTGGAGAGGAAGCACCATCAGTCATTCCCGCTGAAGTCTTCCAGGGTGACTTGCGGGGTCCACCAGTTATTGCCTCATTCTGAATATTCTGCTGATCACCACCGCTACTCTCATTTTCCCCAATCCCCATTTTATGCAAAAATGAGGAATTTACACTTCCTTATTCGTATAGAATTATTTAATTAAAGTCAGCTCCACTGAGCGATAAACTGGAATCCCAGGGTTTTCAGACGGGTGAAAGTACCAGCGGAGGTGGAGGTGATTTGCTATGAACAAATTTTTGAAACCACGACGTATTGGAGGAGCGAGTTGCAAAACGGTGGCGGAACGGCGGCGGAGGAACGAGTGCAACCGAGTGAGCAGGAAGGATACAAGGAGAAGGACTGAGAGATAGAGACTAGGGTTGTATAGTTTTCAACTGGTGTTTGACAGCTTTGTCTATAATCTCTTCAAGGGTAAATTTGTCATTTCAGGTTCTAGTGGATAAAAAGTAATTATGTGAAATAGACCCAACGGCCCAACCCAATTGAAAACTACACCCATGCGAAAAAAAAAAAATAAGAGAAAATTACCTAAAACCAAGTATTTAGGTTTCCAAATTCAAAAATCAGGTGTTAATTAAATTAATAATTAAAACCTAATTTTCAATCCGTCTCTTTTTTGCCTGAATCGGGAACAATCCCACCCACCCACTCTCTCTCGTCTCTCCCTCCTCGCTCTCTCATTTCTCTCTCTCTTGTCTTTCCTCTGTTGTCACCGGAGATCGACGTAGTTGCAAAAGGAGCACTGTCATACGACCTCTGCCCAGGAGCGTCATTGCTGCTGCTGCGAAGATGCTATCGAAAGAGAACGTCGGAGCGGTTCTCTGCCCAGGATCTGCTGTTGCGGCGGAGGAAGAAGTGGAACTTAGGTGGCCCTAATGGATAGGGCTATTTCTTCGGCTTGAACAAGCTGGTCTAGGAAGTCGGCGTCCCATTCTTCCACTTCAAAATCCTCACTCGCCATTTTCTTGATCTCAAACTGTTGTGCTTTGTGCACCACCATTCGGCCTTTTACAAACACACCGTATTGTGATGGGACTAGTGTTTGTGATCAGTTATTTGGGTGTTGTGATGCATTGTTTGTGCCGGTGGTGGTTGTGAACAATTATATGAGTTGTTTCGTTGGTGCCGGTGGTTGTTGTGACCAATTATGTGCATTGTTCAATTGGTGTCGTCGCAATGGTTGTGATATAGTGGTGGTTTTTGGTAGCGATGGTGTTGGCGGCGATAGTTGTGATATAGTGGTGGTTTTCCCTGTATAATGCATTTTTCTTTATTGACAGCAACCAAAAAATCTATGATTATGTAATAAAAGAGAAAATCACAGTTTCCAGGTTGGCAAACAATGAATCAAACAACCTAGAATAACTAACGCAATGATATGTAATACAAGCTTATAGACATATCTGTAGCACATTTGTCGTTGCAACTTCATTCCTACCTTGAACAGATTTGTTTATGGTGACCATTTGTGACCAAATATGTGTGTACTGTGACTGGTTATGACCTTCAAGTCACATTTGGTCACAATTAACACAAAATTGGTCACAGACAATCACACTTAACACTAATTTGGTCACAGTTAGTCACATTGAGTACACACTTGGTCACAATTAGTAACACATGAGACCTAACAGCAACTTGATTATATAAAGTGATTTGAAATTTTTCTGGTAATTTTTTTAGGACGTGGAGGCAAGGATGAGGTGGTGGTAGGTGGATTCTTGGGAGTGGGGGTGTGATTTTCAATTTTTAATTTTTTAGAAATCTTTAATTCGCCGAGTGGTCGTCGGAAAAATTGTCGGAAGTTCGCCGGAAAGTCGTCGGAGCGGTAGCCGGAGCAGATGGCCGTCTCCGGTGGAAAGGTGGAGGGAAGGTGGTGTAGTGGGGGGAAGGAAGGTGGTGTAGTGGTGTGGCATTGGTATAAATAATTAATGTATATTATATTATATTTTAATATTTAATAAATTTATTTATCGCCTGATTTTTGAAATATTTTAATAAGTTTGTTATTTATGAAATGTGAACTTTAAAATTAGAATTTATGTATTATTCCCAAAAAATAATGTGAAAATTACAAGCAACTAGAATTTTAAACTTACTAATTCAAAATTAAAATTTACAAGTTTTTTTCAATAATCAGAGAACAACTAAAATTTTAATAATTTAATTTTTATACAAATAAAATTAAGCACCCATCCACACGTTGATTCCAACTCCCAAACAACCAAACACTAATTCTCTCTTCTTTCTATTTATCTATATCTTCTATCTTTATCAATCTCCGTACATATCCCTCTCTATTCCGATTGACGCCTTGCAGCGACACGATACATCTTGCGGCGACACAGTACGTCGCGATCGCACGGAAACGCGAAGAGCGTAGAACCAGTTGTTCTAGTGGTGCAGCAGCCACACGAAAAGGTAGTGCCCAGTGGTGACTCGGGCGAAGATTTGTTGCGTAGAGAAGATGTGCCCCGCACCACCACTACTTTTAGATCGTTGCTGCGACTTCTGGATTTGTCTAGCCGAAGCAAAAAAAGAGTACAACATACCAAGATCATTGTTGATTTGTGTTTTGCAAATGTTGGTGATAGTGATGGTGATGGTGTAGTGGTGGCGGTGTGGGTGATAGTGTTAGCGATGGTGGTGAGGTGGTGTTGGTGGGTATTAGTTTGTTTGAGATGATGGACATGGTGGTGGTGCTATCAATTGTCATGAGGCAAATATAGTGGCTTTGGAAACGATTGTCTTAGCAACGATGGTGTTGGAGGCAATGATGAGATGATAATCACAAATTATTTGGTTGATTGTTACTAATAATTGGCCAATGTGTGACCAATGAAATAGATAATTTGTTATTAACAAATAATGTATGACCTATAAATTTGTTAAGTTGTGATCAATAATTTGATAATTGGTGACCAATTAATTTGTTATTTTGTGACTAGCGAATAATATGTGACTTATAAATTTTGTGATTTGTGATTAGTGAATAATATGTGACTTATTAATTTGATATATTTGTGAATGAGAAATAAGTTGCGGTCTATAAAATTTGTGATTTATGATTGTAATATCCGTAATTGTGATTAATACATAATCATGACCATAAATTATATAATATTGTGACTTTAATATATATTAATTAATAAAATATTATTTTAATTAATTATTTCACAATTAAAATTTAATTAATATCTTATTTTTGAAATAAAAAATCTTCTTTCTTAATTTTGAAATTGGTAATACTTAATCTTTTAGATATGAAATTTTACAAAAAAAAAAAAAAACCAAACAAAATGATTGTTTTTCTATTATAAGGACTCATTTGGCATGGGTTTTTTAAAAGTCAAAAATAGTTTTTGAGGTTCAAAAGTTTCTTTTGGATTTGTTTGGCTAATTTTGTGAAAATACTTATTCTAGTTAAAAGAGTTTTCAGATGAAACTAATCAATTGTGATTTTCTCTAAAAGTACTTACGAAATAAGAAACTCTTTCAAAAATTAGTTCCAAATAAAAATTAAGACAATTTCTTTTAAAAGTCTTTCTACATAAAATAAAAGGTAAAAGTAAAAGCTATCTTAAACGGCTCTAAGTAAAATTTATTTATTTTAAAAGGAACATTTATCTTCCATCAAAATGATTGAAGAGACAAGTCGAGGTCGACTCTGAAAGTTTTGATATTTTAAACAATAAATCATCACGAGACCCTACACATAATTTTTTTTACAAGCTTGTTAGCATCAAACATGATCGAATGAAACAATTTCTCGCGATGAGGAATGTTATACCTATGGTACACACAATTTATTTTTAGGAGTGTCATCTAAAATTTTGATGAATTTTAAAATATTATAAATTTTAATGAATTTTGTAGATTTGAATAGATTTTCACAAATTCCATAAGAATCTCATTAATAATGGTGAAATTTCAATATATTTTGCTACATGTATTTTTAAGTTTGAAATCCATCTTCTTTTAAAATCAATTTATTAATGAAATTCTTTTAAATTCACTAGTTATTAAGGATACTTAAATTTTAAAAGATATCATTAAAATCTCAATTGGGATACCCAAAATTAAAAATTTCATTGAAATTCATTAAAAATTCAATTGGGAATACATAAATTTAGAAGGATTTTTAAAATCCTTCAAAATCTCAATTGAGGACACTCCCTGCATCCGAGAATTAATTTTCATGTTCAAGAAATAGAATATAAAGATTTTAGGAAACCATCAAAGAATATGTGTGGTGACTCCTTTTTATTGTCCAAAATATATTTAAAAATAAAATTTTTGAAAGCAACAATCAGCGATGACCAATTGTGCGAATCAACGGTTCCTCTCGTACTAGGTTGAATTACTATTGCGACACTGTCATCAGTAGGGTAAAATTAACCTGTCTCACGACGGTCTAAACCCAGCTCACGTTCCCTATTGGTGGGTGAACAATCCAACACTTGGTGAATTCTGCTTCACAATGATAGGAAGAGCCGACATCGAATGATCAAAAAGCAACGTCGCTATGAACGCTTTGCTGCCACAAGCCAGTTATCCCTGTGGTAACTTTTCTGACACCTCTAGCTTCAAATTCACATGAATTAAAATACATTATTGGGTAGGAAGACAAACACCTACATTATTTGGACTAGTACATATACTTGTAAGAAATTTTCACAAATAAATAATTTGTTGGGCTTTCAAAAATTTGAGACGCCCTTATATCACGAGGCCCAAGGCCTTGAACCAAGTCTGAGACAAGTAAACATCATGACATTAAGACGAGAATTTTATCATTTTTTAGGCCTTCATGTTCAATAATTTTTGGATCAAGCTTGGTGTATACTCAAAGTGTACACCAAATTTGTCACCCCCCTCGCAATAGGAAGGCTCGCCCTTTTGGGAAGCGGATCCCCTATTGTGATACTTGGTGTTCAAAAAACTTTATCCATAAATATAATTCGAGATACTGTAGTAATAAATATTTCCTAAAACAAGGTCATAAAAAAATTTATCATTATTCATTCACCTTGTCTGATCCACACAAAAAAAATCATTTTTTTCGAAACTCATTTGCAACCATACATTTTTCAGTAAATAATATTGAACTCAAATGCAAAATCTTATCTTATTTTTTAATCACATATCTTCCATCAAATCAGTATTTAAAATGTCATTCTACATTCAATAATGTACATCAAACAAGGCCTAAATTATGGATTAGCACTGTGTTTGGTAACCATTTTCTTGGCATTTTTAGAAATTCTTTGACTATTGGAACAGTAACGTGGGCCCGTTGCAGCCATCCTCTTTGACTCAGTAGAGAGCAAAGTCTCTAAAATGACACTCTCAACTTACAATGAAATAAACGCAAAGGGCTACAAAGGTAATTTCACTTGGATTTATCAATAAATGCAGTTGTCATGATGGCTACTTAACGAACATAATTTTTCTACAAAACAAATGAAAATGGCTACCAAACGGGGGCTTATAACCCATTAGTTAAATTTGATTTTCTCGAGCACAAACTTTAGTCGAGTTTGATTTGGTATATTTCACCTATATAAAAAATTATAGTGGAACATATGTCTAGTGCTGAATGCGTCACACAAATGTGCATATTGCACTCGGTTATTCTCAAAAACTGAACGAATGTTTACCCTTTGGCTCGACTAAACACTTTAAATATAAATGGATTGAATCGTGCAAATACCATATACAAAACAAAATATGTGTATTAAAACACTTGCCTATTTCATGTACAAAAGCAATCTTAACAGTTGAATTTAGCTGTTAACATATGCAAGTTTATCATTATGTACTCGAACAAAAACATCATCTCAAACGTCAAAACGTGTTTCCATTTTATATTCTGTCTATAATGCCCCCTTGATGTTTTCCTATACATCTAGGATTATAGTGGCGGAGGTAGGGGTGGGCTGTCCATGCACACCTTCTTAAAAAAAAAAAAAAATTATTATATCCATTGTTTTTCATCGTTTAAGTCCAGTAGCTCACTGTTGAAGATTTTTGCCCCCGTACCATTAAATCCTGACTCCGTCCCTGTAGGATTACTGGTAATTCATCACCAATCACTAGAATCCATGGATAATCCTCACGATTGTTTGAATTGACTAGCCAGTGTCTTGTAGAAAGACTCGATTCCATCAATAGTTAACGGGTATTTTTTCCATCTGGAATGCACCATCCAGAACCAAGGCTCCACATTGCCTCTGCTTATGACGATAATGGACAAATTTCGTTGAATCGAAAAAAGAAAACTTACAAATATATGGGTAGCCCTCAAAAGTGTTAAAGAATAATTTTATATAGTAAAGAACGTAAAAACCACATTCCTCGCAATTTCTTTACTGAGGAACCTGGAAATTGTTTGTGCAACCCATAACAGCAAGAACATAACGTAGAAAAAATACAAAAGTAAATTAGAAATACTGCTGGAATCATAAAATCAATTAGGAAATCGAAACATATTAAGTTTGTTGTTACAATTGTCATTCACTTCATTTTATTTTGAATTCTTTTCCAACACGTACGATCAGGGGCGAATCCAGGAATTCGACCCAGCACGGGCGGAGACCGTTGACCCGTGATCGTTGACCGATGACCGTAGACAATCAACTATCGTAATAGCCGAAAATATAATTCGATACATATATAAATGCACTAAAACATAAAAATTCAAAATCCTAATTTCCTAAAAGGCTAAAACCCTAAATCCCAAATCACAATTCAAAATTCAAAATTATAAGTCGTAACTCGTAGTTAATATAAATTCTCATTTCCCATAAATTCACAAAACAGAAATATGCAGTCCAGGGGCTGCACCCATCACTTCAATTTTCATTTATCATAAATTCATAATTCATTAATAGCAAATAACAAATTAACAAAAATTGAAAAAAAAAAAAAAAAAATACAACACAAATATACAGTCCAGAGGCTGCACCCATCACTTAAATTCACATTTATCATAAATTCATAATTCATTAATAGCAAATAACAAATTAACAAAAACTGAAAAAAAATACAAAAACACAAATATACAGTCCAGGGGCTGCACCCATCACTTAAATTCCCATAATCTCATTTATCGTAAATTCATAATTCATTAATAGCAATTAGCAAATAACAAATTCACAAAAACTGATAAAAAAAAAACACACAAATATATAGTCAAGGGGCTGCACCCATCACTTAAATTCTTATTTATCATAAATTCATGATTCATTAATATTTAATAATAATAACAATTAAATTAACAACTAACAAATTAACAAAAACAGAAAAAAAAACAAGTTAAACCTTCCTCCAGGCTCCAGCTCCAGGTCACGGACTGAAGGAAGTCACGAACTCATCAGTCATCACGCAACCTCCAAGTCTCCACTCCAGTTTCCAGTCCTCCGGCTCCACTCCAGGCTCCAGCAGAAAGCTCTCCTCCGTACAGCACAATGCAGACCGCCAGCCAGTCTCGCCTCGAAATTGAGCCTCCAGTCACGGTCTCTCACAAGTCACGAATCCACTCCACCGCCACAGCCCAAGTCTGCCGTCCTCCTCACCTCTCAGACCCCAAATTAATTTGTAGAAAACGCCCTAGCCCGTCGCCCGCGAGAAGAAATCAGATGGCTATGGTGGAAAATGTAATTTGGATTGGACTTTTCATTTTATTTGGTATTTGTTAAATGGATTCGATTGAATTGGGCTACAAAAATTGGGCCTTTTATTTTTTTAAAATCAAGCCCAAAAACTTCTTTGTTTATCCAGCCCACAGCAACCAGCCTTCTTCCTCTCCTGTTCTTCAGCTTCCTTCCCGGCGGACCTGGTCCTGAACGGCTAAACTCTGAAACTTTGAAGAATTTCCGGCGGACCCAGCATGGGCGGCCGCGGGGGCTAGCCAGGTGCTGGGTCCGCCACTGCGTACGATAACACACGATAACAAGAATGAGTGTGAGGAATGCCACCTCAGGAACCAACAGAGAAATTTTCTTAAGCGGCTCTTTGGTAGCTGACTTCTCCTCTATTTTATTTTTACATATGTTAAAAAAAAAAAGGTCATGATCGGTGTACATAATTTTTTGTACATAGAGTGTCCACACCCCTAAGTGGGTCCCACCCCATGCGAGGGTATGGACATCCCTATGTACCAATTTTTATGTACACCAAGAATTCGAGAACAATGCATATGTTAAATATGTGGCCATTCAAGAAACAATTACCTTCGTATCAAAGGTTCGAGCCGTCTAGGACATGCTGCATGCAAGGAGTTCTAAATTTTTGCTGTAGACTGTCACCCAAGTGACAGAAGACGAGGAGACTCCAATGAGATCTAACAAACGACATCCATGACCACATAATACATGGATAAAATCTAGGATGTGCTGAAAATTACTTTAAAAAAAACACTACACATACCACATAACAATAGGAACCGGAACATAATTTTTTGAGAATACGTCCTTCTCCTTGATGTGCCTCGATACCATCTCTCTGCATGTTACATGACACGATCCTCTTCAATAAGAATAATCCTCCATCGAAATATAGGCTACACTATAAAGGGTCAAATATGCATAATGGCTTCAATTTCTCTTCGGGAAAATAGACCATAGCTGTCTACATTATCCTGAAGAAAAATAAAACATTAGACAAGCTTCAAAAAAGGGCTTCATCGAGTATGGTAACAGAGTATTGAAATAGCAAACACCCGAATTACCCGATGCCCCATTCTCACCCAAGAAAATTAAAACCAAAAACCCATTTCTTTCCTTTTTTGCCCTCTCTAGCTAATTAAACTCTCAATACCAAAGTTATAACACATTACTGAAGCCTCCTGTCAACATGCAAATACCTAATGAAAAAACTCAATTTGTAAGAAAACCCAACATTTTGAAGTGATGGTTTACCAACATTTTGAAAATTCATTAAAATCTATAAAAGTGATTTAAAACACTTTCAGACAAGAGCTAAATTACGATTAAGGTTGTAATCTATTATAAACAAGTAGAAGTGAATAAATTTTGTTTGGGTAATTTCATTTTGGTATTCAACTTTAATTTGTACAAAAACAAATCTTAGTCCTTATTACACATCTCAATTCGCCGTTAAACATGCCGCACAAAGGCAAATAAAACACATGAGCATGTTTCGTCGAATAAATTTTACGGTCTCTATATATAATATAATTGCATAACATATTTAGGTCCATTTGATTGTAAGGATGAGATTTAGGTGGAAAGAAAATGAATTTTAGGGAATTAAATTATCTAGAATTCATTTTACTGAGAATTGTCAATTAATTTTGTTTGATTATTATAATTTTTCGCCTGCAAAATATTGAAATTTTGAAACTTCTGGTGTTCGTTTGACTTTATTTTCCATGAAAATTGTCTATTAAAGAGATTTTTTTTCACAATTGGAGATATAATTTGTTTCGATTGCCAACAAAAAAGCAAGTTGAAAAATCATTTTCCCACCAAAATGACGGGAAAATAAATTCTTCAAAAACCAAGTTGGGCAAGTGTGGGGCATAAGGTGGAAATTGAATTGTCAAGAACATTTGGCCAATTAAATATGGAATTTGGGTGGGAATAGATTTTTTTTGTTTACCATTTTCCATGGAACTTTTCCTCAATCAAACATGGGCTTACTTAAGGTCGCTATATACTTTTAACGTTAATGTGACGGTTAAGTCAAAAATCAAATTTTAGTTTTGAACTTGCGCATTTCGTTAAAACTTTCGACTACCACTCATTTATCCACTATTCATTTCTATCAACTTATAATTTTGGTAACTTAAAATTTCTCCCAAACAAGCACAAAGTAGTTACGTACACACAAATTAAAGTTCGATGATGCAAGTGAGAATTTAAAATTAACCGGAAAGTTTTTCGTTCCGGGCTTTCCTTCCTTTTGACGATCTTTTCTCATTTTTATCTTAGGAGGGTCAAACAGTTGATTAATCGTATTTCAGTCCTCTTCCTCCTCGTCCTCTTTCTCTACCCCGTGTCTCCCTCTCTAAACCCATTGGTCTACAAATGAATCCAGATGACAATTTTGTTTAATCCCAATTAAATCTCATCATACAAATCGTAACTATGAAATTAATGATAAAAAACCCACAACTTTTCTTTAATTTTAACCCCATGGATCCACCTTTATCGTCTCCGTCAATAGCAAACGCCGCCCTCCCTCTGCCGCCGTCGGCCTCCGGAGACGGAAGCGACGGAAACTTAGGCGACGCATGGTATGGAAACATCCAGTACCTGCTCAATATCTCGGCCATCGGGGCTCTCACTTGTCTATTGATCTTTGTTTTTGTGAAGCTCCGTAGCGACCACCGCCGCGTGCCGGGCCCCACCGCCATCGCCTCCAAGCTTCTTGCCGTGTGGCATGCCACCAGCCGCGAGATTGCGCACCACTGTGGCGCTGACGCCGCCCAGTTCCTGCTAATCGAGGGCGGCAGCTCTGCCATCCTCCTCCTCCTTGCCACACTCGCAGTTGCAGTTATGCTCCCCCTCAATATCTACGCAGGGAAAGCCCCAATTTCTGATCAATTCTCGAAGACCACTATAAATCATATTGATAAAGGTTCGCCTTTGCTCTGGGTCCACTTTATTTTCGTTGTTGTAGTTGTTCTTTTGGTACATTACGGTATAAATGATATTGAAAGTAGGTTGAGAATAACCAGGTTTCGTGATGGGCATGGGAATCCAAGCGAGCCCAGCTCGAATTCAAGTGCCATTTTTACTATAATGGTTCATGGGATTCCGAAAACTTTGGGGTTTGATAGTACCCCGTTGGTGGAGTATTTTCAACACAGGTATCCTGGTAAGATTTATAGAGTGATTGTGCCCATGGATTTGTGTGCATTGGATGATTTGGCAACGGAATTGGTGAAGGTCAGGGAGAATATATCCAAGTTGGTGGCAAACATTGAGTCACGGGGGCTGGTGGGTGAGGGCGAGTTTGTTGATGATGGACCTGAAGAAAGTGGGGTGTGGGAGAAGTTGCATTTTCTTTGGAGGAGGTTGAAGGATTTGTGGTATCGAGTGGTTGATGAACTGGGTTTCTCGGATGAGCAGAAGCTGAGGAAGTTGCAAGAGTTGAGAGCTGATCTTGAGATGGAAATGGCAGCTTATAAAGAAGGGCGAGCAAGGGGTGCTGGGGTTGCATTTGTCGTGTTTAAGGATGTTTACACTACTAATAAGGCGGTTCAGGATTTTCGCAATGAGAAAAGGAGGCGGATTGGGAGGTTCTTCTCGTTGATTGAGTTGCAACTACAGAGGAACCAATGGAAAGTAGAGAGAGCTCCTTTGGCAAGTGACATATATTGGAATCATTTAGGATCCTCGAAATTCTCACTGAAACTGCGGAGAGTTTTTGTAAACACGTGCCTGCTGTTGATGCTTTTGTTCTTCAGTTCTCCTCTGGCCGTGATTAGTGCCATAACAAGTGCTGTGCGGATTATCAATGCAGAAGCTATAGATAATGCTCAGATGTGGCTGACTTGGTTGCAGAGTTCAAGCTGGTTTGCGACCATAATATTTCAGTTTCTTCCGAATGTTATGATTTTCATCAGCATGTACATAGTGATACCATCAGCTCTTTCTTATCTTTCAAAATTTGAACGGCATCTTACCGTGTCGAGTGAGCAGAGGGCTGCATTGTTGAAGATGGTTTGCTTTTTTCTAGTTAACCTCATTCTCTTGCGAGCTCTTGTCGAGTCATCACTGGAGAGTGCTATTTTAAAGATGAGCAGATGTTATTTGGATGGTGAAGATTGCAGAAGAATCGAACAATACATGAGCTCGTCTTTTTTGTCAAGATCATGCCTCTCGTCTCTTGCATTTCTGATTACAAGCACTTTCTTGGGAATATCTTTTGACCTACTGGCTCCAATACCTTGGATAAAAAAGAAACTTCAGAAATTTCGGAAGAATGATATGCTGCAGCTGGTACCAGAACGAAGTGAAGATTATCAGTTACAAAATCAAGACGTAGAGACCTTTCAGAGACCTCTGTTATCCGAAAGGGCATCTGAAATCTTGGTCGGGAATGGTGCATTTTCAAATGGTTCTCCGACTGCAGTAGAGTTTTCTGGACATGATCTGTCTGATTATCCTCCATTCAGTAGAACGTCGCCAGTACCAAAGCAGACATTTGATTTTGCACAATATTATGCATTCAATCTCACCATATTCGCCCTTACACTTGTATATTCTTCATTTGCACCTCTTGTGGTTCCAGTTGGTGCAGCTTATTTTGGGTATAGGTACGTCGTGGATAAATACAACTTCCTATTTGTGTATAGAGTACGAGGTTTTCCTGCTGGCAACGATGGGAGATTAATGGATACCGTGCTGAGTATCGTCCGTTTCTGCGTAGACATGTTCCTCGTTTCTATGTTGCTGTTCTTTTCGGTAAATGGAGACTCCACAAAGCTTCAAGCCATATTCACACTTGGGTTGCTAGTAGTGTATAAACTTTTGCCCTCAGAGCACGACAGTTTTCAGCCTGCTTTATTGCAAGGTATACAGAATGTTGATAGTGTTGTTGATGGACCTCTAGATTATGAGACTTTTTCACAACCAACTTTTGAATGGGATACATGTAATTCTTGATTTCTGCAATTCCGAATGGAAATTATGTTTTTCTTTTACATTAGATCATCTTCATGACCCTATCTTTTTTTTTTTTTTTTTATAAAAAAA
The DNA here is from genome assembly GCA_019097785.1 of Fraxinus excelsior. Lineage (NCBI taxonomy): Eukaryota > Viridiplantae > Streptophyta > Magnoliopsida > Lamiales > Oleaceae > Fraxinus > Fraxinus excelsior. Next base: position 3,853,044 of record CM032624.1, read on the forward strand.
GTAAATTAAAAGAGCATGTTCGGAAAAGTTACTTTATGAATATGATATCTGACTTTATTATTAATCAACTTATTTTTGATGTTGATCAATAAGAAAACATTTTTAAGCTTAGTCGAACATGCTAGCTTGGCACACTCGGTAGAGTACTTGGTTTGCAGCTCACTGACCACCAAAATGATTATTCGAGTACTTGCTGACAGAAAAGCAAGAAAGCCTGCGAGTATACTCATATACTGTTTAGGTCATTGCGGTTCTCTCTCTTTTTAGCATGAACATACATTTGATTTTCGTTGATTATACATGGGATATTATACTCGTATCATAGCATACTCTTAACAAAACAATATGATGCTATAAGATTAGACAAATGGCAAATATTAATAAGGAGAGACGCTCAAATAATTTGTAAAACGCCGGGAACAAATAATTATAGGAAGGATTATTTGCCTTAACAGGCTTTGGACCAAGGGACGTATAAATTTTTCTTTTTCTTATGTCGAAAGAGTAATAATTTTTTTATGACGTTCGTCAAAATTTCAAGAGGGCACCCACTTTTAATTCATTTCTCACATAATTTAATTGTGATGATTTGACTCTAACCAGGACTAAAAGAAAACTGATTATTATCAATGCGAGAACTTGGATGTGTACCTTTGGTAAAGCTTTTTGTAGACGGTAAGTCATGAGACTTGCGAAATGTGGATAAAAAATGGTTAAAAGTTACGAGTCCTATAAAATGTGAATAAAAATGATGATTGATCAGCTTACAAGTTTGAAAAAGCTTTGCCAAACAGACTAGCACGCAAGAAATGGCTTTCAAAATACTATCCAATACCAAGAGGCAATGGTGAAAATGAAGAAAGAAAAATAAAGCAATATGGCATCACAATCATCAAATTCAGATCAAGTTATGCTGTTATGTTCTCTACCATCTGCTTGGTGGTAGATAGAAAACATCCAGCAACAGAAACGGGAATAGTGAATAAAGTACATTCACACTCGTCTTGCGCACTCAAGTGCCTTCGCACTTAAAGCATGCAGAAATAACTAAATAAACAAAGACGAAAACACAACATTTCCAATTTAATTCTCAGACAAAATACAACACAAAAAACATATATGACCCAAAGTTGATCACAATACACACAAAAGTTTTATCAGTCATCATCCAAGTCCCATTCAAACTACGCTGTCTGTTTATCCAGTTTACAATCTAGAAGATATGATCAACTAGGATACGGTTGTAAATGTCTACAGAAGATCGGAAGGTCATTCATCAGCATCGATAAAATCGGCTTCAACTGTCTCCAGTCTTTTATATAAGCCCTCTAATTCTTCTTTACCGAACCAGTCTTCTTTCATCTAAAATGCAGCATCCAGAACAAAAGACATTTACGGAAGATACTAAAAGAGCGTGTTTGAAAGAGTTAAATGAGTAAAGCTTTTTGCCTGTCGCAAGTTTAGACAAGCTAATATTTTTATTATTTTTGAGCAAAAGTTAATTTAATGAAAGTAACTCTTACCTATCAAAGTAAGTTAGCAAGAGTTTGTCTCCGTTTAAAACAAAACTCTTTAATTTTCATACTTATTTTCAACCACACATTCACGTGATAAAATATTTTGCACATAAACCCAAAATTTTCACCACTTTTTAATCACACATTCTCCAAAAAAATCATTATTCAAAACATCATTTTTTTTCTAAATAATGACCATCAAACAGGGGCTTACCGTAAAAACTATTTACTTATAAATAAACTTATAAGCATAGCCAAACTTGCTATGCATTGGTTGAGGATAATGGCGAAAGATTAAAAAGGAACTCACGAAGTAAGGGTAGCCAGCAGAAGTGCTAAAATTTTCAGGTGCATTCTTTAAGAATAGGCTTGCATATTGCAGAACGAAAATGCCACATTCCACTCCGTTTGTCTGCTGTGGAACCTGAAAATTGCTTGTTCAATCGGTTAAATTGTCTAGTCCAAATAACATATCAAGAATAGATATGAAAAGCAACGTTACCTTAGGAACCAAAAAAGGAATTTTTTTCATTAGTTTCTTGTCCACCGGCCTCTCTTCTGTTTCATATATGTCTACGACAAGCCTGCAGAAGGAAATGATAAACATGCAAAAATATATTGAAATAAATTTTCTTTTACACTATACTGTCCATTTAAAAAGTACCTTCTTATTAGAGGTTCGAGCCCCCCTTCCAAATCACGCAGTGAATTCAGCAATAAAATGCATGGAGTTCTAATATTTGACTCTAAAGTTTCACCCAAGTGACAAAAGATAACGAGATACCAATGAGACCTAACAAAAAGGCATCTCAGTCAGCAATTGCAAGATAACAAGGATAAACTTTGCATGCAAAAATACTTGGAAGAACACGTACCATAAAACAATGGGAACCAAAACATATTCTTTTGAGAATACGTTGATTTTCTTAATCCACGTCAGCACACTTTTTCTACAATGATCATTTGTGTACATCGAAAACCATATGCATTCCATATACGTACACAATTTCCTTTTCTCTTCAGGAGAATCCTCCCATATTTTCCTACATACTCCAAATTTCATTCATATAATATAGAACGTCAAAATACCAGGGCAGTTATTTAAATTAACAGATTAATGCATAGCACTTACAGAAAGCAGCGCTCGAATAATTCATCATTAATTTTCCCTCGTAGGTTGGAGGTTGTATTGCAGCCCCTCCTTGATAGTCTAGCACGAAAAGAACGACGGGCAGGAGTATCTCCCAAATCAGTTTTATGTTTACATTTTCTCTTTCGACATTTGCATAGACTTTGGAGTTTCTCCACAATCCTCTTCTATTACAAATTTCGACAATTAACATTAATTGAATTTTGAGAATCCCAATGATGACGCACATATGGTTACTTTACATTGTATTAATGATTCAGTGTTGATCATCAACACAAGACAAAGATAGGCCAAAAATCTGGGCCTATCTTTCACTGTAGAAAACTGAAGGTTCAATAAAAAGTAACTGATCAGCAATGTGTCAGTATAATTATATTTGGCTGCAATTTAAAACAGAATGAGGTTGGACTCAGACTTGAGATAGTATATCTTCCAAACAGCTCCCGAGATGGTTACTATCTTACATCCTATCATACCCAATCATTTCCACAAAATCAGACTTCCTGCCCAATTAGGGGCAACGCTGGTAGTTACATGGAATAACCAGCTGCACTGGAATCTTTAAGCACCACACAATACTTCTCAAGTTCCATGTGATGGCAAATAACTGCTTATAAATTGGATAGGACGACCACATCATGCAGAGAAATTACTAGTACCACAAGAAGTGACCATAATAGAAGCAAGACAGCTAGACATCAATAAGATCCAGGTACTATATGCATCTATAAACGTATGTTGAGAAAGTCTGTTTTCAATTTTCTTAATCTGATTTTTCCTACATATTGACATACAAGTTAAAATGTGCATCCAAAAGACACCCTTAATATCAGTTCAATTTAGAAATTAATATCTTTTTGTTAGTTTTTACACATTTTCCCATCCAAAACAAATTAAGAGGCAAATTCTTTTTAGACATATATATGAGAAGTTTATGAACAAGTTTGGAATATAAATAATTTCACAACTGCAGAAGCTTGGATCTCAAGAACATGAAACTTGTTTATGGGTGTGGATGTGGGTGTGTTGGGGGTGGGGGTGGGGGGGGATGTCATGATGTTTGAGGTATAAAGCAGCCAATGACCCAAAATTAATACAAATCCCTCATTTAGAATATTGATGATGTCATCAATTCACCAGCCGTATGAAGTAACTCAGCAGTTTGCCTCTGCGCAACTCTTCCTCTAAATCTCTGTCCACGGGGAATGCACGAAAATGGGGCCTTATCGTTTTCTGTCTTCTCGTCTCCACCTGATATTGCAACAAACAAAGCAATGTATTATACTCACATATCTTCACCATTCATCAACGTATACGTCAATGATCCATTTGCGAAAACTGATGGTCATCCCACAATGTTTCCTTGATTTCCAGCATTTGCATTGGGATAATGCTACACTTACATAATGAGTTACCTAATGTTTGACATGATCGCCGATTGGCGGACCCCTATTGGCCCAGGCGCCCCCCAATAGGGGGCCGCCACTTGGCGATTATGTCAAAAATTAGGTAACTCATTTTGTACAACAAGATTTATCCTTTGCATTGGGGGGCATATAGCCTATGTTCAGTAGAGATTTTTTCAAAAATAGATTATGTGAAAAGTGATTTTTTTTTTTTTTTTTTTTTTATTTTAAAAAAAAAAAAAAGGTTAAAGGATTTTATGATTCACATGCAAAAATATTTTATTGGGAGAATATGTGGTTGAAAATCAGGTTTGAAAAAAATAATTTTTGAAATGGGGGCCAAATTAGGGGCATAATATATAATAGAAATTATATAATAAGCATCATTGATATGACACATCATGTGGATCATTTAATTCCTAGAATATACCATGAACTTATCCATCAATTAATCAATGCACCACGTCACTGTTGCTTAGAGCAAGCCAATGGCGTCTAGTGTGTGTGTGTGTGTAGGTCACAAAAAAGAAAAAGAAATTTTCAAGTGAAGGTACATAGGGTTGGAAGAAGTAGGCCATTGTTTTATTGTAGTTTTTATTGTGTGCACAGGTGAATGGATGATGCTGATAGTGAGCTGTGAATTGGTAGTTGTCTGTTTTGGTTATAATTGGGCTCAAGAAAGAGATGGAATCAAGAAGGGTTTGGTCAAAGAGTTAGCAGGGAAATGGGAGCTGTCATATTTGACACCAAGTAATTTAAAGTTTGTTGTAAATAGCCCACGAGGAGAAAAGTCGATGAACAGTTCAATTGCACAGGAAGGATTTTGTGACGAATAAGAAGAGCTCCCTAACTTTTTGCAAAGATGCAAAAAGTTTTTGCAGAGATTTTGAGATGATGGAATGAAGATAGGATGAAGAAGTAGATAAAGAAGAAACAATCTCAAACTGTATCGAAACAAATCACAAGTGCCTTCTTTCAACCTCTTTCTTAGATCACACATTGCATATATATAGGAGAATACCAAGACTACTTGCACTCTAGCCTAAACTAGAGTCTAGTTTAAAGACGTCACACTAACTAGGATGAGCTTATAGTCAACAAATCCAACATAATTAGAGTTTCAATTATGACAAAAATTCAAAACAATACGAAATAACGTAACACACCTTGCTTAAAGTCTAAGATAAAAACAAGTCTATGAAGTCTTCTTTATGAATGTGAGTAGAGTATTTATACATACTTAGAAGGCAAAAAAACGAAATACAAGCTTAAGAGTTGGGCACCTAACCTAACCATTGAATCAATAATAATAAATGCAGCAAAATTAATTAGTGTAGCAGATTAGAAGTTAAAGGGTTAAGGAACATGTATTTCCACGTGATCTCACCGTACTCCTAATCAACATGCTTCATGTGTAGTATTTTGTAGGCTCTTGATCACTCTTATAGTCACTATCATATTTGAAATTACGACATATGTTTCTCGGACTCTCCATTTCTGAGGAAGTATCCATGTAGACAACCCGACAAGGATAAGGATAAGGGATCCATCTGATCTGGAGACACATGATCACTTGTTTATTCACTGCGATGGAGTTCGTTGGCTGTGGAATTATATTCTGGCTTCTCAACATATAGATTGGGTGTTGCCTAGACGTATGGAGGATGTGTTGCGGGCATGGAGGAGAAAATTTCGAGACAAGGATAGCAAGCTAGTTTGAAATCTTATCCCGGGTTGCATTGTTTGGTGTGTATGGAGGGAAAGGAACAACCGATGTTTTGAAGATCAAATACGTGCTAGAGAACAATTTAGAGAATTATTTTTTCTGACTTTATATACTTGGTTTAACGCAGCGACTAAGAATCCCATAGAGGGGCTGCCTAACTTTATTTTTTTCCTTTCTTGTTTAAAATGATTATACACTTCCTGTGTATTCTTTTTGATTAATGAAATTCCTGATTATTTATCAAAAAAAAAAAAGGGATCCATCTGATCCACGTCAGATCCTTTAAATCAGAAGGGATCATTTATATAGTTTTTGTTATTATCGTATTGGATTTAAAATGATTTCTAATTAATATCTCACACTTCTAGACTTGAAATGAAAACCAAATGAAGTATTACAAGTTGCAATTTAATTTGTTTTAAATTTTCAGTCAAACACATATAAGTGCTAGCTGAATGTAAATTAGTAGCTTTTGTGCAATGTTGAAAAGTCTTACCAGCTCGGTCTCTACTAGGCATCTAGGTGAACACACCAAATTAAATCAACATAAAGAAAGTGCATTAGGCGGACAACATGAATACTATCGCACAATGGTAAATTGGCAATATCCTACAGAATGCATAGCCACTATATAAAAAATAAAAATGCATGAAAAATTATCAATATATAAATTCTAAAATAAATTCAAGATCATAAAACATATCCAAGTAGCTATGTCTTAATTTTGAATCATTTTTATTCGTATCTCAAATGCCAGATTTTTATAGAGAAAAAAATTCGACTCCTAGATATGTACTGAACTGGACACCTGCAACCGAGTCCAAGCAACATAGATTATGCCAACCCCATTTTCTGGCAATAGAAACACGAAACTGGGGCAAAAGTTAATTGCTAAAAATATATGGTAAAAAAGTAAAAAATTAAAAAGGTAAAAATTTTGCAATAGACTTGAGGGGTTTACATTTCTTTCTTTTTCTATGAATTTAAGAACTTTAGGTAAAAAATGAGACAAACATATTAAAGATCTCCCAGGAAGAAATGACGCCTTGGTAAGTACACTGTACACTGACTCACAGCCGGAATGGTGAAAGATAACCAAAAAAAATTACTATAAAATCTTTAAATTAAACTTACAATGAATCTCAATTGCTTTATCCATTGTTTAAGCCAAATGCATAAAAGAGTCTTTAGAAAGAGAATCTGCTTAAGCCCTCAGAAAACCTGCAAAAAAAAAATATTTCCGATGATTTCTAGGGCTTGAACAACAAAATGGCAGTTCCTCTTCTAGATCTAAATCTTGGCCTTGGATCTCGTCATTTCAAAAGTAAAATGGAAATCTGCTTAGCATGCATCTTTGGTATTCAAAAGGAAAGGGGAATCACGATTTTGAGACAAATCTAAGTGGCCAAATGATATTTTATTAGGAATTTGTGGGTTCAAATGGAGGTAGAAAAAGAGAGAGAAGTATGTATCAAAGGGATATGCTTTGTCCTTTTAGTAGTCAAGGATTGCAAGGATTCAGGTGGGTGACCCCAAATTTATTGAAAAAAAAAAGTTTTCCTTATTGTTCTTGTAACTAAGCCCAAAGCCATTTTCAGTTATCACTATCATTTTATCTGGCTTCAAAATGGAGATATGCTTTAGGCCCTTTTAGTGAGACCATTTTCACCTAACTTAAATAAGTCCAAGCCTAGCATTATGGGCAATATCATATTCTCATAACGATCAAATCTTTTGAGTGCAATATTATAAGTATTTCTAGACACCAAAGACTTTTCCAACTAGTAAGATTCTAACAAGGAATTCAACGATTTAGAATCCTTGATCTCTAAAAACTATTTTAAACCAAAGACTCTTCCTTCGAAAGTAAACAATGTAATCCATATCAAAATAAGGCCCATTAACTATAGATATTGCCAACAGCAATTAACAAAAAGACTAATATACCATCGACTCTAAGCCAATAAGTATCAAATCATAAAAATTCTAGGAGCTATTAAGATTTATTTTTAAAAAAATTTCATTCTAAAAGTGCTGAACTAGTCTCAAATCTACCTAAACCTAGAACTCCATATTATGCCTTCTTGTTAAAGTATATCCCTCATAACTTCCTAACAATAGTTTAAAAAAGCTTAACAAGGTATCAAAGAGTTTTATCTTTGCATGGCTAGGATTAAGCTTTTAGGCAATTTGAGGTTTAGTCCTCAAGACAAGCCAATAAAATATTTATAAAGATATAAATATTTGTCTCGCCTTCCATGGGATTTTTATCGCCGGCCTCAAGTTTTAGAGTCATTCTTTCTATAACTTAGAATTTATTGCGGATTTTTTTGTTTTCTACCTTTATCCAAAAGGGGAATAAGAAGGAGAGAACACCATTGCAAATGAAGGATGCTAACACGGAATGAGAATAAACTACAAGCAAGATAGGATCAAGAAGTATGTTTATGAATCTCATCAACATCCTATTAGTATGATATGAAAAACTTCCATTTTATATTGCTTTCATTTTGGTATTGCAATTTAATTATTAATTACCTTTTATACGTTTTATTTTCTAAAAAGGAAATGCATGCAAATGATTGAAGTGGCACGCCATATGTTAAACATCATCGAATTCATAGGTCTTGATGGTAACCACATGGTTTGCACATTGACACCATTTAACATGACAAATTTGTTTAATCACTACGTTAAAGGTAGTTTGCACATGGTTCAATGTCCAACATTGAAGTTCAACATTCTAAATACAGCTCCACCATGCAAATTAAGTTCATTTCTCCACTAAAAAGGTCCAAGGCAACCAAAAAGTCAAAAGAGCTATTTGAGTCGACAATAGATAGAGTAAGATTCCCAAACAAAAATAACATCTCATACCTATTTTGTGTTTAGAATTTTTAGCTAATTTTTAAATGAATCACCCGCCTTAAATGTCATGATATTCAATTAGGTTGCGCATAGGCCCACCCACTGAGATACAATGCTAAAATAAACAAAGCAAATCATGCTATCCAATGGGGATCGAAAATGCAAATTAAGAAAAATATGAAGCAATACTAGTTTTTAAGTTGCATGTAATAGAAAAATCTAGCAAAGAATAAAGATAGCAAAATGGAAGAAAAGAGAACCTAGAAGGAATCCTTCTCTTTTTCTCTACTAAAGGAAAGGGTCAACCAAAGCAATATTTGTAGTGGAAAACGATTCCCTCATTCTTGGTTTAAAAAGGCGGTAGTGAGGCCCGCCTCACCGCTCATGTAGTATGCCTCGATGCTGTATTTTTTAGGTTAAAAATATGAAGCTTACACCTCTAAATCTAAGACGCATGAGGCGTACGCCTCATTTAAAATTTGATTTTTCAATTGTATGAAAAGAAATCAGAAAGGACATTTCTTAAAAAAGAAAATAACCCATTTAAAAAGGTATTTTGGGCCTAAGCAAAACAATAAAATAAGGTCATATTGCAATTGGTGGATGATGAAGATAATTTTGTAGAAATTGAGAATAGCAAAGAAGAAGATGATGTGGAAATTAGATTTGATGATGATTCCATTAATATGCCAGTAATAGTGATGATAGTGCAGACTATTAGGCCTTGTTTTTAGTTTAAGCTGCTTCTTTTTTTCCACTGCAAATGGAGTGATTTCTAACTTCTGTAATATTTTTTTTTCCGCTAAACATCTTTCTTTAGGTGGACTATATCTCAATATGCTAATGGCTATATATCCTATTTACAATATGCTCCAACTTCGATATTTTTGTATTATTTTATAAGTTTTTTACTTAGATTTTTTGTTTTTTGTGAAGCTTACGCCTCATCTCATTAAGAAAAATCGCGTCAGTACTTAGTTTCGTCTTTTTAAACCTTGCCCTCATTCCCCTAAAGGAAAAATGAGGTGTAACATTATCTTACCAAAAAAGAGAAAAAAATTGCCACGTGCCTTTAAAGGGAGTATTATTTAGCAATACAACTTTCATGCACAGAAATCTAAAACAGTCAGGAAACTCTAGAATATCATATTTAAAAGATAGCTTTCCCTAATAATTTCCCATTAAAGGTCCCATGAAGATCTCTAAGTACTTGTCTAGTCCATGACAAGTAAGATCTTCCGGTCTACGTGTGTTGGAGTAGCTCAACCAAAGACGAGCTAGCCCAATTGGAATTTGGGCACGACCAGCCAATCTGCTCATAGGTCCAATCTATGGCACCCACAATTCCCAGTATCAAGTCATCGACATATTGCGCATATCGTATTAAGTAGTGGGTTTTTAAGGGGGCCAGCTAAGGGACTAGGCATCTCTTTGACATGATAACTAGTATCGCCTCCCCCAGCCGGATCTATCGGCAGCCCTTTCTTTTGCAAGACTTACAAAATGTTTTTCATGGCCCAATTATTATTACAATATTCTACACTATAGAATTCGACTTTTGGGGTTAAACTGGAGACTACTATGAGGAAGGTGGCGCAAAGGAGGCTCATGGGTTTGTTAAGGACAAAAACGAAAGGCATTTTCTAGTCCCCTCGAGCCAAGGGGTACTTGTTAGGGGGTGGGGAAGTGCCATGAATTTTTCACTTTTTGTTTGTGATGGTGTGCTTGCCACTTCCTCAAATATACTTATGATGTATATGATCGTATTGGTCGCATCCCGAAAGACTCTTCGATGTATGTGTGTAATCATTTCTAACACCTACTTAAGTCCTCGAACTCTCTTTTAGATGCAACCCCACCCGCAAAAAGAACAGAGAGAATGAGAGTTAATCTTGTTTATCTGTAATTAAAATACTTATTCTATCAGACTTCTTTGTAAACATGTACGTTCAGTAACCTGCTGCCAGAGCATGGGTTCCTATTTTTCAATTGGCCCTCTTGATATAGGTATGGAAGGGGAGGAAATGAGGAGTTTCTTTTAAAGAAGTTGGCCAAAATAATAAATCAAAATGGTCATGAGATTACAATTTACTAGAAGTAACAAGAATTTGGATATTTGCAACATGGAAAGAATATAGTTAAAAAGAACAAACATTTCCAGTAAGATCATTATCATAACCGTAATTACATTGGCATGCCAAAATTCTAATATTCTAAACAATTTATGAAGAGTTCCTTCTAAAAATGATAATAAAAATAACAAATTTCAATGCTCACGATATCGACATTTACTAAAATTCTAGAGGAAACTTTGAGTTATTTACAGGATGAACTAATCTGGTATAAAAGATGAGTTCCAACAAGATCATTAACTTAACTTAAATCTTATTCTATGCAAAAACGTTCATATTTATTCTCACATTTATCTTCTCTTCAAGAAAAAGATAGCAACCACAACTAATATGACACCATAAATAAATAAAAAAATACAACCAACCCACATGAAATTAACATAAGCAAGACTCCAAAATATTACAACAACGCGAAATCTAAACACAAAAATCGGCGGAAAACGAAACACACTGATATACACTCCACTGTAAAGTTTTTGTATAAAACAAATGAAAGAGAAAACATACATCGTATTGGTCCAAACTCTGTCTCCACTAAACCCTTGACGGAATTTTCACATTTCCCTGGTTTTCAAGAAAAAAAGAAAATATTCAGTAAACCCACATTGGTAAAAAGAGAACGAAAAAACGAAGTCTTTAGGAATTTTCGATATAAAACCAGAATCAAAATCGAAATTTATTTTTGACCGAAATTTATTTTTGCCTGAAATTTGAGATAAGATCTTCCTGAGATAACAGTGGCGTTCCGTTTCATCAGACTTTGTCCTTCATACTGTACCAGTGTGATCTCCATTGATAGTTTTTTTTTTAGAAGTTCTCTCTCGTGCACGGATGAACTGGTGTACATTAATAGTTGTCCTTGAACGTTGCGATTTCCTATAAAGTTATGTACTAATTCGTGTGTATAGACTGTGACTTGGATGAATAACATTATTATTATTATTATCCCGTGAGGGTTGAGCGTGCCCTAATTCATATGTCAATTAAAAGGCATTAAATGATAAATTTATTTAAATACAAAATCGTATGATTTATTTTAATCTATGTGTCAATTACATTAAATGATAAATTCATTTAAATATAAAATTATATGACTCATTTAATTGAGTTTATTATTTAATGTCTTGTTATTGACACATAAATTGTGATTCAACCTCAATTGTGGTGATTAGCATTAGTCTTTGAGCCCCACTATATCTATTTGGAAATTATATGACATTAAATGATAGATTAATTTAAATACAAAGTCACATGTCTCATTTCATTGGACTTATCATTTAATATCATGTAATTGTCGCATACATCGGTGCTCAACCCAGTGGGATGAATATCATTGCTCTTACAGAAGAATGAACCACAATTTATGTGGTAATTACATGACATTAAATGATAGATTCATTTAAATACAAAATCACATGACTCATTTAATTGAGTTTATCATTTAATGCCTTGTAATTGACATTATTCTTACAGAAAGAGTAATGCTACACATTGGTGGGTCTCGCATAGAGGTGGACAAAACTCGACCGAACCCGTCAAAATCGTCCAAACCGAACCAATCAGACCGGTTTGAGTCGATTTTTTTGTTGTTTTTACGCGAGTTTGGTGGGTTGGTTGTGTAGGCGGGTTGAGTTAGGTCGGGTTATGAGTTAACTCAAGAAAATTGAATAAACCAGCCCAGCCCAGCCCGATTATATTTATGAACTCTACAGATGTTATGATGTTGATTGGACGAATACACACCCAACACAAAAATATTTTAATTGCAAAAAATATTTATTGGCTTCATATAATTTAATATCAATCGGTCCATGTAACAATTCCGTGCATGAAGTGCCAAAATAATTCAGAATTTTTAGTCATTACACCTATAAAGACATAATATTATATATGAGTTAATTATAAATCCGTCCAACCCAATACGCCTACTTTAATCTTTGTGACAAATTGTCCCAAACCGACAAATATAACTCGATTGATACTTGATTGGGTTTGGTTAAATTATGATAAAATCGATCATATAGGGTTGAGTTTGGATTGAAGCAAAAATTGACCAAACCCAACCCAACGCATGCCCATCCCTCTGCATCATTAAAAAAATGTCATAACATACACTCACCTGCCCGCCATTGTGCCTGTCCGTGAATTTTATCGAAGAAAATCCTTATGTACAAATGGAATTCTCCTACTTATTTGATCAAGGTGATTTTGAAAAATATGTCATACTATACTAAAAACGTGAGTGTCCCTGGCACTGTAGATGTAACAATACTCAATGAGCAATCAGTGTTCATTTTCCAAGTTTTTCACTCCTCGATTCTCTAATTTTATTTTATTCACGCGTCCTCCAATTTTATAATTTCCTCCATTTCCATATTCTTTTTTTTCTGGTGTAAAAAACGAAGGGCAACCAATCCTAAAGATCCATAGGATTAATTGTGGATCAAAAACAATAATAGAAACATTTGATTCTTCGATTTGGATTTATAATATTTCATAACTTTATTCATGTCCATGAAGTCCTAGTACAATTATCAACAAGAGGAGGAGGTTGCAAAGGTTATTTGTTGTATATATTTTCTTCAGGCTTGTCATTGAATCTAATGTAATTTCGAGGGTGGTTCATTGGATTCAGGTTTAGTGAATGAAATCTTTGTTATTCTACATATTTTGTTAGGATACTGTTGATTCAGATTGCGATTTTAGTCTGAATATGGACTTTTTGTAATTCTGCATTTATAATGAAGTGCAATGATTTAAGGAGTTATTTTTACTTATATGCTTAAAGATTAGATTAAATTTTTTTATTTTTTTTTGCTTTTACTGGCAAGAGATGGTTTGCACCAACAATGTCAATGGAAAGATATTATAAATAAAAAATGTCATGTTTAATTTTCACGTTTTAATCCATCAATTTGTCATTAATTCACCTAGATTATGTTCTTTGTGAAATTATTTTGGATGTTTAACAATGTTAAAATTAAATACACTACACGGATTATAAGTAAAAATGCATTTTTCTTCCACGATGTCCTGCATTATTCTTTATTCTTGCCCATATATTTAGGAGTGGTGCTAGTGGTACATTAGTGGAGCTATAATGGTGTTCATAATGGACACATGGCTCCCCCCTATTGGAGGGTGTGCAAAAAGAATTATCATATATTTAGAATCAATACAATATAACTAAAAGAAAATGCATGTGAAAGATCGAAGATTATCAAATGGGAAAACATTTCCAACTATTATTTAATTCATGAGCAGAGAAAAGCTAACGTGATGAATTGAAAAGATTTTAATTGTTATAACTCTTATAGAAGAAGAAAGAAAAAAAAGTTCCTCCGGGCTGAGCAGTCTTCGCACACCAAGGAGACACGATGTCTCCGCGTGACAATTTTTTTTTTAATCTCGATGGTTTTGGATACAAGTCTTTTTTTTTTTTTTCCAAATTGACTCCTCTTTTTCTTTGCTAAAAAAATACATTTATATTTTTGAAATTACTGATTTATTTCTTATCTTTTTTGCCAAAAAAAAAAAATTGAAGAATTCATTATTCTACTTAATTAAATTTAGGCGACAACATTAGCTTACATTTTACTGAAATTTAAGTTAGATTTGCTTATAAATTAATTATATCTCCTCAACACATATATGAAAATCAGAATTCCTTTTAAGCAAGGGGCGCTGCCCTCGACCCTCGCGACCTGACCGGTCAGGTCGATTCCCGTTTCGAAGTGGCAAACCATTTACATAACAACGATAAATAAATAAATATATTATGAAAAATATTTTATCTCAAAACTAATGGTTTTCTTTACTCAACAAGGTGGTATTCCGATGGCCCTGATAAAACTTTAACAATAAAGTTTGATAAAGTTTAATTTCAAAGTTAGTAATTATGCAAGCACTTGAATTATTTATTCCTCCATTTTTTTAGTCTTAAGATTGTGTCAACATATCTGTCTGATGGAAAGACTTGTGCATAACCATTGGAATACTGAGATCTGATTCTAAGATTTGTATTCCATGGATTCATTTTTCAGACGAATATATTTAACAATGAGAAAAATGTTATTTGTATTGTCATTGTTCTGAAAAACTATATAATAACTTACTTTTTCTATTCTTTAATGTTACACTTTGTCAATGATCTTCCTAATAGTAAGTCATTGACAATTTGTAATATAAAATCTCATCAAGATATGAATACTGCAGTTAGTTAAAGTTTATTCATCGTAATAATTCTTTTTACATACTTAATATATTTAGTTTACATTTATTTATTTTATTAGACTCTTGACATTGAGTTAAAACCGTTGAGACGACTTATCAAGGACAGTTGCACCCTTATTTCAAAGGAATATGCACTTCTAGATTTCGGCTTTGAAAACAATTGTACTCGCCAGATGATGTTGCAAAGAAGTATAAAAGAAGGAAGTACGAGTACACATTCACTCGTGCAAATAATGGGCTAGTACTTAAACTATTTACTCTGCTTACTTTAATTTTATATTTATAATACTAATTTAATCAAACATAAAACTTTTTCTTTAGTCCAAACCGTGCAACTTTTTTGCTTAAATATATAGAATGCTTCATTTTTGGACATCCAATAAAATCGGTTTCTTTAGACAAGATGACTATATACAGATGAAACATTGCGGTAGACATTTGCTATAATTAATCTTTTCTACATCCTCGTTGATCCTGCTATTAATGGATAACTATATCCGTTACACTAATTTGATTCATAATAAAGAACACAGCTAAAGAGACTCCCACAGTACAATTACAAACCAAAAGGTATCATATGAAATCAAGCGTCTTTCGTGCTCACATGTCAAATTTCCACCTTTGGAATAGCCTTATGAGCATATATATAATTTAGGCTATTAGAGTTTGTAAAAACTTTCGACACCTATAATTCACTTCTTTAATGTTTATATTTTTGGTGTTTGATTCTCTCTTTGTTTTATGGGTGGAAGTCTTGACATCTCGCTTGAAGTTTCAAAGGATTTACTCACATGATAACTATGATGAGTCTCTAATTACTTCATCACTTTATTAAAAGCATGCTTAGCTAAGGTTAGTAAAGTCTTTTGTGCTAAATAAGCTTAGATACGCTATTTTTCCTAGCCAATCTTTCAAAAAGTTAATGATTTACTTAGAGCTAAACTTTTTAAGCTTAGCAAAATAAGTTGTTACAACTTTTTATTAACGACAACTTCCAAAACTCTTCATTTTATCTATGTTTTACATGTTTGTTTTTTAAATTATAATTTAGTTATAAGTTGATATTCTTACTTTGTAGCCATATGACCATCAATCACATGGGCCTTCTCATTCTAGAAATGAGTGGTTTTTAGTTACAAGCTAAAACTGCTGCTTAATAAGATGAATTAAAGTTTAAGCGCAAGAAGGCGCCCTTTGTAGATACCAAAAAAGTGGAACATAGTCTGAAATATTAGACGAATTAGCTAAAAATGTACTTTCTTCTAAGGTTTTCTTCTTAAATTTAATGATGTGTATAGTTTCTAATTTGGTCAACTTATATGGATTGAAAATTCATTTGATAAGATACATATAAAGTTGGCTATTGTGGCAGAAACTAAATTTCCTAAGGCACCAAAATGTGATGGAGAATGCTAACAGACTTGTTAATTATTTTTTGTAATGCAATAATGTGCTAAATCTTATTTCTCATAAATTGTTTTGGCTCAATCCATATTATGTGTTCTTCTTTTGCTTAATTTTCTAATATTTAGTTGTATAATTTTCCATCTTCAGTATTTTTTATTCCTTTTTTTTCATGTGCTTATGTTGGGGAATTGGATTTTATGGTGATCGATGTTTCTCTTGTATTTCAATGTTATTTGATATTTATAGTAGATTTAATCAAATATTTCTTACTCCTGTAAACATGACATCTTTATGTATGTCAAACGTTTCTATTATCATCTACGTGATGTTTTCAATTTTGTTTTTGGAGAGTTTATCTGTGCGGTAATATCAGCTTTTGAAATAATCACATTACTAGATGGAGCACTGTCGAAGCAATAATGTGCTCCCAAGACGCTTGAATATTTCAATAAATTTTAAACTATTTTATTTTAAAAAATATATAATTTTTACACTAATAAAAACACAACAAATATAGAATTCGTGTAAAGCACGTGTCAATGACCAGTAATTAAAAAGTAATAGACATTATGACTTGCAAGTCAACAGAAATACAATCTTGACACGCTCACATTGGAGAGATGCCATTTTTTAATGCACTTTTATTACACAGACACTTACGTGGATTCCACCCTCCAGTTAGCGTATATCAAAAATGGGGTCAAACCTCCTCTGACAAACAAACTTAATTCAAAGAAATATTGGCTTACTTTCGTTGTGTGAAATCTGAGAACATCCTACATGAATATTTTATCATTTCTCTATGCCCAGGACATCGAAATATCGAATGATTTGTGATTCATACCAAGGTATTCGTATTTCTGAAAGGTGTTCTATTTGCTCGTATATATCGCTTTTGGTTTTTGTGTCTTTATGCAGGGGCGGAGCCAGCCATTTGAAGTTGGGGGTCCCAGAATTAAAGATATAGAGATGAAGGGGTAGAGAAATTATTATTTTTTGGATACCTTATTAACATAAAAATAAAAAAAATATATAAAAGAAAGTACCAATATTTAATTTAGCAAAATCATACCTTATTACAAGTGTTTCTTTCGAGTTCTCATATTTTGAAAAAGGAAACAAAAATTGAAATTGGTAGAGTTTAAAATATTTATTCAATTTAAGGACAAAATGGAAATGGTAAATGCAAAAAGAACCAAAAAAATAAAATTTAAAAATAAAAAAAAAATTGTCAAAAATTTGGGGGGAGGGGGGGTCCAGGTCCCCCCCTAGCTCCGCCCCTGTCTTTATGAATGGCTTTATCAATATACAAATATATAATCCCCATGAATTTCCTAGCAAAATCATTTACTGGTTCTCCAGATAAATATGTTGGTATAGCTTAGACCACTAGAGTAATGGAGACGTGCAAAATGTGTAACCAAGCTCCCGTTTGATTCTAATATTTCATCAAAATGAGCTATGTATTACTTTGAGCACGTCCATTTCCACCGTATCAATATGTAGACACGTTCCTTGGCAAATGTTAGCCCAACACGAACTGGTATAGCTTCTGTTGTCCATACCGAGCATATAAGCCCGATGTCCTCTTGGATTGCATTGCAATCACCACTCCCTCTGCATCCCGAATGACCATGCCCGGATTAATGAAACAATTATCATTTCTGATAGCATATTAGTATTCAGTTTCCTTTTCTCCGTACCTCACTTGGATCTCTTACACCCCGAGTCGTGCATTCTTTTAACCTACGACCTATGATTCTGTATGTTTCTTTCATTCCAAATAGGAAAAAGCCATTTGTACAACCGAGGTTGACAACTTCGGTTGACAATCCTCTCACAATGATGGGTCCCATTGTATTTAAAAAAATAAAAAATTAATCATCCCATCCACCCCACATGTGAGAGGTTGTCAACCGATATTGTCAACCAATGTTGTACAATTAGCACGATCCTTCCAAATAACTTACATACCAGTACTAAATCTTCGTAATTCCATTGAGTTACAACAATGTTGTAAATTACCGGGACATCTTTTACATCCTCGTCCATGCTACATCGTTTAAGGATCCGCCACCGTTTAATTTTCTTCTAAACATCATTGGCAGACCCCCACACAAAGTTCATGTACTGTTTTAGCTTTCCCATACAGTCACATCTTCCCTCTACAAATAGTCGTGTCTAATCAAATTTATAGTGACGGATTACTTTGTGGTACACCCTCTGTTCGCTAAAGTTGTACACCGCAAGTGCACGGGGTCGCGATCAAGTAGTAAAATGGACTTTTTGCGTCTGAGTCGATCCCTCGAAGAGCGTTTCTTTCAATTACAAGATAATTGATTCAAATTAACGATAAAGACACACACAATTAAACTCTTTGAAATTAGAATTGAAAAGAAAATGATTAACTTTAAACTAACAATTGCGAAAGTTGTAAGATTTTTAGATTTCAAATGGGTTGGAATTTACGACTTCACTTAACCTTCGTTTCATTAATATCTCAACAATAACGCGGAAATGCAAATCACCAAAATACAATATTAGACCCGATTCTCCAATTTTAGTTAATTATCTCTCTCGAGTGAAATTAACTCTAATCGATTAAGTTTACCCACAATATCTCTATATCTTTCTATATATAAAAAGTGCATATTTAACGGAATTTGTTGGTTTAACGGAAAAACTAACGGAATTTCTTGATTTAACGGAAAAACTAACGGGATTTTTTTAATTTAAAAATCTTTTAACTCCATAATTGGGTTTCAAAATTTACAATTCTAAAGCCCATGTAGAAGTATTGGATGTCATGCTCATTTTATACACTTCTTTCCAAAGGTTTCATAAACTTCCAATGTGAGATTGTGCATTTTATATATGCTCTTAACTCCAATAGTTTTATAAATTTCCAATGTGGGATAGTGACAAAAAAAAAGTTAAAATGATCATCAAAATCATTTTAAAATGTATGTCTAATTGACTAATTTGATTTTGAATTACAACTAATTAAATTGTAATATTCACTTTCATTCTTTCATTTATTTAATTTTCAAATTTAATTTAAATTGCACTTGATTATTAATATATTAATGTTAGATATTATTTTCTATAAGTTTAAAATATTTTAATTTAATAAAGTAAACTATTTTAACATATTTATTTTTAATTTTTAGTGTTGGGACTAATTGTAGGGTATATAATGAATCTAATTAGTAAAGATAGATTTACTTTAAATTATTTTTATGTATTTATTGCATTCGGTTCGACCCCAGTTGAATTCCCACAAACTTCACGTCGGAATCATTCTCGATTGTGAATCAAAATCATTCATCTCCATTTTCAAATATCGGAATTATTAAATCCGCAAACTTTTCGTATAAATCCTATGATTAATACTCATGTTTAGTTCCTTAATTAATAAAAAAATTAAAATTCTCCTAACACTATTTAGCAATATTATAGTATTATATTAAATGTTTAATAAGTATTATTTTTAAATATTAGATGATTTTATGATATAGTAAAAAATCTATTTTTTTATAATATAGAAAAAAACTATTTTTTAAAATAAAAATATATTTATTTTTAAATATTAGATGATTTTATGATATAGTAAAAAATCTATTTTTTTATAATATAGAAAAAAACTATTTTTAAAATAAAAATATATTTAATGTCTTAAAAATAATTAAAATAATATTAAAAATACGAAACGTATTATAACGCTTATTCTTCGTATTGACACGCCTAAACTTGTAATTCTTAATTCTCAACATCGACATCTCGCAACGCATTACGCCTTTTAGAACATTATTAATAAATGAATGGAAAATGCAAAAAACTTTGTACTACTACATTTTAGTCATTAGGAAAAAATGAAACTAAAAAAACAAAATGGATGTGGATATTATCAATTTAAAAATGCTAATAGTTTATTTGGTAAGGTACATTGAACTCAATGAAAAAAAAATATTTATTTATTTAGTTTTGTATTATAATGTTATCTATTATTTTATTATGTATAAAAAGTTCATGATTAAATACAAAATTTAATATAATATAATAGTACGAAACACAAGCTTATACATTTTAATTTAGAATTTAACACTATTCAAATTAAAATTAATATATCACAATGTGTAATTATTTATCAATTACATAAACATTACATCATTAATTATTTAATGAACCAAAAAATTATATATAACTAAGTAAACGTGCATTGCACGTTGCTTAAACCTAGTTGATAGAAAACTAACCAATTGCATTAAATGGTGGCGAAAATAGCTCAAAGGGTCACATAAGGTTAGGAGTATATATCTATCACCTAAAACAACATACGGTATTAATTATCTAGGTCTAGAAAACACGACAATTTCTCAATAATTGCACAAAACACCTAACTCATTCATCTATTAGCCAAATAAATGAGGGAAATGCAACGCAATAATTAATGCACAAAGATAATGGTAATATAAGCATCAATAAATAAATATATAGATACTAATAAAATTTAGGTTAAGTTACATCATAAATTTCAACACAATAAACTTAGCTCATTTTATACACCAACTTGGTATTTTGGCATACAAACATCATAATTACACAATTATGAATATGAACAAGTTCTTCAATAAATAGCTCGTAAAAGTGCCTAATAAGTGTATAAAAACACATTTATCAACCCTCCATAGGAACTCACATCTAAGGTGGAGCTTGACAGCCCCTAGACTCCTTTCCACCACAACTCAATACAATCCACTAGTCCCTGACCCCAGCCTCCTCCTCATCTAGAAAATATTATTATTGATAAATTTAATGCAAATTAACTCATTGCATTTATTAAGACTTGTCGAAAAAAGATTATAGTATTTTCTTAATAAAAAGAAAATATATAAATAAGAATTCTAACTAGGGAAATGATACTTGTACACCTCATGGTGTATACACGTGTTTACACTCCATCACATGGAGGGGGTCACATACAATAAATACCGGGTTGGGGGGGGGGGGCCTCCATGCGAGGGGGGTGTAAATTAGTCTGTACATCATTATATACGTATAGCATCACCCTTCTAATTATGAGTGAAAAAAAAGAGCTTCATATTCTTAAGATGCAAATTCGCAAGATGCAGAGATAGAACCTAATAAACTAACATATGGACGTGGTAGAAGATTCAATGGTAAATCTTGTTACGTAATTCAAGGAGGGATCCAGGTTCGTTGATGAGTTAGGGCGGTCGTTAACCTTTGATCGTCGACTAGAAGTAGTGGTGAGACTAAATGCACCACTAGAAATACTAGGTTGAGACCTCCGTTTCGATTGAAAAAAAAAAAATCATTCCATTATCTGTACGAAAATTGAACATATCAATTTCCAATACCAACTGAACATTTATCACAAATTATAAAAATCCCAATTCGCTGTCACAAATTCACATATTCAGGAAACTTACTAACTCCCCAATCATCATAAATCATGATCATCACAATTCACATACTAAATCACCAATCAAATTAAAGCATCAAAATGAACTAAAAAAGGAATAGAGACGCTCACAAGTCACGAGCAGGGACTGAGACAATGACGACTGACTGTGTCACATTTACAGACTAAAACTCAACGTTGGGTGGACGAAGATTCAAGGTTCCAACGGAGTTAGCACGGGCAGCCGCGCCGGGTCGCTAGGTGCTAGCTTTGTCCTTGACATAATTGCCAAATTTAATTAACAGTAATTAGCATCAACGTCTTTCCAAGTTCTAAGAGATATGTCTAAAATAGTGTTAGTGTTGAACACCAATCTAGGAACAAACATGTCATATGTTCTATGAAATGGGTCATAACTTTTTATATTTAATTAAACATATAATTCAACGTCACAAGTGCACCATGTAGACTGATGTTAAACGTTGGTGGTGCTAAATAACTTTACTCGTAGTCATACGCATCCGCGAAAGGAAAAGGTAAGTTATAAATTTTATGTTTAGCTTATGTTTGGCTGTCAATTTATAAATTTAATCAAAATCAAAAATTAACTTTAACTACATATTTCTAACTACTATTTATATACAAATTTATTGGAATACATTATTATTCTCCTTACTATTTCTATTCAAATATAGCCCTTGTTTGTACTCCATTATTTGAAAAAAATTGATTTTGGATTAGTGTTTTTTTAAAGAATGTGTGGTTAAAATGAAAGAATTTTTTTTTTTTTGGATTTATGTGTAATATTATTTTATTGAAAGAATATTTGGTGGATTAGAGGAGGGAGAATAATGAATTAAGATTTAATGGGGGCAAACGTGAGTATAATATATTGAGAGAATTTGGGATTGAAAACAAATTTAAGAAAAAGTGAGTTTTAGAAAATGGAAGCCAAAAATGGAGTTAGTATTTCTTGTAAAGTGCTTTAAATTTTATTATAATGTATAATTAAATTATTAGTCTTTTTGATCTTTTTTTGTTTATTTATGAATTATTGACGTGTTCATGGAGAGTGTTAGGTTTGTAATTAATTCGATATTCTTGACATAATTAACTTAAAGTAATTGATAAATTGTAAAAGTCTAGAAGTCATTTGGATAGAAGTATATGTCAACAAGGAGTCCAACAGATCAAATATAGAACAAAGAGAGAAAAAATAGTCGCAATGTTGCTAGATTGTCGTCTGGTCATTGCTCGAGCGACATAGAGCAAAAATGAGTAGAATCACAGGCGCTCGCTTGAAACCTGATTGGCGTTCGAGTGGCAAAGGTGTCGCGTGCTTGGCACTCTAAAAACGTGTTTGATTGACATGAAAAATGTTTTCCAATTTTTTTTTTTTTTTTTTTTTTATCAAAAACAAGGAAAATCAAGCATGTTTTCAAATGTTGGAAAATATATTTTATGGAAAAATAGCAATCAAACATTCTAAAAGTTAGAATTCAGGTGGAAAAATACAATTTTCCATATAATTCTTTTCAATCAAACACCCCCTCAAATCCTAATCATTTTATCCTCTCTCTATATATCTTGTCCATTCTCTCTCTCCATCACACATGGAAGACAACTATTGGAAGGCCATTGTCGAGAGACTACCACAGTGGCGAGCGTAGTTGCGCAGCAACACTTACACCGTGTGCGACGCTCTGAGAGCTACAACGTTGTAAGTACTGATACATAGCGATGATGAAGTTTTAGACGTGCTTTTTCCCCTTTCAATCTGCTGCTTACCCGAAGTTTTTAGGTAGTTTTTGTTTGTAGTTGTTGGTGGTTTGCAAATGATTGTTGTAGTGATGGTGTAGGCAGTGATTGCGAGCCGCTGATGGTGCTCGCAGTTGTGATAAGATGGTGGTGGTGGTAGTTCTGGCAACGACGGTGCAGTGGTGGTAATGCTAGCGATGATGGTAAGATGGTGTTGGTGCAGATGGTAGTGGTACATGTGGTTGTGGTAATAGTAGTGGTGGTGAGGTGGCATGGTGTTTGGTTGGTGCCGTGGCGGTGAGATAAGATGAGGAGTGTTTGACTGTTTGTAACCAATTATTTAGGTGACTGTGACTAATAAATTGGTTAATTTGTGACCAATAAATAATACATGACGATAAAACAGATAATTTGTGATCAATAGATAATATGTTTGTTAGCCCAAGAATAACTAACCAAGAGGGGGGTGAATTGGTTTTTGAAACTTTTTCGACACTTAGTCTCAAAACTATTCAATACACAAGAAACAACTTCAAAATGTAATAAGAGAGATAAATGTGCAAACTCGATAACTTAATTCAAGTATGAATATAGCACAATAATAATGTAAAGTAAAGTACAATAATGTAAAGATAACAAACCAATTTAATGGGGTTCGATACACAATGTGTTCTACGTCCCCGTTGCCAAGCTCCCCGTCACGAGTAAGACCAAATGCACTATAATAGTAACTTACAACAAGGAGTACCAATCCTTAAGTGACTTACAACAATGAGCACTCATCCTTAGGTGACTTATAACAATGAGCACATACCCTTAAGTGACTTACAACAAGGAACATTTATCCTAGGTGACTTACAACAAGGAGTATCTATCCTTACAATCGAGTTTTCACAAGACTCTCGAAACCGTAAAGTATAAGTGATAATTTTACAATTGAAGAAACTCTCTTAACCAATGATATAATCAAGTTAAGTATTAGAGAGTTAGATAAACACTTCAATAGATAGCAAATAATAAAGTTCAAGTGTTTTGTTGTAAACTTTGATGAATGATAGATAATGAAATAGTTTGTATCTTGTATCAAAGTTTTCAACCAATGATCTCTCTTAATAAATAATACAAGTTAAGTATGAAGAGAGATTTTACACTTTAATAAAAGTGTTTGGCAAAGAAAATCTTTATTAAGAATTGAAAGAGATGATATTGAGAAATTTCTTTGTAAAATAGAATTCTTTATGAAATAAATGAAACTAGTTTTGATCAATCAAGAAATTCTTTGTATCAAAGTTTTTCAACCAATGATCTCTCTTAACAAATAATACAAGTTAAGTATGAAGAGAGATTTACACTAAAATCAAAGTGTTGGCAAAGAAAACTTTTAGCAAGAATGAAGAATAAATAAAGTTATGAAAAATTCTTTGCTAAAATTGAATTCTTGAGAAGATGAATAAAATATGTTGAATCAATCAAGAAATATTTTTGTAATAAATGAAATAGAATTTAGACTCAAGTAATCTCGATGATTTCTAATAAATAAGCTCTTAAAAAATCTCTTGTAAGTTGGTTAAATTGAATGCAAGAGAGATTGATATTTATATAGCAAAAAGAGGTACTCTCGGGTAAGTTCGGTTGACTGGAAGTTTTTGGTTGACCAAAATATAGCCGTTGCAAAATATTTCCGTTGGACTTTCGGTCAACCGAAAGTCAATTGGTTTACTTTTTCTTTTTTTGAAAAATTGCTTTTCAAAATCTTTCATATTTTAAATGAAAACATTTTTATGCAAGTGATGAATTATGGAAATAATTTGAGCTTTATGCACTTGCTAAAGAATCGAAGAGTTAATACATTTATATTTAAATTTCGATAAACGACTTCTAAACTTTACTCTTCAAAATTCTTGTTCTTATCGTTCTTTTGACTTATATCTTGATTTGCGTCTTTTGCGAATCTTCAAGTTCCAATTCGATCGTCGCATGCAAATCTCCATCATCTCGAATGCTAACTATTCACTTTGTTTTTCATTTCGAGTCCGATTTAGAATCTCGATAGCTTGAAAGCTTAATCACTCAATTTCAAATGTTAGTAAATAAAATGACTTGTTTGTTATAATCAAAACATTAAGGTTATAATCAACCTTATGTCAACAATTTCCCCTTTTTTGCTTATGACAAAAAAGATGATTTGCAATGTAAGATTCGAACAATTAATATCATATTGATAAAGGAATATACATCATAAATTCATCATGTAATTTATATTCCCCATTTCTTCAACAACTAGACATTTAAAGTATATTATATTTTCAAATCGAAACATGCATAATCATCATCTCATATTTTCCCCATTTTGGCATAAGCAAAAAGACATAGCATGTAAGATTAAAAAACAACCATATAGAATGATAAAAGTCTTTTCCCTTTTAATTTATCTTACTCAATCTCTCCATTTAGCATAAGCATGATATCACCAATGAGAGGAAGAGCATGACACATAAGATTAAAAGACATTAAATCAACAAAAAAAAAAAAAAAATTTGTATAAACCAACTATTGAATGAAAAATATTCGATTATCGTCAATCATTTCGATTATCATTGTTAAGCATATCATCATTCATATCTTCTATTTTTGACATTATCAAAAAGAATTTGGGGGTCTATATCATTTTTCTTAAAAGTTAGCATAACATTTCCATTTTTCAACATTCACCATATCATGCATAAATCAAGTTATATATTTCTTGCTCTTTATCATGTATAATTATCCATTCATCTTCTCCCTTTTGTCATAAGCAAAAGGGAGAGCATGTAATATCAAGTCACAATTTTTATATTTACGATAACACATATGAGAGGAATAGTATTGCATATAAGATCAAAACTTTTAAGTCAACCATAGAAAATAGTAATATATTCCTCCTTTCAATAGGAACCGAATTTGTCTTTGTTTCATATTCCATATAAATATAGTATAATATTTAGAGATATGAATTTCCACAATTCATGAAACAATAGATCACATTAGAAGTCATCACAATTTATGGAAATAATGGAAGTCATAATTCAAGTTACAATGCATAGATTAGAAGTTATATTTCATAGCAATTAAATCATATACAAAATATAATATCGAGTTTACTTGCAATTTAAAGAAGAGAGTTAATCATATCTCGATATTTATGCATATAGAAGTACCTTGATTATCCTTTGTCCACTTGATTGATGAGCTCATATGAGTGTTTATTTCTTGGATCTTTCTCATCGTCGATTGCCATGAAGCACATGTTGGCAATTTCTTTTTGACTTTTATCTTCATCTTCATATTGATCAGCATCATCGCTTTCGTTCCATGTCGCTTGGAGTGTCTTCTTGACTTTCATCTTCTTTTGAAATTTTCGATTGTTTCGATAACCTTTCCATTTCTTGACAAGTCGAACTAAGTCATCGAGCCCTTCATCGCTCATGTTATTTGTTGTTCCTTCATCGTTCATATTTTTGCTCGAAGTGCTTTCATCAACAACGGATTTAAAAGAAACTTGGCGTTTTTCCTCTTCTATGCTTTTCAACGTTTTCTTCTTTGTCTCGATACGATTTAGCTCATATGTCATCAATGTTCCATAGAGCTCTTCCAATGGATATGTGTTAATATCTTTGGTGTTTTCTATCAACATTTTCAATGGACTCCATTCTTCCGAGAGCGACCTAAGCATTTTACTTATAAGTTCACCATTAATAAATTTACGATCAAAGCCTTTGAGGCTATTAGTAATATTGGTGAAGCGAGTAATCATGTCAACAATATGTTCATTCTCTTTCATTAAGAAATTTTCAAAATTTTTAACTAAGTGATTTATCTTAGTTTCTTTTACTTTACTAGTTCCAACATGAGTAATTTCTAAAGTATGCCAAATATCATAAGCCGAATCACACGTACTAATACGATTAAATTCATTTCTATCTAATGCACAATAAAGTATATTTTTGGCTCTAGCATTTAAAGACAATTTTCTTCTATCTTCTTCATTGTATTCTTCTCTAGGTTTAGAAATTATTTGATCCAATTTTTCATCAACTTTAATAACCTTAGTAAGCTTATAAGGACCAAATTCAATAACTTCCCAAATATTATAATATATGAATTGAATAAATATTGTCATCCTAGTTTTTCAATAGTTATAATTACTACTATCAAATAAAGGAGGACGATTTGTAGAACACCACTCAAGAGTTTGAAAAAAGTGGTTAGCTATTACTCAAGATTATGAAATCTTTAAAATTGAGCACCTTGCTCTGATACTCAAGATTGTGAAATCTTTTGACTTGTATCTTGATTTGCGTATTTTGCGAATCTTCAAGTTCCAATTCGATCGTCGCATGCAAATCTCTATCGTCTCGAATGCTAACTATTCACTTTGTTCTTAATTTCAAGTCCGATTTATAATTTTGATAGCTTGAAAGCTTAATCACTCAATTTCAAATGTTAGTAAATAAAATGGTTTGTTTGTTATAATCAAAACATTAAGGTTATAATCAACCACATGTCAACAACGTTATCTAAAAAAATGAGATTGCAAATAAATTTATAATCACGACTCACAATTTTTTATTTGTGATCAATCAATTTAATAATTTTTTACCGTGGAAAAAATTGTGATCTATAAAATTTGTGAATTTTTTATCAAAAAATAATATGTAGCCTATTAATTTGATAATTCGTGACCGATAAATAAATTATGCCCTATAAAATTTGTAATTTGTGACTGGGAAACTCTATGATTATGATTATTAAGTAATTTTGATCATAAACAGTATAATATTGTGGCATTAATATATTTAATTAGTAGAACTTTTTAATTATTTATTTAACTAGTCAATTTTTATTATGAGCTGATTTTTAAAATCTTAAAACATATTTCTTAATTTTGAAATTGTTTATTTCAAACACTTTAAATATGTATTGTTCTAACCTCCCGATTTCACAAGTTGAATCGAGCTAAGGGCCTGGGGGAGTAGGCTCCCTTGTCGTCAATAAGTTTTTATTTTATTCTTACTTCTTTTTAGACATTTGTTCCACGAACTATATAGGAGCCTAGTGTCACTTGATCGAGTCAAGGTTGGTTTGTCCAGTTGACATCCCAACACAAATATAACCTATGTTTGGCCCTCGTTTTTTTTAAAACTAATTTTTTCAATACTAATTTTCAATCACATATTCTCCCATAAAATAATTTTAAATATAAATCGAAATTTTTTCCTTTTTTTTTTTCAACCACTCATCCTCCCAAAAAGCACTATTCCAAATACTGATTTTAAATGTCCAGTTGACACCCCATCACAAATATAACCTATGTTTGGCCCTCATTTTTTCATAAAGTTATTTTTTTCAATACTCATTTTCAATCACACATTCTCCCATAAAATAATTTTAAATGTAAATAAAAAAAAATTTATTCTTTTTGAACCACTCATCCTCCCAGAAAGCACTATTCCAAAATGGACATGCTACATGTACATTCCACCCCATGTGAAGGTGTTGACACCTTATGTACCAAATTTTAGGTACACCACCAAAATACACTTTCTTATCAAAATAGGCTAAAAGAGGGGCATACACTGTGAGGGTGAGAATTGGAAAGTTGCATCTAGGGTCCCTAACCTTTTCGAAAACAAAAAAAAAGCCTTTCATTTCTGGCAGCATGGTATCTAACATTTGGGTAAATAAGTGGTTGAATCACCTTTGGACGATTCCCATTTAATAAACCATTAATCCAATGTTTGATTGAAAATTGATAATTTTAAGTAAGGTAAAATGGTCTCTTCACATTTAGTTAAAACAATTACGATAGTTTAAAAAGAGTGACAGAAAATAAAATAAAATAACTAAAAAGCATTAGTCTTGTTTAATGGGACCCACAATTTTTCAATCACCCATCTAATCAACTTTTATTAAAATTCACTAAAAAAACTAATTTTTGATTAAAACAAACAATGGCTTATTTAAAAGGAAAGTTCTTCATGGTTGGAAACTTCTGACAATTGGTTTTTAGTGGTCATGATTTCAAAGTAGTTGTAGATGGTGGCTGTTGGGGTTGTAGGGATGTCCAAAAGTTCCGAATCGATTCGAACGGTTCTTTATAAGTTAAATACTCGAACGGGTACATAAATTGAGAACCGATGGGTAAGATTCGGGTCTAGACCAAGAACCGAAAAATCGAATGAGAACCGAAACTAAATAATTTTTTTATTAAATTAATTAAATTATTTTATTTTTTCTAAATAAATTTACAAACTAATTAAATAAATCAGATCATTTCATAATTTTAAGCATTTGACCTTAATTTTTTAATATGAATCACAGACATTTTAATATTAATATCCACTTTTTGGTATTTGTATGTATTGAATTAATGTTATTCGACAGCTAGTTATTTATATATTTTTGAATTGGGCTACGTTAATTTGTAAAAGTCACGAATGAAATGTCATTAGTTATATTTATATAGTGTTGCGTAAATGTTAAAAAATTTAATTATGGTATGAAATCGAACGGAACTGAACCCGAACGATTCCATAATTATATTTGGACCCGACGGGTCCATTTATTAAATACCCGAAAATTTTTGGAACCGAGCAAAACCAACCGAACTGACCCACGGGGGCGTGGGTTGGGTTGGATTTGTTTTTGAGTCCAACCCAAACTCAACCCAACATGTTCGATTTGAAAATAATTTAAAATGAAACCAACGTATTCATGGTTGAAATCCAACCCAATCCAAACCGACCAAGCTCGGGTTGGTTTGGGTTGAGTTGATTGGTTTGGACTCGAATCCAATTCAAGTTGGATCTAGTTATTTTTCTATTGAACAATTTTTTTATGGGCCAGATGGTTGGAGCTTTTTTCGTTGAATTTGAACAATTTTTTTAAAGTTTGATACCATTTCAATTTGGATCAATTTAAGTTACATTAAAAAATGAGATTTGAAAGGCCTTAAGTCCATTAAAATTGTATCAATGGTCCATTGAGTTAAGTTTCATTCCAAATGATTGAGTTTTAATAGATAACCCGGAACCTAAATCAACCCGACCTAAAATTTAATTTCCTAACCCAAATTCAACCCAATTGAACTAAAAAATCAATCCAAATCGATTGGTTTGAGTTCGATTGGGTTGATCGATTTGACTGATTTTGGATTGATTTTTACCAAACTCTAGTTGGGGTAGTAGTTCGGATGATGGTGACAACGATAGTTTGGAGTTTCAGTGATGGTTTCGAATTTGGACTCTGACAAGTGGTGGTTGATGGTGCCAATAGTGGTACAATAGTTAAAACGACCACGATATGATGTCGTGGGGGTGGTGGCACTATGTGCCTTCAGGGGTTTTCTGTAGTGTTGGAGGACATGAAGATTTATTTTTTATTGTTTGAAATATTTTCATTTTTCTTGAATTCAATTTTTAGTTGCTATTAGTTTATTTAAAAAATTATTTTGTGTTTTTAAGTATGATGATATGGAAAGTCAATTTTGCCCTTCTTTAAAAGGTCAAATTTCAAACAAACATTGAATTGATGGATTTTTGGACAGAAACCTTGTAGAGGTTCCTCAACGACTTTTTAAATTTTTACAACTAAAAAAAAAAAAAAAAAAAATAGAGACTGAACTGTCAAAAATGAAAATTTTGCACTTCTTTCACTTTTCAAAAATGTTAGGGACCTCATTTGAAATTTTCCTGGGGAGAATATCGCATATCAATTATCATAGCGATTTCCCTAAAAATAAGTTAATATTCCTTAAAATAATTCAAAATCGGATAATCTGGAATCTACTGTTAGCATGAAACTCAAAAGAAATATTGTTTTATTGGAAAGCTCAACGCACACGTGGATCCTTCTAAGAAGTCCACAATATTGAAAGGGATCTATCTATATTGAGATTCTCCATGTTTAGAAATTTCCCCACAATTCTCTTCTAAAGATCCAGATAATCAGATCCCCAGGTAATTAATTTGTGGGTTTTGTTTTTCTATAATTACACCTATTTATTTGCTATGTTCAGTGTTCTACCCGGGGGTGGGGGGTGGGTGAGAAATATTCAATCTTTCTTATGCCTGAGTTTCATGTCTTTTGCTTGATTGGTCTGGATTTTATGTCCTTTTATTGGAGAATATATATGCCTGTGAAAATGCATGTATAGTTGAGCTGAATGATTGCTCCTATCTTATGTTCCCTTTCATATTAATGATTTGAGGTCTTGACGATAGAATCTTGATGCTAAAATATTAATTTTTATGGTTATTGGAAGAAGTTGATTGATATTTAGTTAGGGATTTTTATTTTTCATTTTTTTATTCAGACTATATAATTGTTAGGCGTTGAGGGAGTAATTGGGGATACAGACAACGAATTCTCATGTGATTATTGGTGGGCAGCAGTTGTCTCATGTACAAGAGCCATGGCAAGGCAAAGCTCGTGGTTTAGGCTCACGTTCAATGAGGTCGAAAACAAGTTAGGTGATTTAGGTAAACCGCTAGGCAGCATGAACCTTGACGAGTTGCTTAAGAATGTGTGGTCGGCCGAGGCAAGCCATTCTTCTGGAATGGACCCCACTAGTGCTTCCTCTTCGGCCTTGCTCCAGCACCAGGCTAGCCTGTCACTAGCGAGGGCGTTTAGGGGGAAGACAGTGGATGAGGTGTGGAGGGATATCCAGCAAGGACAAATGACTAGGTACATGGACGAAATGATTAGCCACGAAAGGGAGTCGACTCTTGGAGAGACCACTCTGGAGGATTTCTTGGTGAAAGCAGGGCTTTATGTGGCTGATACTTCTCTTGGACCTGCTATGGGGTTGGACAACACATTAGCTCCACAGAGTTTCACTCCTCAAATGGGTCTGTCTCCTTCTCCTTCGATTGATACATTATCGGATACACCAATCCCAGACCCGAAGAGGTACACTGGAGACCTTGACAGGACCCTTGAGAGAAGGCTAAGGAGAAAGATTAAAAATAGGGAGTCTGCTGCACGCTCCCGGGCAAGAAAGCAGGCAATATTTTTAATTATCTTTAGCTGCATTTTTTCTTTGTTCTACATATCTCCGACTTCAATTTTCTTACCATACGATAATGTGCGTAGGCTTACCACAATGAGTTGGTGAGCAAGGTTTCCTGTCTTGAAGAGCTAAACACAAAGCTCAAGAAAGAGAAGGTAAAGAATATCTGAATTTTTTTTGCTTTCTCTTTCAAGTTTTGTTTTCTACGGTGTAACTATGATGTTTAAAAGCATGAGATGCTTGCTGCAAGGTGATGTTGTTGGATCTGAGTAGTTTGTAGCATATACCAATTGAAACTTAACCAAGAAACAAATGGACTTTTTATCAAATGGATGCTTATTTAGGGTACTTAGCCGAGAGTTTCCTTATCATATCCAAATGGGATGAGACTGAATATTTCATGTAGTTTTAAGTTAACAGATAAAGACAGGAAATAATATATGATTGGAGATCTCTAGTATGAGAGTGATGAGTTCAGAAGTCAATATGCAAAAATTGTGTGCTTAGCTATTGAAACTACTATATAGTTAACATTTGCTACTTAAGTGTTTTTTGGGCTAAGCATCCTTGGACTTTGTTAACTAAATTCAGGATAGTCCATTCATCACCGAAAAAGATAACGTAGTTTGAACCCTTTAACGGTGTACAAGTATTTCCAGAAAGAGAAGGGAATCATATGAATATTGTGGAGGAGCTTGCCATTTTCTTAGTGGATAATTTCTAGTCATCATGCACGAAATAGGCATCAAATGGTTGCTTGACAGAAGTGAGAAACTCTGTTCACAGTTCGCCAACCTGATCATGACCTACTTTGCAGATTACCTTGTTAAATATGATGCATAGCCTTGATGAACAGCTGGCCCTCACAATAATAATATCTTTACATAA
Organism: Fraxinus excelsior; assembly: GCA_019097785.1. NCBI lineage: Eukaryota > Viridiplantae > Streptophyta > Magnoliopsida > Lamiales > Oleaceae > Fraxinus > Fraxinus excelsior. The sequence goes on from CM032624.1 coordinate 3,886,603, forward strand.
TTACATTACTTCTTTCGGGAAATCCATTAGTTTAAAGTTAATTACATGATTCAGGCTTTCCTTCCATTTCATCCCTAACAAATCTTGGTTTCACAACCAAGAAATTTGAAGTTGCCATCAGCATAGTTATCATAATTTAGCATTTTATTTGCTTTGGTTGCTTATTTTTAGTATCTCAGTTTTCAAGTTTAGGTTTGGGGCTGGCAGCACAACAGATTTGTTTGTAAGATTTGCACTCTACAAAAGCTTTAGATTTGAACAGTTCCCTACAGCTCAGTCAAATTTGTCTTGTATCTCTAATGCCTAATTTGGGAAAGCATTAGACAATGCATTCTACTAACAAAATCATTATATACTAAAGTGATACATTTCTTCGGCTTTATATGCCTTTCGAACATTGTAGATTTAATCTCCCAATTTATTCAGAAGGTTAGAATGTTGCTACATGTTGGATAATATAAAAATATTTAATATTTTGTTTAACTAGTACAAAGTATCTTTAGGACTTCAACATTCCCCTCAAAACATATTGTTGAAACCAAATTGAGTTTAAAAATTTATTTGATATGACCAAACTGTCCTCTTCCAAAGCTCAAATGATACATAATTGTGTTCACAATGCATACCGACAAAGCCAACCAGAGAACTAGAAGCTAGTGCCAAAAAAAAAAAAAAAAAAAAAAAATCATCATCCACCAATATAACAAGACCATCTCCAATACTTGAGGGATATCATTCACAAGTAGAAAGAACAAGGTCAAAATCTGATGCTCAAACAATTTTTGACAGCTAAACTTGCCGAGGATAGACCAGGTTAATAGTAGGTCTCCGAAGATCTATGAGTTGCACTAGCAATCCACCCAAAATGAAGAAAAAAGATTGGCTTAACAAGAATCTAGGCATGCAAAGAGGCTAAGAAACAAGAGAGCTTCTCTTTGAATGGTGTTACTTTTTTGTTTTCGTAACAAGCCACCACCCACCTGGTGGTATCTACTTCAGTAGATTCATTGGATGATCTTTACACCAATTGTAAATCACTTCCCGTGCTTAAGCTGTGTTCATCGGCATTGGTTTTCAGGTTTTTCCTTTTTTAAATAGACAATTGATATGTTGCTAAAATTGTTAGGGTCTTGAATTCTAATCTCCCGTTTGGTTTCCATTATTTGAAATTTTAATTGTTGGAATAGTATTTTTTTGAAAAATGTGTGGTTAAAAAGGAAGAAAAAGTTTTGGGATTATGTGTAATATTAATTTATTGGAGGTTTATAAGAAGAGAGAGAAAAATGAATTATAATTTTAAAGGGGGCAGAGAGGGGCTAACTTTAGATATTGTTGGAGTTGGTCTGACTAAGCCATCTTCCATTGCATTGGTTTTTGAATGTGATATGGCTGACAAAAGTTGCTTTTCTGAGATTTCTTCTTCTTCTAGTTGCAAAATCCAAAATGAGCGAGTGGAACAGTGGAAACTGGTTCTATTTTGATCCATTTTGTTTGAACTTCCATTATGCTGTTTTTATATCTGATAATTGCTTTAGATTCGTTTATATCATCCTCTGTAGGTTGAAGTGTCACATGACTAGGTATTTTATCTTTATCCTAGTTTATTAAGGACTCAATTGCCTTTTCATCTGATTGTTTTGCATTCATCCATTTCATAGGTCAACAAAATAATTCATGAAATTAGGATGTGTACTCTTCATGCAAATTTAGACAGCGTGTCCCTCCGTCTGTGTCACACGTAAATGGATATAAAAGTTGTAGAAAATAGAAGTTCATATCCAAATTGATGACATTCAAAATTCAGATTATTTAACCTAACTTTGGCCGTATATGTCCTACAGAAACTGGGATTTCATAAACCTTGTTGACGTACTCTTACTATAAATCTGTTTATATGATGGTGTTATTTCAGTACTTCTCCTATGGAGGGAAAAGTTTTAATTTTGCTATAATGTAAACTAGCTTTTCCTGTCCCGCTTCTCAGGGTTTGTTGACAGTGATGGTACGGTTACTTTCATAGTGAACAAAGCTATTTCTATTTGTTGTATTCCTCTTTTGATAGTAAGGATGGTAACTCAAGACTATTCTTATTCTTTCTAGGAATGGGAGAAAACGATGTCTTGCAATTTTGACAAACCAAGATATCAGCTTCGAAGAACAAGTTCATCCTGACATTAAGATGTGAAAATTTTGTAGCTCGGCTGAGCTTAGGATTTGTACTTGTGGGTCTACTGGAGGAGTCTGTTAGGAAATCGAAATGTAGAGTAGCTTTTGCTTCTGATGCTAATGCTGCTTAATGTTCAGTCCATATGTATATTTATTAGCATAATCTTGTTAGAACTTACTGCTTATACGTATCCGAGTTGAAGTGTTCGAAGAACTAGCCGAGCTGAATGTTATGGCATATGATAGTCAGCTTTATTTAGCTAGGTATTTATAAATGCACCAGGCTTTGCTCTTGCAGTGCAAATATACATGCCCTGTTTGATCAATACATGTTATGATGTGTTGCACACTTGCAAATCACTGCCTATATGTGGAAAATAAGCAGCTTATTTGTGAATTATATGTCAATTTCCTCTTAACATGAATTTTCTATTTTATCCTTTGTTATGCTATAATATAAATTTACGTTTGTTTTCTTATTTCTTTTTCCTTTTTTTTTTTGCTTAATTTTAATAAAAAAAAAGTTGTTTTAATTTTTAAAAGAATTTTATATTTTATCTTTTCGTAAAGAGTAATTTCGTCCCAATCTTACTTCTGTGAAGATTGATTTCCCACTAACAACAAATGAATGAACTAAATCAAGCAATATTAAAAAAAAAAAAAAAATTTAAAATTAATATTTTAAAACATGTATTTATGTTGATTTGTTACTTATTTGTCAACCATATTATAAATTTTTTTTTAATGATTTTGTAATTTTATTAATAAACTTTGTAATGTTATTTTAATTAAAATAAGCTCGCCAGAGTAAAAACAAAAAAAACAAAAAAATATCTTTAGAAATAATAAAATACAAAAATTTAAAATTTAAAATTTAAATTTAAATTTAATAAAACAATAATATCAAAATAGTATAATAAATAAAGCCCCTATTTGGTTCAATTAAAAAATTAGATTAAAATTAAGTTAAAGTCAACAGTTAATTTTATCTGCACATTTCATAGGATCCAAAATTTTTTAACCACACGTTTTATCAACTTTTTATCAAAATTTAATTAAAATATGATTTTTATCTAAATCAAACATGGGCAAAATCTTTAGGGAGAATCTATTATGAAAAGTAAACTTTAGGGGGGATCTTATAATATTTAAAAATGGAAGGACGTCTTTATAATTATCATAAATGTAAATGACGTTTTTCTAATTTTTTATTTCTTTTGCTACTTTGGAACGAATGAGAGCGATTTATTCGTTCGCATAGATATTTATTGGTTTCGCTCATGGAGAAGAACCCCATCAACTACTCAGCACTTCTCCCTAAAACCCTAAGCTCTCTCTCGCTCTCGGATCCCAATTGTTTCGTAAGTGTTAATCTCATTTCATTTCAAGCTTGTATTTTTCTTTTGTAGTACATTGCTTGATGTTTCTGTGATTTCTTTTGATTTTATACTACTTGTTGCGTGTTAGAATCATTTTGTACCGAGCCATTCAGGCGTGGAATTCCACGAAATATATAGCAAATGTTCTTACATTCTGTTTAGCAGCACCTTTTGTGGTATTATGGAAAAATGCTTTAATTTGATCTGAAATTTGTGGAGAAAACAATTGCGTGGAATTATCTCAAACTTTCAATTCACCAACCTTACAATTTGGATAATTCCAAATTTTAGTGCATGCTTAAAAGGGATCTTTTGTGTTTCTCGTATAATATGTTTTGGTTTTTGCGTGCTCACAAGTCACAGGCGGACAGATAGTTTTGTTGCTAGAAGTAAGAAATTAAGAGTCTAAATGTTGAAAGCGAGGAAACTTACTGGCAGGGGAGAGACGGCGGTTCCCCACTATGCTTTTGGTCCACTTGAAGATGACATAATAATAAAGCACAGGCTTCTGACCCGTACCACAACGACAAGAGGTGATCCTCCGTTGAAGAAACTTCAGAAAAAGTTTACAGCTTTTGTGCTGGAAATAGAGAAAGAAGCCGATAACCATGGTGACTGTGAGAGACTTGCCAAAGCTTTTTTACAGGAGACGAATACTTTTGAAATTCTGCTTCTCAAGAGTAGAGCAGTTATAGATGCTAATAATAGAGAGAGAGAAAACTTCAACGAATTGAAGGATGAGATAAATAGGCAGATTTTACTGGCACAGGCCGATATAGAAGATCTGAAGAAACAACTAGAAGAAAGCAAGACTGAGAGGCAGCACAAAGAGGAGTGTGAGGTTATTAGGAAGTTAATTGCTATGCAGCCACCAAGATCAGAGACCCAAAAAATCATTACAGATCTCAAGAAAGAGATAGAAATCTTAGAAGCAGAGAACACTGCCGGATCAAGGACACTGGAACTTCGCAAAAAGCAATTTGCTCTTCTGTTACATGTGGTGCGTATTGATTATTTACTTGCACAAGATCAACATGTCAGTTTCTTCACATCCTAACGTTGGTGTGACATTAATACATAAACCTTTGCAGATCCCAGAATACAATCAACTTTAACTTCTTATTTTGTCCTCTTTGACTTTTGTAAGTCTATGTATATTATCTTCTGTGGCTATATGTGATCTCATCTCCTGATTATGACACTTTCTTCTCCTCTGTTTTGCCCCTCTCCTTCGCAACTTATCCCCATCGTTAATCTCTGCTGATATGTGAGAAAGGAAACGAGGGGAGGAATGAAACTCACCATCATGAACAGCCGTACTACTAGAAATTAATAGTCAATTCAAATTGTTTGTGAGCACTGAGCAATACTTTTGTTCCTCATAACCGTAATGTAAAGCCATACATAAGACAGTGACTCCCTTTAATATATCAATTGAATGTAGATTATTGAGTCGCTTCTTAGTTTTTGTAGTTTGTGGTGTAGTACTTGGTAATCCTTTTTATCTTAGTTATATTTAAATTCTTGATTACAGGTGGATGAATTACAGATTACCATTGAGGAAGAGCAGAGGAATTTAGTTGAGGAAATGCGAACATCAATTGATGAGAATAGGACTGGAGTTGAGGATGGCACTGGGGGTCCTGAAGCCATGGCTCTTGATTAGCTAGTAAATTGCACTTTTTCCCTGGTACTCGTAATATTTGCTGCTGCACTTGGTTGTTCTCTCTCTCTTTTTTTTTTATCCCTGCGTGTAGAACTATTATCTAGACAACAATAAATCGAAGCGGTCCCTAACACAATCTATCTTGAAAATTCTACTGAATCTCTTGTACCTTTTTAAGGACCCTTTTTCTTCTCTGTTCAAGTATGGGAAACCATTGGTGTGAGTTTGCATCTTTGTAAACAATATAGCACATGTTGAAAGGTGATGTGGACACTTTAGGTGTATGGCCAAGCCTCAGCAAATATATGGATATCTTTTTCCTCGGCTTAGATTTGCTTATATAAGCAGAACTCTAATCACTAGGTGTAAGATTGTATTCAGAAATGGAATCCTAAGGCTTGAGGCTTGTGTCTCTAGTAATCTACATTTTACATACCCAGCGGCCCTGCTGAGATTCTTCTTAAATGACTTGTGCTTATTTGACGTACGGACTAAAACTGACTTTATTTGGGAATGTTCCTCTTAACTCTTATCATGAGTTCTGTAATAGTTTAATCTGCAACTTTCAGTCAAAGATTTGGCTATTAGGGGATGTTTAGTCGGGAGTGATCCCTTACACCTTGCACGGCGGCTATTTACGCATATGTACTGACTTAGAAATCTGTGGATGCAGTCAAGATACGAAAACAAGCTGCGCTCGTGCTTATGTGTCTCTGTTCTACTTGAAATTCCAAGGCTGTGCAGTCGAAGAATGCACATCTTTGTTGGGTGGGTATTTTCTAGTTTTTCGCGTCGCTCTCACTGCTATTTTTATCTGCTTTTGTAATGTTATGTACCTTGTAATTTGCTCTATTTTAGTCTAATTGGAGTTCAGTTGTCAAATAAAGATAATCTTCCACAAAATTAGCCAAATTATTTCTTGTGGATCGCTACCTATGAACAAATACTAAATGACTTCTTAATGCCTTTTCAAATTCTTAATGACTTTAACAAATAAAATATTCATATGTGAAATCTTCATGTTGGCTTTCTCAATTTATTTGTAAACAAGAATTTAAGGGCTTGAATCGAGTAGCTCCTATTTGGCTACTGTTTATAACTAATCAAATCACCTTTTTCAACATATTTCTTGGGATTACAAATACTACTTACTTATTTGTCATTCATTTTTTTTTTATCTATTTATAATTTATACTTTTATAAACAACTTCTAAACATGCTTAAAATGACTGTTTTTGATGTAGATTGAGTCCACGACAAACAAACAATCGGATTGCACCTTAAGAAAACAAACGTTTTTTCTTATTTCATGAACAATCAAAATTCTTACAAGACGTTTTTGAGTCTTAAATATTAAAAGAATGGATAACTTACTGGGCAGTAGTCCCTTAATGGGCTGGGATGGGCTACAAAGCAAGATAAGTAAATACTGAAAATAATAAACTAAAAAACATTAAGTGCCGTTTTGACTTAGAAAATGAATTCAAAAGCCCAAAATTCATCATACTTTACGACGAAACTATGAGTTTAATGGAAATCGTTGCGAGCTTTTCGGAATGGGATCATGGGTCCAAAATGGACATCGTATGCAAAAGTTACGCTATTTTATTCGAACGCCGACCATCCAAACGTTCCAAATACGCAAGTGTCTGTTTCTCCACACTAACCTCATCAGTTTTCATAAAAGAAAATGAATGAAAGTATCTGTCTTTTGGATTTTTGATTCATATGCATCTCAAATTGATGAAATAAGGGTTTAGCATTTTAACTTTGTCGGATAGCTAACCTAAGACGAGGCAATAAAGTAGAGCCTGCGACATTTTAATGCAGTTTACGCACTTGAATAATAAATTAGAAAAAATCGTGTTTATTTGATTATGAAGTGTAAGATCGTGTTATGAATAATACAAATAAGATTTTCAAATGCAAATGTCCAAAATTTTAGTATTTTAACCCTTGTATTGTGCTTAGTCCTAAAATATATTGCAATTAGAGAGACTCGTGCTTAGGTCAATACTTGGAACGCTTTATCTATGAAAATTTATCTTGTCAAAATCCAAATAGAATAATTCTATTCGTACATAATCCTTTACCGAATTTTTTACCGAAATGGCAAGTGGCGGCCCCCTATTGGGGGGGCGTCCGTGGGCCCGGGCGCCCCCCAATAGGGAGCCGCCACTTGTCAATTCGGTAAAGGATTATGTCCATGTAGCGCGATCGATCCAAATATGGTTTCGTAGAAAAATTATCAGAGGGTTGGGCCAATATGGTTGAACACCACCATTTCGTGGTTCAAATCAACCTCCTCATTGCCAACCCCAACACCAAAGCGAGTTGGATGAAGCTATCCAGCAGCTCACGTTGAACAATTCTCAGTATGGCTCCCAAATCCCGGCTTCTCGTTCTGTGATCGAGGCCCTGCCCACCGTCAGGATAGGAGAGAAAGATGCCAAGTCGGGTTTAAACTGCGCAGTTTGTTTAGAAGACTTTAAGAAGCATACACGAGCAAGACAGATGCCCTGTAATCATATGTTCCATTCTGATTGCATTGTTCCTTGGTTGCTTCAACATAATTCTTGTCCTGTTTGTCGGCTCTAACTTATTGTTCTGTAAAGTTTCTAGATCACTGCATATATTCTTCACTGTATATTTTTGAGTCTTCCATCACTTAGAAAACATGAAAATGTATATCTGTTCAGTTTTGCGATGGCACAAGAGAGTTTGAGAGGAGAGGAGTGTGTGGGGCCGGAACCTTACGAGTATGGATATCCAACATTTTCAATTATTTCGGAAATAAACGAGCCCTGCACCTCCAGGAACCAGTAGGGGAATATTTAGAAACTGAGATGATTTTGAATACCTATCTTTCCAAGCAGAGCCGGACCTGAGAGAGGCCCAAGAGGCCGCCGCCTAGGCCCAGAATTTTTAACGGCCCATTTTTTTTTCCTTCTTTTGGATGGCTTCGTGATCATATTAGTGTTGGAATGTTAAAATGATGGATCTGTATGGAAGCAATGAATCAGAAGACGTGTCTTCTTTTCTTCAAATTCTTCTTCAAAATTCATTCGTTGCTGCTGCTACTTCTACCCTAGCTAATGGTCTATTTTGCGGCGCCGGGCCCTCGGTTCCAGTGGCAGAGTCTTCCTCTACCATCAATTTCGCTGATCCCAGCAATTTCTTTGCAAAAGAATCTGATGGGATCAAATCAATTCTCCAGTAAAACTCGGAAGTATTTGTTCCTCCTTCGAGGTAGATAAATTTGAGCCTTTGAAGTAGTTTGGAACTTTTTTATTGGTTTTCATTTTTGGGGCCTATGAGATATTTTAGTGTGAATGATCTGGGATTTTAACTTTCAAATTTGATTTTAGTTGATAATACTACAGTAAACTTGTGTAAAATCCAGGGATTCTCAAGAAATAGAAACAAATTATGGTTTATTTTTTGGGTCCATTTTTTGTTTTTTTTTAATTAACCTAAAAAACTAAAAGCCTAAAACCGAACCATTTTTTAGAAGAAATTAGGGATGATGATAGAGAAGTGCTTGGGAGATTGCTTAACGTACTGATTCAGAAGCAGGGGCGGACCCACGAAGGGCCCAGCGGGGGCGGCCGCCCCCACTGAAAAAAAAAAATCAAAAAATCAAAAAAAAAAAAAATTTTTTTTTTTTTACAATTTTTTAAGCTTATTTTCTATCTCGAATGCAGCCAGGATCTAGTGAAACTCATGTTTTGTATGTAATCTTTTTTCTCTTTAATCTTGTTACATATTCTTCAATCTCAAAGAGTTGGATGGTTAAATTTACTTCCCATTTGAATACAGCTTGCCAAAAGAGCTTGGAGATGATTTGACAATTGAAGTCCACGATTCGAAAGGAAAGTATTTTGGTCACGTAGTAGTTCAGGTGGCTAATATTGCTGAAGAATTGATATGTTATGTAAATCTCATTTTGACCACCCGTGATTGCAAAAACTATTGCATGGTCAGAGTGAATATATTTGTGGGTTTGATGCAGGGTGAGAGGTTTCATTCATGGCCTATATAGCATGAACTAGTTGGGAAAATACAACTAAATCTAAACTATTCAACGACTCAAAAAAAAAAAAAATTCGGGGGCGCTGCCCCCGAACCCCCGTAGGTCCCCACCCCTTCAACTTTGGACCCCTCTACTTCGACGGGCTGGCTTCGCTCCTAATTTCGCCCCCACTCAAAATTAAATCTAGGTCCACCCCTGTTCAGAAGTATTGTAGAAATGGGATGTGGAATTTGGCTTTGGAGGAGTTAGGGAGGCTCAAGTATTTTGGGTATAAGCCTTCAAGAGCCACATACAATGCGTTGATCTTGGTGTTTTTGGAAGCAGGCGGGTTGGAGACGACATTTTTACTTCACAGGGAGATGTTGCGTTTGGGTTTTATGATGGACGAGCATTTGTTGGGTGTTTTGTGCATTCTTTATGTAAAATCGGTAAATGGAGAGATGCTCTTGAGGTAATTGACAAGGATTTTTTGAATAGGATGCGATCAAGTTCATGTGTTCCTAAAGTTGTGACATATAAAATTTTGCTATGTGGGTTCCTAAATAGGGGGAAATTGGGTAGGTGTAAAAGGATTCTTAGTGTGATGATTACAGAAGGTTGTTACCCAAGTCCTAAAATATTTAATTTTCTTTTTCATGCCTATTGCAAGTCTCGTGACTATTCTTATGCCTATAAGTTGCTGAAGAAAATGGCACATTGTGGTTACCAGCCTGGTTATGTTGTTTATAATATACTGATTGGAAGTATCTGTGGCAATGAGGAATCGTCAAGTCAGGCGTGTTAGAATTGGCAGAAAAATCTTATATTGATATGCTTGATGCAAGAATAGTATTGAACAAAGTCAATGTCGGCAATTTTGCGTGATGCCTTTGTGGTGTTGGAAAGTATGGGAAATCATATACTGTGATTCATGAAATGATGAGCAAGGGATTCACTCCTGAAACTAGAATATTTTGTATTGCTATTTGATTACAAAATAAACATTTTAAATATTTTATTTTTATTTGTTGTTTTATTGTTGAATTTAAGTTAAAAATTTAGTTCCGTAAGAATTTTTTAAAAAGAAAAAATGGATTGTGTTATGACTTAGGAGCCCAAGTTTTTAAGTTCGCATCAGGCCCCAGGAAACACAGATACGGCCCTGTTTCCAGGACATTGCAGCTGGAAGAACTCCAAACAGCACCAATACTACAAAACACCAACATAGACAATTTTTTTCCCATTTCAACCAGACAAAAAATTTCAATATGATAAAATAGGAAGCATATTGAGTGTAGATATAGCTTAACGGAATGTCATCTCAACAGACGATGAATGCTTAGAGCATACTTGGCTAAGCTTAAAAGATAGAAATAATGTCACTTTTAAGTAAATTCTTATCTCCAAGCATGTTTGGATAACGTGGGCCGTTTGGTTTTGCTTCTACTTCTATTTTTTCTAGAACAGCTTCGTGTCAACTTTCTTTAAAAGTTCTTCTAACCAGACAAAATACATTAAAAAAATTATCCAAAAAAACCTTAAAGCAACAACTTTAGGCTTTTCAAAAGTCGTGCCAAACGAGCCTCTACATTTTTGAAAGTAACTCATAACCTAGTGTCAAACTTTTTTATTTCCAAGTTTCACCGACAAAAAAAAATATTTATTTTAAGCTTAGCCAGACATGCTCTATGTAACTAATAGAGTATATTATGGTTCCACAGGTGAAAACATATACGCACCCACACAAGATTTAGTGAGTTTCCGTCCAAGTAGGCAAATACAACAATTATACCTCCATAAGTTCAAGCAAAATCCAGGGCTTTGAAGAATATTTCTGGATCCAGTAATGTTAGTTCCAATGATGGAAATAAAGTAAGGAGTAATTCACTGGATAAAACCAATGTGAGATTACATCCCCTTTCGCCTAGTAGTAATTCACTAGATAAAATCAAGTTCACAAGAGAAAAATGTACACTCTATTTTCTCTAACTTTTCTTCTTTTTTATGATAATACAAAATCCTAATTGTTTTCACTAATGACGACTAGTCATCTGACCCCACGCAACTTCAAAAATTAAGCTCCAAACAAGAAATAGAGCAAGTAGAATAGCTGCGCCAATAACAATTGCCGTCCTGTAGATCAAACGAGTTAAAGATATTGCAGACATTTGTTTGAATGGGCAGTAAATGGAAGAGGTTGAAATTTTTAAGAGGGGAACAGAATTCTCCGATTCATAACATTGTCATAGGTGCATGTTCGACAAGCAACCGTAGAGGAAATACAATAGACAAGAATTAACTTCTTTTTCTTATTTAATACTTTCATGTATGATAATTTGTATTAAAGGTCCGTTTGATTGCAAATGTGAAAAATATGTGGAAAGAAAATGAATTTTATGGAATTGAATTGTCTAGAAATTGTAATTAATTGTGTTTGATTGGTATAATTTTCCACCTGAAAAATGTTGAAAATTTGGTGTCCGTTTGACTTTGTTTTTCATAGAAATTGTCTATTAAAGTGATAATTTCTTTTACCATTGAGTCTATAATTTCTTTCACTTGCCAAAAAATAAAAATCAAAATTTTAAAAAATTACCATACCGAATACCATTCGTATGACTTTGTTTTGCATGGAAATTATCAATAAAAATGATAAATTTTTTTATCATTGGGTCCCAAAAAATAAAAAATAAAAAAAAAACTGGAAAATGAAAACCACCTAAAAGGTGGGAAAGCAATTTCAACAAAATCAAGGAAAATGTGTACGTGTGAGAAAATTTTTACTATCAAACAAGGCAAAAGCTAGAAATTGAAAAAAAAATAAAAAAATCCTAGTTCCAGAGAAAATTAAGGGTATCAAACAATTCGATGATCCAACAAATGGATGCTACTCATCATTGTGGTAAATTGTACAAATCTTCCTTTACGATCATAAAAATATATGCATGTCAAAGTTTTTTACACGTAACACGATACCAAAAATGGTTTAGCGTGTATTCTTTCTCGTATTATCTAAATATAAAACATTCATTTTCGCATACGAAAGAAACCCAATGATAAATAAGATCAATCACCTTACTTCTGATAAGTTCCCTTCTAGATCTGTGCAAAGAACTGGCACTACGTTCTGCAGCAAGAGTGAGCTTTGACAAGCAATGGCATTGGCAGACTCAATTCTAATACAAGAAACAAACCGTCTTCTTATGATGAATCCTATACTCTTTTAAGAATTTTATGCAAGATGTTAAGAAGATAATTATCACCAAAATACATGTAGAATGAGATATAGACGATGAAATTAATCTCCCAGAGTAGGAAAGACCTCCAAGAAGCAGTGAAAACAAAGTTGCAGTTTCCCATCTGCAATTATAACTCTTAATACACAACCGATACAATGATACGTCATCTTGCCTTACATTAACTTTTGCATTCTTCCACATGCCACTATCATAACCTTTGATTTTCCCAACACCTTTTCACTTCACTATCCAGATTGTGCCACATAGGCTGCAATGTCAAGGAAGAATGTACATCTAGCAAAATTCTTTATAAATAAGAAATGGCGTCAACTAATTAGGTGGTCACATTAACATTTTCATATTTTGACGCAAATTAGATTAGGTTCTAGAGCTTATTTTTATATTTGTAAGGATTTTCTTGTTTAAACAGAGCATTAGGACGATGAAAATTTGGTTATTTTTAAATAAAATTTTATAAATTTGAAGATTTTCAATTCTTTTGATCCACATTGGTATTATGCGATAACAATGCTTTGATCAAATTCAAGTATTCAAATATACAAATATTTGATTCTTAAAATTCTCAGATATACTTACTTTGTACTTCACGTGTTGACCTAAAAAAATGGATAATATTTTTAAAGTCAACGGTCAAGTTCCTCCCAGAATGTTGGCAGACTTTTGCCTCTTTAGGAGAGATTTTTGGGTCGTTTAGGAGCTGAAGTGTTTGCAGAAAGCAGAGTGGAGTTTCCGGCGAAAATTTTGTAGAAAGTGCCTTTCAATCGGAGATCATTGGAAGTTCCAACAGGACTGACCGCTCATTTGCGTTGATCCGATGCATCTTTTTAGAGTACAAGTTTGGATTATAAATTTTCCAGCCTTCTTTTAGTAGTGCTAATTGCCCTTTTTTTAGGCGTATTTAGGGGCTTTCTGGTACGTTGGGGTTCAAAGTAAGATTGCAATTATCAAACCATTGTTTCTGCTTGGAACGGCCACCACCTGAAAGCCTATAATGATGGCCCACAACTACAAACATTCCAGCAGAAATCAATTTTTTTCGTTAAATAATGGAAATTGCGAAAAGAAAAAGAGAGAAGATCAATTAATAAACCAAGGAAAATCAGATGCTTGTTCCATTAAGATGGACAGTTCACAGCACGAAACATGAACAAAGCATCATAAGAACCAGCACAAACAACAATTCAGCAAATTTCTGGTCTTTTTTCCCCCATCTTCTTTATTCTATCACTCCTCTCCATTCATCTTAGAGAGAAGGGGAGAAAACAAACTGTCTGGGTAAACTGAAGAGGTCTTTCTCTTCGAAGGGAGAAGTCCAATCCCGAGATACACTTACAGTTGTTTCCGATGTGGCTATCCCATCCTGCAACCCTGGAATTGAAGCGCCATTCCCATTGGATAGAACAGGTCTCTTGGTAGACATTTCTAGACCATAGGCAAACGAACCATACGAGCGAGTGTTGTTTTGCATAGAAGAGTTTGTGCCAGACCACAGCTCACCGGGCCTCAACCTAGACCCACGATCCAAACTCCAGTCTATGTTAGTGTAATCTAACTGTAACATTGAGTTGCCTGTGTTCCAGTCTACTGGAGACGACGATCCAGAAGCACCGTTGGTGCCAAGACCAGAGAAGAGTCCAAGGGAAGAAGCGGCAGAAAGCTTTAGTGATGTACCTGCTTTATACCACAAACTGTTACCCCGGACGGTTCCTCGGGAATCCATTGCACTACTGCTGGACACAAATTGCTCTTGAGGTTGGTAATGCAGTTGGTTATACAGAGGATTTGAACTAACACCTTCAGGGTTCAGACCCCTTGTCACAGTAACAGGCGGGACCAACCCATTGGGGTTCATAGTTCCAGCACTAGTTGGATACCAACCCACAGCTGTCCCAGGGGGAGATGAGCTAACACTTACGTGCTTTGCATTCATGGATTGAGGTCGCTGCATCACTATGATAGGTTCTCTAACTGATCCAAGTTGCAGGTTCTTTACTTCATTCCCAGCAACATAATGTGCTTCTGTCCTAGTTGATGGAGGTGAAGCCTGCAAAGGTGATGCTAATGAGTAGGGCATAGAGGGATTTGATCCTGCACTAGGCCTCCTTTTCTCCGCTGGCACAGCAATCTGCTGTGGTTTGGTCCACTCCATTTTTTGTTGCATTTTCTTCAATGACTGCACATTTTTTGTTCCAGATTCTGCTGAAGATCCTACTGTCCCAGCAACTTTGGTATAATTGAAATCTTTTTCATCCCTTTTCTGTTGTACGGTATTGGATGAAGCCGGTTTTTCTTGTGCTCTCATTGCATTCTGATTAATAGCTATTGATAGATAGCCGTTGTCCACAGTAGGAGGATCACTAGTTTCTTCCGTCTTTGAGGAAGCAGTGGGGAGCTCCTGTTTCTGAGACTTCAAAGTTTCTTCTGCCTTTTCGAGATCACCCTCACAGGCAACCACAACTCTTTCAACATCCTGCTTGGAGACTTTATACCGTATTTCCATATCTGTAATGCAGGCGAGCTCTTCTGAAATATCAATTTTCAAATTACCCCCTCCATCAAGATTTTTTTCCCGGTGCTTGTCTTCTTCACCTACTTCAAATAGCCAAGCTACTGACTCCTCTACTCTACCTTCATTCAGAATAAGAGCCATGGTTGCCCGTTCTAGAGAGAAACCCATAGCCACAAGCTGTTGTGCAAGCTTTTCTAGCTTCCTTGACATGAGATAGCCACTGCACCGCTCATGCAATTCTTGAGCTCGCCTCTCCTTTTGCCTTTGATGTTTCCTTTCATTTTTCTGGCGTATTTTGTCTCTTTTGTCATTGTCAGCTCCAGGTACTGATTCCTGATGCTGAGGGGGGTGCGACATTTTCTCTTTTAGGTCTTCTGACTCACCAGACCAGCTACCAGTATTGGAAACAGAATCATATTCCACGCCAGTTCCAAATGCATTCCCGCTATGATCGTCCGTATCATCTATGTTTTGGAATCGACCATTCACATGAAGCATACCTGCAAAAGACACTGGAGCTGTCTCAAATGTCTGGAATGTTCCTAAAACAGGATTGTATCCACTCGCCGGAACCCCACCAGGGGCATTAACATGACCTGAAGGCTTTGTAGAACCCTTGGGGGGTTCCTTCCCAGCCTTTTTGTCTTTGGACTTGGATCTGGATGCTGGAGACATATCTTCAACTTAAGTTCTACTTCCTGCAGCCAAAAATGATAAACCCAACTAAAAATCAAGATATGCAAACTTGAAAGATCAAAGCACGGATGTTTGAAGGTCTACACTGGAATTCAAGCAAAAGAATTAGTTAGCTGTATTAGCAAGTACGTAGGGAATATTAGAAACCATTTCTTAGACTCAAAAATACGTGGAACAGCATGCCGAGTAAAACAAAAAACATCTTTTTGTTGTAACAGGCAGCATACAGAAAGGAAGTAAGAATAGATAAGACAAAGTGTAAGGACTTACACATAATGAGTTGGTAGTTGCTTGTGTGTTTCTATGAGCAGAGCTATCACAAAGGGTAGAAAAGTGACGAAAATAGAAATAATTAATTTTTCCATACTCTCTTTTTTGACCCATTTTCCTGTTGAGGATTTGTTCTTAAGCGGTTTAGCCAAAGCAATAATGCAAGAAATTTTAATTTGCCTTGTCTAAGCTATTCAATAAATGCAAGGCAGAATGTCCATTAGTTCCCATTGTAAGGCTTATTGTGCTTTATGAAAGCTCCTCGGGCTGCTGGAAATAACCCGCGTGACCATCCATACGAGAAGAACAGTGCTATATATTTTCCTCTAAGCAGCTTTATTCACTTTGAACGACACATAATATCCATTAGGCAAATAAGCCGGAAAGGCATGCACACCTCTAAAGCGTCTACCACATTTTATCTTGTTAATCGTCCAACACACTTTGAGCTTCAATTTTAGGAATCCCACCACATTTCGAAAGCCACCAATTTTAAATCTTTTTCTTTCTACAACCACTTACCAATATTTTTCCATCTCACTTGTATACCTACGTCCATCAATTATATGCAAATGCACCCACGCCAGTAAAAAAAGCAACAAGAAGGCCTCTTTGGGACCAAGAATCATTCAAACAGAGAAAAATCAACAGAACAGAAAAAATAAACCCCCAATTCAAACCCCCACATGAACCCACAATTAAAATCAGGCAAAACAAACAAATTAAAGTAAAAAATAAAAAAATTCTAAGCATGCGCCCCTCTCCCGATCGATCAAATATTAGAAAGAACAAGGGTGGGGCCTAACCTGGAACAGGCCGATCGAGAGAAATGTTCGCTGTCGGTTCAAGTATAATAAAGAAATGGAGGTTTGGATTAAATTATTTGCCAAATACAGCGCGCGAAAGAGAAAAGTAGATTGGGTAGAGAGATGGAGAGAGAGAACTCATTCGAGGCTGAAAAATGAAACTGAATCCAGATTAGGGTTTTTTCTCTTTCCTTTTTCCTTTTTCGATTTTCGATTTTTCGTTTGTTTGAATTTAGAAATGAATTTGTGTAATAAGAAAGTAGAGATTAGAAACAACGAATGGCCAAGGCATTACGGCTGAGATTTGATCTGCTGTAGTTTTAATTCTTCTATCGTGTGTATCCGGTTGTACATTCTGAAATTACAATGCTCTTTTTTTTTGGGTACAAGTTAGTGAAGCAAGTATTTCTGTGGCTAAAGAGAAACCCCGTTGCAGAAGATTTTACCATTAAGGCGCGGATGTTAAAAAATAACGGAACGTTACATCAAAAATGAAAAATAAAACGGTATGGACACTTGGTAGAAGGAAAATAAAATAATTAACGAAAAATTGGCATGCACCGACCTTATAATATTTGGATCTCCCTTTCATTCTATTTGATATTGGAGTCCTTAACTTTCAATCTTCGTATATTTTAACCCTAATAATTTGTTAATTGGTCACGTGCCTCGGATTTGAGTTAAAATGTATGATTAGCTTTGTCTATATTATCGAAAACTTTCTTCCATTTTTAGATTAATCCAACAAGAAATCTCTCCAATTAACAGAGTTTCCCTTCCGAATGTATAACATATTAATTGGCATGTCAAATGATGAAGTCCAAACTAAAACAAAATCTTAGACAAAACAAAAATGTGTAATACAGAAATATTCAGAGCATTTTATATCTTGATGCAATTTATTAGACCAATATGTCCATTCAAAAGGGAATATCAAACATGCATATTTTGTACTCAATATCGAATATTAGTAAGAAATTGAGTACCATCAAGTTAGCAAAATGCACAATCAAAGCCTTGCCAAATTGAAATGCATATACAAGTGAAGACTAACTAAGAACATGACCACTAGTATGAAATTGACACGATAATAATTAGAATTAGGAAAACTAGTTAATTCCTTCCCAATTCTATTTCCAATGCCTCGATTCCAGACTGCTAAAAACTAGCATCACTCCATAATACATTTTGCAATGATAACTATATAAGAGTTACTACGTTTAATGATGAGTGCGATTTTGCACTTATCTTGACTATTAAAAGTGAATGTTTGGAGTAGTTTTGATTGAAATTATATTTACTTTTGTTTAATATTGTTTGTTTGAAGTTGAACGCAATGGTGGACGAAGAATGGAGCAACTAATCAACTAAAGAAGGGGTAAAAAGAACGACTTGAAAATGCTGGGGATTAAGGTGCCAGAACTTGGGGGATGAAGGACCAAATTGAAGATGGAAGATTAGTCAAGAGCTACATTCTCAAGGTTCAAAACCATGCTATACTGTAGCTGCCTTCAGGACAGAAGCAGCAAGGAAAATCAATCATCAATGTACCATGCGACCGCATGGTAACTCGAATATGATTGAAGATATTTTTCTTTTTTATTTCGGCACCTTTTTTTTCTTAATACTTTTGGGACACGAAGGAAACCTAGGAGGAGGGTATAACAGGGATCAGATGGCATACGTGGAAGGGACTTTTGGACGCAGTTAATACGGAAATTCCATTTAATATATTTTGGGACTTTGAAGACATCCATTCGGACCAGGAAGTATGGCAAGACTCAAGGATTAAGGTGAAGAATTGTTGCTGGAATTTGTATAGCGAAGATCAAAGTTTAGTTCTTTTTCCCCTTTCATTGTTAAAGAAGCCCGTAAATGACTTTCTAATCTTCTTTGTATTTTCCGCCATGATGACGTGCTAAATTTCTAGTGTTAGAATGAGCGAAGTAGCCTAGATCGTTTTTATTAAATTAATTTACGCGCTTCATGTCAATAACTTTATTATGTTAATTACAAAAATCGAATTTATGTTCATTCGAACAAAGCTATGGATTGAGTAAATTGATACTTCATAGCATAAGCTCTTATGAAATAGTAATTGTCCCTTGTTTGATTCTTATTCTTTTCAACCATACATTTTTTAATAAAATAATATTACACGCAAACTCCAAATTTTTCCTTATTTCTGAATCACACATTCTCCATCAATTAATATTCCAAAATGCATTGTGTCACTATACTTCACATATGTGGTTTATGCGAACATTTAACATTAGCAATGCTGCTTTATTTATTTTACGAAGCAATCACTGCTATAGGAGTCCAATCACAAAGCTTATTTAGGCATTGCCAACAAGCTTGAATTCCTACAATTCCTTGAAGTTCATCCATGGGTTAACCTGTTGGGATAATACACCGATATTGTGCATAATTCATAAAACGTACTGTGAAGTCGAGACGTAATTTCGACTTATCGAAACTGCATCTAAACGCATGAATATAGATTCGTCCATTTCTATTCTTGGTTGAAAACTTTCTTCCTTCAAAAGTTCTCCTTGCAATATAAACATATAAATAAATTAAATCAGATTTTGAAATCAAACGTACACTAGAAAGATAAACGACGAAATGATGAAAGTGATGCGATTTGGCCGAGGCGAGTGTTGGACACTTTCTCCCTAAGATGAATTTGCCCCACATCGGTGCTAACGTTTTCTTGACAATCATCTCCCAAGATACAATGACCACGTCTAGCCATATGAGCACTCCAAATGACTTAGACCAACGAACTCGAACGGAATTCCCTCTATACTATAACCATGACTTTTTGCACAAATGATTACTTCTACAAAGTATTTTATGCAACATGATATGAAAAGACTGATATGAATTTATGATCTGAATGAATAAAATCCAAACACATGGGTTCTTATATAATAGTTGGAAAAGCCATACCAAGAGACACATCTTTTGAAATTTATATCTCTCTATAAAGAGACACAATTACATTTCTACATAAAGAGACAATTATTGAAAAATAATACCAAAAGTCATGATCTCCAAGAGTCATGATCCATATGAAAAGACACATCTTTTCATCATATTCTAGAATATTCTATTCGATTTTTCAACAATTCAAGTTTTTTAAACGACTCAAATTTGGCTTAATTTTTCATTCACCAAATAACGAATTTTCGATACACATTTCCAACAATCTCACACATGAATAAAAATTAATGAAAATGACTATGTAGACACTAATAGAGAGAGGGTGGAAAAACACTGCATCTGAGAAGGTAGCTTTTGACCTTGAACCTACCTTTGTGAAATACTATCGAATTTACTGACTAATTGGTGAATGTGATGTCTTGAATTACTCAGCTGTTGGTGTAAGTCAAGACAACAGTATTCGCACAATGTCTTCCCTAAACCGTTCATGGTTCTCATGATTGTGTCCATTTTGGCCATGGACCACTCTTGGATTTCATAAGTGTTTTAGAGAATTTTTGCCTCAACCAATTCTCGTAGAAGCGGCCCCACTTCACACTTACATAGATGACCTCCTATTAAAAGTATTCTGTCACATTCCACTTGACTGAATCAAGCTATAGGAATCATTAAAAGTGTATCTTAACCTTTCAATCATTCTGCAGAAAGCACTTTAATATCATAGGAATGAGTTAGGAAATAATTTCCTAAGTGCTTCATGGAATTTTCATAACTTAGTTGTCCCTTTGAACCAAGATCTTGAGATCTCCAGTCAACAAGGTAGGGTTACCATTATAAAGACTTACGTAATAGGCTAATCTCATTCACTTTGATGTGCAGTATACTTGATCTTTTGGTAAATATCTTAAATGTACCACTAGTTTACACTATTGAGATATACTGTTTAATAGTATTATGTGTATGACTTACACGTCTAGTTACATGTGACTTAGTATCTTATCAAATATAGCTAGCCAACGATTGATTCATTTGATAGATACAATTTGTCACCACCAAGAAATCATCTCATGAAACTACATGCTTCTAACTAACTTTATCTAAAACTTTATCATATCCAAACAATATTTTTAGATGATTTCTATAAACACTAGACTAGTCAATCACTTTTACTAGTGGATTTCAAAAATATGGGTATTCAATATCATTATTGAAATATTACAATGTATTTGAACTTTATGAATATTATTCAAATATTCCAATTGTTCTTACATGTCCAAACAAACGCCAGAATCAATTTTTATCCCATTTCATCCACTTTAGACTTAGTATATATCATCCTTATAATTAATATAAGGGGTTTCTACCTTTTCCACCTTCATAGATATATTTCTATGATTATAAAGTATAGAAAAATGTAATTTTTAACATAAGTTACCCCACAATTCCTCAATTAGGAATGCATGTGCAACTAGTACTGTTGCATTTCACAAATCTTGAACTTTTCATATAAGTCGCAAGCATTGATGTTAACCCCCACATTTTTGGATTGTACTTGAACTTAGAGTTCATCATCTCTTTCATGGTTCAATTCATTTATCGAATAGATAATATTCATATCGAATGCTTCGTGAAAGTTTAAGTACTTTCAAAATAGTGGTCGTCAACCCACAATTTATTTCAATTGAAATTGTATACAATGTACTTCAATCCAACTATCTTCAATTTGATCACACACAATTTGATCAAGGTCATCACATAGATTAATAATCATTTTCCAAATATAAACCAACTTAATTGGTCTACACATTTTAGTATAGTGTAGTCCAACAATGAAGGGCTAAACATCTCGATTCACAATAATTGCATCTTTCCCAAACATATGCAATATATCACATTTGTGACATTTCACATGATAGTTGAATGAATGAATCAAATGTAGGATGAAAAGTTGTGTTCTCAAAAGACACAATCCTACAAAATGACACACTTCTTCATTTAAATTGATCTTAGAATATTTTATAATATTCTACACAATTTCACCAATTCCAAATTTGGTCATATTTTAGGCAAGTACAATTTTGCATAAATTATCTCATTTAATTTCATCAAATTAATTGATGCTATCATCATACTCCAATAAAAGAAATAATCATGAAAGTTTATATACTTTCAATAATAGTTGACATTCTTTCAACATTTATACATTTCCAATGGTTAGGACTAAATTCTCCTTTCTATCAATTCATTGCATGAACAATATCCAATTCATCATGATCAAGATGACGAGATAACAACTTATGTTCCAAACATTTATACATTCATTGTATAAATTTATTTCATCTATAGTCAACACATACTATGATGAGAAATGTCAATGTCTTATAGAAATCTATGTACTTCCATATCATGTTGCCATCTCAAACTATACAAAAGAACATATTCTTCATACAATTTTACTTGGTTATTCAATTTTGGACCCATAGTCCCATATACAATTTATCCAAGTCAAATAAACGAAACACATAAACATTAGTGAAGCCATCTTTATATTGGCACTACACTTGTCAATAATGATGGTATTGCCGTGGTTTCATAATCTGGACCAAAAGGACAATTCCACATTAAAGAATGAGACCAACATTACCCTTACATGTGCTTCTAGATCACAATGTGATCAATATTATAATTTTGATTTTTGGACAGATTAATGCCACCTCTCTTTGAGATAAACATGACACTAGATCCAATAACTTTATTTAGCCAAATTCACATGGTGGCCTGCACAAATCCACCAATTAAATTATCCAGAACCAAATGGTCAACCATGATTTGGTACAAACCTTGAACTAGTCAAATTAGCTCGATAAACTGTTTTAAGTATTGAACAACGTTCAATCGAAATTGATCATTTCTCATCTCAGTATCAATTTCATTGTACGCAATAATAATTCACTATCTTTGAAAGCAGTTTAACACCATTCGGCATCCCACTTTACCAGTCAAAGATTTCAAATATGTCTCAATTTGCATTCTCTTGTAAAAACAATTTCTTTTATAAGAAGAATTACACAATCCTTACTGACTCTAGTTTTTATCCTTTACAAATAAAATTAACAATCATCATTGTCAAGGATATTCAGTCTCATTACCAACTATAGGCACCATATGTGCTCTATAAAATATTTTCGTATCCCAATAATAAGGCAAGCAATTTCCACTTGATTTAGGCTTCAAATTGCCACCAAACCTATTTACAAACTTGGTCCGCCAACTAGACTATTTGATCAAAACATTTGTTTAAAATCCAAACCCTTGTGTGGGTATATAGTGGAAAAAAACTTCATTTAACTATATAGGTGGGTGCCAAAAACATGCCCCCTTTGCATGAGTAAGTTAGAATAATATATTAAAAATTCTTCAAATGAGGGAACATAAGTTCTCCTTCATGTACGTACACTTGTCAAAATAGAGTAAACATTTGCATGCACCATTTAGTAACTATCAAATAAATTCGTGATAGATTGTCACATTCAAATAATCTCATGGATTTGAGCATGTTCATATAGCAAATATGCTGCTCGAAGTCATCATACTATAATATGACAAATTATTTCATCGAGTGATTATCACCAATTAACTATAATCACTATTGATTCTATGCAATTAATCATTATAATACACAAATTCATTCCACTATTAAAATATTAAATTTTACTTAATCACTAATTAATAGAATCTCTTTCCACCATTTAATAACCTTTTATAAATCATATGAACTTGTTCAAATTCATGGTCCGAATCTGATCTGGAAAGATACGTTCCTAGCGGCCATGCATTTTGATAACAATTGCAACCATATATAATACTTCTCTTATAACAAATGGATAGCATAAATATGCATGCAGTAATCTGCCTTCCCATTTAAAATTTCTTAGGCAACTTATGGTACAATTGCCATTAAATATAGACACACCTTTTGGATTAGAAGGTGCTAGCAAAGTAACTGCCAACATTTGCAATACAAACTGTGAAAATGAAACTTTCATACACTTTTTTGTCTTAGTGCAATAAAGAAACCATATCTAAATCTTTCATGCATATACGTTTCAGAACTTGTCATACAACAAATTTTAATTCCACGTGTGTTCCATAATTCATGTTACGGTGGCGCCACGCATAAATGAAGATAGAAACAACATCCTATTTCACACAAATAAATTTGTGTTCTTTCTATTACCGAAAAGACGTGAAGAAAACTGCTTTAAAACCGTAAATTAATTCTACCAAGTGCTGCCTCAAATTGCCAAACAAACACTGGCCATCCAAGTCTTTGGAATTTTTCATGCAATATCATAATTTCAATTATAACATGCACATCAAGAGACTATCACCATCAACTCTTAGAAAGGAAATTAGTGCTACTAAAACATGCATCTTAATTGCACATATCAAGAAGCATACATGTCATTATATAAAACATATAATCTATTTTACACTAAACAACATGAATAAAATAAACTCGTGCCCTTTCATTTGCCAAAAGATATGAAGAAATTACTTAAAGAAGTAGATTGAATATAGGCATCACCCACTAACTGCCTTCAATGCATAATTTAATTATCATGCATGGCAGTGATAATTGATATAGAATCATAGAATTATAACCGAGAATTCGACACGCATAACTGTCAAAATAAATTGACTGTAAATGGAAAGGCACCAAACATAAAGCCTACCCGTTTGAATTGTTTATGCCTTTTCCCATATCTCACACGTGCAACCATTTATGCATAAATGAATTCTCATAATTTTTATTTCAAAAAATCAATCTCATGCAATGACAGAATTTCTAAACTCAATTCCAAGCCGATATTATGCATAATATGCAATTTTATTTTATTGACATATAAATCGTGATTCATATGCACAACAAATACCAAATTCATCTTAAGATTGTTGGGATAATACACCGATATTGTACATAATTCATAAAACGTACCGTCAAGTCGAGACGTAATTTCGACTTATCGAAACTATATCCGAACGCATGAATATAGATTCATCCATTTCTATTCTTGGTTGAAAACTTTCTTCCTTCAAAAGTTCTCACTGCAATATAAACATATAAATAAATTAGATCATATTTTGAAATCAAACGTAAACTAGAAAGATAAACGACGAAATGATGAAAGTGATGCGAGTTGGCTGAGGCAAGTGTTGGACACTTTCTCCTTAAGATGAATTTGCCCCGCATTAGTGCTAACGTTTTCTTGACAATCATCTCCCAAGATATAACGATCACGTCTAGCCATAGGAGCACTTCAAATAGCTTAGACCAACTAACTCGAACGAAATTCTCTTTCTACCATAACCATGACTTTTTGCACAAATGATTACTCCTACAAAGTATTTTATGCAATATGATATGAAAAAACTGATATGAATCTGAATGAATAAAATCCAAACACATGGGTTCTTATATAATAGTTGGAAAAGTCATATCAAGAGACACATCTCTTGGAATTTATATCTATCCATAAAGAGGCACAATTACATCTCTACATAAAGAGACAATTATTGAAAAATAATACCAAAAGTTATGATCTTAAAGAGTCATGATCCATATGAAAAGACACATCTTTTCATCATATTTTCTAGAATATTCTATACGATTTTCCAACAATTCAAGTTTTTTAAGCGGCTCAAATTTGGCTGAATTTTTCTTTCACTAAATAACGAATTTTTGATACACATTTCCAACATAACCCACACCTTAGCTTCATACACTTTAGTATTCTCCCCGTCGACAACCTTTAGAGTTATATAATATAGTTTAGGATGGTTAGCGGTGGCATGGTGGTTATAGCAGCGGCAAAGATAAGATGATAGTTGTGTTAGAGGAAGATCGTTGACTAGTTGTGGTAAAGGGAATTGTAGCATGCGTTGTTTTTAGGCAGCAATGCCAGTTGTAGTGACGATGGTGATCGATGGCAGCAACTATGTAATGGTAGGTTGTTCTTTGTTGTGAAAATTTGAGTTTGATAGGCCTCCTAGAGTTTGAAATCTTAAACAATAATTTCTAACAACAATTTTTACAAGTCACGACTCACATTTTTAGATTACATATTATTTATTAGTCACAGGTTATCGGCTCAAAAAATACCCAATTCATTGGTCATGATCTCAAATAGTTGTTCACATATTATTTATTAGTCACAATCAACCAAATAATTGGTTACAAACACTCCCACACTACGCCATCCCACCCACAACCACTGCACCATCGCTATCTAACACCGACCTCGGTAGCTAACTTTTGTAGGTTCAATTACATGAGTATTGTGATTTTGTATTTAAATGAATCTATCATTTGATCTCGTGTAATTGTCACCTGGACCGTTGCTTAACACCGATGGCTTGACCCACACCTTAGCTTCATACACTTTAGTCTTCTCCCCGTCGACGACCTTTAGAGTTATATGATACAGTTAATTAGGACGGTTAGTGGTGGCATGGTGGTTATAGCAGCGGCAAAGATAAGATGATAATTGTGTTAAGAGGAGGAACGTTGACTAGTTGTGGTAAAGGGAATTGTAGCACGAGTTGTTTTTAGGCAACGATGCCAGTTGTAGTGACGATGGTGATCGATGGAAGCAACTATGTTGTGGTAGGTTGTTCGTTGTTGTGAAAATTTTATTTTGATAGGCTTCCTAGAGTTTGAAATTTTAAACAAGAATTTCTAAAATTACAATATTGGTCATGGGAGCAAAATTTCTTCATTTCTATTTTAGGTGGGCCACATTGAGATCCGCCAATATTAGCAAAGCCCAATTTGGTTTAAGTGTATCTCGGGCGTGGCCCATTAGGAGATTCCAATCCGGATTGAACATTTGGGCTGGGTAAGTTTGGTTTGGCCCATTTTCAAACGACTCAAAACGGAAGAGCGTCCTCGTTCCAACATTTGCAGAGAGGAAAAAACTTCGTGGCACTTCTCTCTCACCCACACATAATTGATTCTCTCTCACACACGCATAATCGAGGATGGGAAATTTTCTTATCTAAGAGATTAAGTATGATTCATTTCAAAACTAAGAAATAAGGTTTAAAACTAAAAAGAAACTCATAAATTAATTAAAATATATTTATGAAATAATTAATTAAATATATTTTTTATTAATTAAATATATTAAGGTCACAATCCGATACTATTTGGTCACAAATTATTTCTCGATCACGAATAAAAAAACTATAGGTTACAAATTATTTCAAGGTTACAAATCAAGATATATGTATATATGTCAAAATGTATTCATCCGTCACAAACCACAAATTTTACAAGTCACGACTCACGTTTTTAGATTACATATTATTTATTAGTCACAGGTTATCGGCTTAAAAAAATTTCCAATTCATTCGTCACGATCTCAAATAGTTGTTCACATATTATTTATTGGTCACAATCAACCAAATAATTGGTTACAATACTCCCACCCAACGCCATCCCACCCACAACCACCGCCATTACCACGACCACCTCACCAGCACAGCCAACATCGTAGCCGCCGCCGCCACCACCACCACCAAAAAATCAGATTCAAAATTATCAGCCATTGCCACCGCCAGCACTGCTACCAACTAAAAATCAAATTATCAGTACGACTAGAGTGCGAGGGTGAAAGTGTTTGAAGCTAAGGTGTTGGTCAATCCACGGATGAAGTTAGAGTGCGCTTGGTTTGCCATTTTCGAGTCATTTTCAATTTCCAATTTTGCAAAATACCGAAACGTGTTTAGTCTAATATTTTTTAAAATGAATTTTCAAAAATAAAGATAAACTTATAACATAAAACTCAAAACACATTTTTGACGTTTTGAGTGTTTTCAGTGAAAATTCTGAAAACACTCAACACAGAAACCTAACGTTCAAGTAAATATCTATTTAAATAAAATCTTAAAAATTAAAAATTCGGAAAAATAAAAATCTAAAATTGTGACCGGCACTACTAAAAAACATGGTTTTAGGCACGGATATTTCCGTGCCTGAAGCCACGATATCCGTTGCTAATACTCTTCACCAACGGAAAGAAAATCCGTTGCTATTTTGAGGGCGCCTGATAGTGTATTACTTTTACCAACTGAATTTCCGTTGGTAAAAGTCTTTTATTTACCAACGGAATTTTCGTTGGTAAAAGTCTTTTATTTACCAACGGAATTTTCGTTGGTAAAACTCTTGTAATTTCCAACCGAATTTCCGTTGGTAAAAGTTTGTTATTGCCAACGGAATTTTCGTTGCTAAAAAGCTTGTAATTGGCAACGGAATATCCGTTGGTAAAAACATAGTTATAATTAATGGTAAAATAGGTATTACCAACGGAATATTTGTTGGTAAAAATATTATATTTTACCAACAAAATATCTGTTGCTGAAAGTACTTTCTAATTCAGTTTCAATACTAATTTTATTATTTTGTACTAAAAATCAACACAACCCACTAATTAATAATCATTAATTCCAAAATGCACTAAATAATCAAAATCATCAAAACACATTAAATCTGAAATAAATTATAAACCATTACACCAAAATTCCAAATAATAAATATCTTGTCTTAAACATCATCATTTCGAGATCCTGAGCTAGAAGGAAATTGAAAATTAGGAATATTTAGTTCTCCAAGTATGCTTCGCACTGTTTCTCTCATCTCAACCTTGTGATTTCTTTCAACTCGTTCAAGACGTACAATAAGATCATCAATCTTTTCGTTGTTCTCATCTATTGTATTTCTTGCAATAGCTAGCTCTGTCTTCAAATTATTAACCTCTTCATCACGTGCAAGTATTGAACTTCTAGGTGAATTAGGTGTACCAAGAACATGTGAAGCAGGTTGTCTAGGACAAAACCCATAAACACGACCCTTAGATGGACCGTTGACAGCATCAATCCATGAATCGGGATCAAATTCAGGTTGATCATCCCTAACGGTACCATACTTGGACTCGATTGAAGCTTTGTAAGTATCCTGTGAAGAATTAAAAAATAATAATAATAATAATTCTTCCAAACTATATGAACAAACTATGTAGTACATAAAATCTAATTATACTTACATGAACTCGCTTAGATTTTTTGTCAACAAAATCACCAAGTCCATGATTCTTTCTGTGTACATGACTGAAAAACTCTAATTGGGACATTGGATGATCCATATCCTTTTCCTGAAATACGCAACTCATTAATCACAATAAGATAAAAATATACATGAACTTTAAAATACAAAATACAAAAATATGAAAAAAAAAATACCAATCTCTTCTTAGTAATCACAAAGGAGACTGAACCAGCAGGAGAGTCTTACATATTCTTTAAGCCAATGGGGAAAGCGATTGTCACGTAATTGATCAAGTTGCGCATCAGACAGTTGAGGATGATCCATTTTCATATGTTCATCAAACTTCCTATAAATAAGACCACGATGCAGAAGTTAAGGTAACTAGTGGTAATTCGGGAAAATATATAATGATTATTAGTATAGTCTACCTCACAAAAGGGATAATTTCTTCACAGTTTAGTAGCACATATAATGATGCTGCTTGAAGCTCTTCATCCATCATAAACTTTATAGTTGGAGCCTTATTACCAAGGAATCGACCAAACTTTGTAAAAATTGATAGTCTTCCGCGTGGATTAACATACCCTCCATCATCATTCCTCGGTGGACGATTCAATCGTGTTTCAACATTTGACCCTCCTCCTAATGCACAAAAAACTGCGTTTGACCCTCCTCCTAATGCACAAAAAACTGACAGAAAAAGAAACGTAAACTTCTTATTCCTTCCACACCAACTCTTTGATTTTGCCATTACATCTTCCCACTTGTGTACATTGAATTAAATATAATCAAAATACTATAAAAATTGGATGTGCACAGAAACCTGTTATAAAAACTGTATTATAAAACATCAGAGAAATAATATCTATATTACACAAACCCACAGAGAAATCAAGAACCCAAAAACCCCAAATTAGAAAACAAAATCAAACATAATAAAAAAAGCCATATCAATAATGTTGCTAACTAGCCTTGAAATTGAAATTTTTGAAAAAAGATAGCAGAAAACACGAACAGGGGTAAAAACAGGGGATGATCTGGGGAAAAATTTCGCCAAGAATATTACCTACGTAGAAGAAGACGGGGTCTACCGGTGATATTGAGAGAAAATCAGTCGGATTCTGAAGAGGAAAGCAGCCAGTGATTTGTGAATTGTGAGAGAGAAGGGTTTTGGAGTCCGTTCGTTTCCTAATTTTAGTGAACGTGTTGGTTTTGGTGGGAGCCAATGAAAATTTGGAGGCAAGTGAAAATCTAATGGTAGGGTAAATTAATAACTTCTTCTATTTTGTTTATTTTTTTTAATTTAGAAAATTTTGAAGAAAAAAATTGTTACTACATTTTACAATGTTTATCTCTATTACCAACGGAAATTTTTGTTGCTGAATGTCGTAGTTAAAAGTGGATTACTTTTACCAACGGATGTAATCCGTTGG
Source organism: Fraxinus excelsior (assembly GCA_019097785.1). Taxonomy (NCBI): domain Eukaryota; kingdom Viridiplantae; phylum Streptophyta; class Magnoliopsida; order Lamiales; family Oleaceae; genus Fraxinus; species Fraxinus excelsior. The sequence continues at coordinate 3,916,855 of CM032624.1, forward strand.
TGATTTTCGGTACATCACCTACGGAAATATCCGTAGGTGAAATATCCAAATGTTAAACGACTACATGAGGCACGGAATATCCGTTGGTAAAGATATATCACCGTTACCAACGAAATTTTCGTTGCTGAATACCGTAGTTAAAAGTGACTTACTTTTTACCAACGGATAATCCGTCTCTGATTACCAACGGATATAGTCCGTTGGTGATTAACAACACGTCACCTACGGAAATATCCGTAGGTGAAACATCCAAATGTTAAACGACCACATCAGGCACGAAATATCCGTTGGTAAAGAGACATCACTGTTACCAACGGACATTCCGTTGCTGAATACCGTAGGTAAAAGTAGATTACCTTTACCAACGGACAATCCGTTTCTAATTACCAACGGATTAGATCCGTTGGTAATTTTCCGTGGGTGAAAAGCTAGTTTTTAGTAGTGCGGTGAATAAATTGTGACATGTAAAATTTTTATTTGTGATCGTGAAGTAATTTGCGACCTATAAATTTTTTGATTCATGACCGAGAAATATTTTGTGGCCAATTAATTCGATAATTTGTGACAAATGAATAAATTATAACCTATAAAAATTTTGATTTGTGATCAATGAATAATTTGTGACCAATTAATTCGATAATTCTAATTAACATTTATTATTTTTTGCACTACAAATTTCTCAATATAATTTACATCATTTTATTAGAAAATCTTACATGGAGTATGATGCCCAAAAAACTTAGGATCGTTACATATTAAATGTAATTTGAATTACTTTCGAATCACATTTGCATTTCATTCACTTCCTAGATTAAATTTGAACATTATTTTAATTCGTTTACTTCCTACAATAGATTTGATTTACTTGCCGTCAGCTAAGCATCTATCAATGAGGTGGTAAACAAAACTATTTAAATTCGTTCAAACCGAAGCTAGGGTTAAGTAAATCGGCAGTCCATAGCATTAAGTTTCGAGGTAACAATACTTGGACTCCCATCCATATTAATACTTGTCACGATACCGTACACCTGCAATTTATTCTAATAGCAATGCTGCTTTATTTATTTTACGAAGTGACAGCTGCTATAGAAGTCCGATCACATAGCTTATATAGGTATAACTGCCTTGAATTCCATCAATTCCACGGAGTTCCATGTCTTGACCCACACCTTAGCTTCATACCATTTATTCTTCTTATCCACGTCGGCCAACCCCAGGGTTAGACAGAACATGATCCCTCCAAGCCCTTGGTCTTACGCATCCTGTACCTTCTCAAATCGCAGTGGTGGTTCATTCTGCAATCATAAGGGAAGAAAAATAACTGAGCTTTCAGTCTCGAAAATCGCAGGGAATTGTGAGTAATAAGATGCAAAACGTAATCGTAGTTGAAAATAAACAAAATCAGCACAGAAAGGGGGGGGGGGGGGGGGGGGAACCTTTCTTTTGTTGTATTCATCAACGGCAAAACGAGCGAGGCATTCAATAAAAGGATTGTTCTCAACTACTTCAACCGAGGTAATTCCTCCAGAGGTGGGAGGGGCGGCCATTCTCACAGACAACTGAGTTTTCTTACTCTCTCTTTCTTTCCTTTTGGTGTGTGAATAGTTGAGTGCAGTTCAAGTGGTTTATATAGAGACTGGGCACAGAGTGAAACTTGCGATTAACCCATCAAATGAAATACACATTGAACAATTTCAAAATGTGGACCTATCATGGGATAAGATTTTGAACAAGCAGTTGCCTTTTAATATCTGTCTTAAATTCTCAATTTGACATATACTTGCAACATTCATTACTACATTGTCGTCATTATTGCCTCCGTCATCACTGTTGCCACGACTTGTAACATTATTATTCCACTACCTCGGTCACAAATTATCCAATTAATTGAACATCTTGTCAAAGGGCGCTCCCTTCAAATCTCCCAATTTCAGTTTACAAGCAAATTGAATTTCTTTGAATCAATGCAATGTTATGTGCTTACATACAGATATAGTGAGTTTGTGCATCTAAGTAGGACTAATTTTGAATAATTCGATTGTTTACACTCGTAGGTATGGTTATGTTAAACGAAATTGCGCATAAGTTGACTTAAGCAAAATAAGAATTTCTTATAAATTAGAACTATGCTATAGCCTTTTTGTACATTCACTTTGACAGTCCCCTCACATAAGGGATGGGGCCCACAATTTTAAAAATTGCGAGCCCCACCACAATGTGAGGGGACTATCAGAAAGGCTGTACATTCAACATTTTTGAATAAATTAATCTTGTTAAATCTTTCATGAAGCTTTTTATTGTTTATTGTTATGGTTAAATGTTAATTACAAATTTTAGTTTTATTTTCACACATTAAAAAATAATCGACTCAAGTTCGTTCAAACACAAGCAAAGATTATGTAAACTGATAGTTCATAGCATTAAGTTATGAGGTAACAATACTTGGACTCATCTCCATATTATTAGTTGTCACAATACCGTACACGGTTTATTCAAACAACATTATTTATTTTACGTAGTAACTGCAGCTATAGGAGTCCAATCACAAAGCTTATTTAGGCATCGCCAACAAGTTTGAATTCCTCCAATTCTTTGGAGTTGCCTGGCCCTGGCTTGAGCCACACCTTAGCTTCATACACTTTATTCTTATTCTCCTTGCGGTCGAGCACCTCCAGGGTTAGATAGTACATGAACCCCGCCACCACTTGCTGTTTCGCATCCCGTACCTTCTTAAATTCCAGAACTAGACCATTCTGCAATCATAAGGGAAGAAAAATTAATGAGATTTCAGACTTAATTCCAAAATTTCACACAGTCATGAAAATCGCAGGTACTTGTAGTTAATAAGATGCAAAACATAATCGTAGTTAAAGATTAACAAAATCAACACAAAACGGGGAAAAAAAACCTGTTTTTTGTTGTATTCATCAACGGCGAAACGAGCGAGACCTTCAATGTCAAGGCTGTTCTCAAAGTCTGGAACCGGGGTAATTCCTCCTGGCACGCCAGCCATTCTCACAGATAACTGAATTTTCTTGCTAAGAAAACTCTCTCTTTCTTTCCTTTTGGTGTGGGAATAGTTGAAGGCAGTTCAAGTGATTTATATAGAGACTGGGGAAAGAGCGAAACTCGCAATTAACCAATCACCAAACCCCGTATAAATCAAATGAAATACACATGGAACAATTTGAAAATGGGGACCATATTGTGGGATAAGATTTTTAACAAGTGGTTGGCTTTTAATATCTATCTTAAATTCTCAATTTTTAATATTGCTTTTGGATTCTTCATTGAAAAATATGTTTTTTTTATTAAAAAAATGAAAAAATATAATCTAAGTTTACCACCATGACCAGCTATAAAAATATGTATTGTTACATTATCTCCACAATCACTTGTAACATATCTTTTTATTTTACTAGAAGTAATCACCACCACTTGTAACATCATCGTCATTATTGCATCTGTCTTCACCGTTGCCACAACCTGTAACATTATTATTATATCACATCAATCACAAATTATCAAATTAATTGATCATCTTGTCAAAGAGTGCTCCCTTCAAATCTCCCAGTTTCAGTTTACAAGCAAGATTTATTGTCGGAAGACAGAAGCATTAAACTTCAAAATATAAATTATATAAAAATTCATATGTACATAAACAATTCTTGGAAAATTAAAAAGTTCCACTAAAAAGAGTATGCAATCATTGCTCCACAAGGTGAAATGCAGGAATCATTCTACAATTACATGAAGAAAAAAATAAATAAATAAAAATAAAAATAAAACCAGAAACATTAGAGAAAACACATGGGGTGGGCCCATTTTTTTGGACCATATTTAATTTACATGGGGCCCACCCCCATATGAGTGTATGTACACTTTCTGACAAAACAATTTATGTACATGCAAAAATTTTTGAAACGCAAAGATGCAACTAAGAGCATTTTCAATAGACTCTTTAAACATGAGATACTCTTTATTTTAGAGAATTAACATTTAAAATCATGTTCCAATAGACTCTTTAAATTAACATTTTAATTTAGAGAGTGAGTTTGACTCTTTATAACTAAATGCATTCAAAAAGTTTCAATTTTTAATGTAAGAAAGCAATAAAATAATCTAAAGAAAAACTAGTTTAAATAAAAGATAAAGAACAATAATAAATATTTTTTGGGAGTAGTAAAATTAAGTGTTAAATATAAAGAGCTTGTTGGAGTAATTCAGAATTTTAACTCTCTAAATTTATAGATACTCTCCAAATGATAGAATATACTCTTTAAAAATAGAAAGTTTCTTGAAGATGATCTAACATGGGAAGATTATGTCGGTTGGAGACGGGGACTTGAGTGCAATTATGATAAAGTGAGCCATTTTCTTGCAATTATCTTGGACCGATTTACATTTAAAAAAAGTTGAGGAGCATATTACAATTTATTCTTTATTTTTCTTTTCTTTTTTTATTTATATAGGAGAGTATAATTGTCATTTTATGTTAAAAATTGGTGAAAATGATGTTTTGCGCAAGAAAATATAAAGGTAGGGACGTTCTGCACCAAAAAATCAAACATATAGACGTTTTCCACAAAACTCATCATAAGTACGGACGTTTTGTGCTAATTATCATTCTTATATTATATTTGATATTTAGCTATTGACCGGCAATACATATCCTACATTAATAAAAGAGTGAATTCTCTTTTCACTATTCATAAGCCGAGCTGAGCCGAATGGCTTTATGACCCGGCTCGGCTTGGCTAAGCCGTTTTTTTTTTCTTTTTTTTTTTTAACGTTTGATTCAATATTTTAAGTTACAAATGTTCGTTTGAAGCGATTTAAAATTTATTGGAAATGTTGAAGTGCGGCAATGATAAATATAATAATTTTACATTAATTGTAAAACGTAAAATCGTGATTTTTTATGTTTTTTTTTTCAATCCTAACTCAATTCCAATATTCTTTTTTCGAACTTTATTTTCCTACAATTTTTCATTTGATTCGATATTTCAAAATATGAATATCCATTTGGATCGATTTAATTTTTTTTAAAAAAACTTAAAATGTGATAATAATAAATATATTGTCGATTAAGTTTAAATATAAAAATTGTCTTAAATTATTAAACGTAAAATCATAATCGTTAATTTTTCTTTTCTACCCCACCCTTAACCCTCATACTCACACTAATTTCTCTCAATTTCATTTTTCTTCAGTTTTTACTTTAAGTTACCAATATTTGTTTTAAGCGATTTAAAGTTTATTGAAAATGTTGAAGTGCGACCATGATAAATATATGATCGATAAATGTTAAATATCAAAAATAATTTTACATTAATTGTAAAACGTAAAGTCGTGATTGTTTATTTTTTTTCAATCACAACATCACTCCAATGTCTTTTTTCGAACTTTATTTTCCTACAATTTTACTTTAAGTTACCAATATTTGTTTTAAGCGATTTAAAATTTATTGAAATTGTTGAAGTGCGACCATGATAAATATATGATCGATAAATTTTAAATATCAACAATAATTTTACATTAATTGTAAAACGTAAAGTCGTGATTGTTTATGTTTTTTTTTCAATCTCAACCTCATTCCAATGTCTTTTTTCGAACTTTATTTTCCTACAATTTTTCATTTGATTAGATATTTCACGATATGAATATCCATTTAGATTGATTTAATTTTTTTTTAAAAAAATTGAAAATGTAATAATAATAAATATATTGTCGATTAAGTTTAAATATAAAAATTATCTTAAATTATTAAACGTAAAATCATAATCGTTAATTTTTATTTTCTACCCTTAACCCACATACTCACGCCAATTTCTCTCAATTTCATTTTTCTTCAATTTTTACAGGTTAAAAAGGATAAATTTATAGCGTCAAAATAGATATTGAAGGAACTCAATGATTTTCAGAAGAATCCTCTTACATTATGTAGTGTTGATAGACAAACATCTTCTATGAAGTGGATTATTTTAGTTTTTTTAAAATTGATTTAATGTACAATATCATTAGAACATGCTGAAAATATATTCGATGAAATTTATGAAGTTAGGTGGTCGTTTGTCATTTTTTTTTTGCATTTATGATGGAAGTTTTCGTTGTGTTGTGGTTTTAATACAGATAAAGACTCTTGATTTGTCATAAATTCTGTACTGTATTATCATTAATTAATTAGCGTTGACTACATATGTCTTGCATAGGGTATTGGTAAAGAAATTAAATACCGGTGCAACTGATACATGTAATTTGATATTCTATGAGTACGAGATGAAGGAGACATGATGTCTTACCTCAATAGGTAGAAAAATGATGGTTATGTTGAATTTCATCATCTCTTTAGCAGGGTTTCATGTTGAGTGTTTTTAGAATTTTCAATGAAAACACTTAAAACGTCAAAAACGCATGTTGAGTTTTATGTTATAAGTTTATTATTGTTTTCGAAAATTCATTTAAAAAAAACTAGACCAAACACATCTTTAGTGTTTTACAAAATTGCAAACTAAAACAAATTGAAAACAATAAACCAAACGCATTCTAACGTGCTTGACGTTCGTCCATGGCTTGACCAATACCTTAGCTTCAAACACTTTAACCCTCACACTCTTGTTGTACTTATTACTATCTTGAGTTTCAGAGATCTTTTGTACAACCATTCAGTGTAAGAAAAACGAACGAGATTTTAGACTTAAAATTCAAGATTTTTAAATATTTTGAAATATTATCATTCAAGTTTTTCTACAAAACCTGTAACGATCCAAATTTTATATTCATTCGAGTCGTTACCAAATTCATAACAAACCATATATCCAGTAAAGTCTAGTTTTAGAGATGATCTTATACGTGATATCATATTATTTTATATTATAACCAACAAATATAATAATAATTGACAAAGAAATAATCATGTCTTAAATAATGAATTAAAATTCCTAATGAATCAAGGACGACTGACGTAGTAATAGGATAAAGTCATAATAGCCGGTACCATGCAAGGAAATTTCTCAAAATATATTATATAATAATTATTCAATCCTTTTAAAAAAATTATTTTATATTTCCAATGCAAATAAAATAACTCATTTTTTATTACTCCATCCCAACAACCAACCAACACGTGCATGGTCACTTTCACAAATCAAAAATTAGACAACATAGAACCACCTTCTCTGCCATAAAAGTCTATACATGTGGACTAACTATACAACTCAAAATTTAAGATAAGACACCCCATACACGTGGCACAATCTCCATTTTCCATTCAAGTTTTTAATTTAGTTGATGAATTGTGCTGTAGGTACATAATTGTACCCATGAAAAATAATTGGTGTCCATAATGGACACCCGACACCCCCTACTGGATGGAGTGTCGGTCCGACACCCTCATGTGCCCTTCTATGGTTGTGTAGCACAACCTTTGTACCTATAGGGATGTCCATATATACACATAACATTTTTCTTATTTAAGGAACTTCTTCAAACTGAAATATCTTAGGGCTAATTTATTCGAATCGACTTTTTCTCGAGCTTAATATGCATAATTAATTACGATATATTCAACGAATCTAATATCCATATACTTAACATTGCTTCATCAATATCTAAATATATGATCCATATAAAACCCATGTTTGGTATATTTTCAAATTTTCATTATCATTTTTCTACTCATTTTCAATCACACATTTTTCAATAAAATAATATTTTTCATCACATCAATAATTTTTCCTTCTTTTTCAACCACGTATTCTCCATCAATCTACTATTCCAGAATATATTTTTATAAAATAATGTGACTCAAATACACCCAAAATGTAATTTAATATATATACATTTTAGTCCTTAACTTCCCGAAATATCAAAATACAGCACATGGAATAATTAATTCTATTCTATGAAAAAATTTCAAGACTTTACAAAACCCTTTAAAGAGAAAATATTAACCAAAAATAGAAAATCAAAGGAAATCAAAAAACATGTTTCTTGTTGTGTTCATCAATGGCAAACCGAGCGAGCTCCTAGATCTCAAAGCTGTTCTTAGATCTTCGCTCTGTCTGGTTCCTCCAACTGTTGTCATTCCAACAAAAAAAAAAAAAAAAAAAAAGATAATTACTTGGATTAGGAAAACTGGTGAATTCCCTCCCAATTCTACTTCCAATACCTCAATTCCACACTGCCAAGACTAGAACAACTCCATAATATATTTTTGGTGATAGCTAATATAAGAGTTACTACATCGAATGATGATTGAGATTTTTGCACTTATCTCGGCCATCAAAATTGAATGTTTGAGAGTACTTTTGATTGTAATTATACTTAATTTATTTTTATTTTTTTTAAAATTTGGCTTGTTTTAGATTCAAATGCAATGAAGGACGGAGAATGGAGCAACAATGCAAAAATTAAGGAACAACTTGAATTTATGTGAATCGATGCATTTATGCTCGTTGGAACTTACGTAGAGATATAATGATTTTGCACATTTAAGTAGGACTAATTTTGGTCGAGAGAGATTATTAGTTAATTAGGATAATTCGGTTGTTAATGCTCGTAGGTAGCGCTTTTGTGTGTTAAACGAAATTAAATATAAACTTACCTAGGTTAAATCAGAATTCCTAACAAGTTAATCTCATTAAAATCTTTCGCGAAGTTTTTGTGTGCTGATTTCTCAGTTAAACTTTAATTAAAATTTTTATTTTTATTTCCGTCTATTAAAACATAATCGACTCAAGTTCGTTCAAACACAAACTCAGGTTAAGTAAATTGATAGTTCACATCATTTAGTTTTGACGTAACAATACGTGGACTCGTATCTGTTTTACTACTTGTGGCGATACCATACACTAGCGATCTATATGAACATCAATGCCACTTAATTTATTTATTTTACGAAGTAACTGCTGCTATAGGAGCCCAATCACAAAGCTTATTTAGGCATCGCCAACAAGCTTGAATTCCTCCAATTCCTTGGAGTTCCCTGGCTTGACCCACACCTTAGCTTCATACACTTTATTCTTATTCTCCCTGCGGTCGACCACCTCCAAGGTTAGATAGTACATGAACCCTGCCACCACTTGCCGTTTTGCATTCAGTACCTTCTTAAATTCCAGAACTAATGCATTCTGCAATCATAAGGGAAGAAAAATAAATGAGATTTCAAACTTAATTCCAACATTTCATGCAGTCGTGTAGTTGAAGATTAACAAAACCAACACACAAAAAGGTGAAAAAAGAAAAACCTGTTTTTTGTTGTATTCTTCAATGGCAAAACGAGCGAGACCTTCAATCTCAAGGCTGTTCTCAAATTCTGGGATCGTGGTAATTCCTCCAAGAGCGGGCGTGGCAGCCATTCTCGCAGGTAATGATTTTTTTTTTTTTGCTGAGAAAACTCTCTTTTCTTTTCTTTTGGTACGTGAATGGTTGAAGGCAGTTCAAGTGATTAATATTGAGACTGGGGAAAGAGTGAAACTTGCAATTAACCAATCAGCAAACGAGTAGAATCAAATGAAATACACATGGAACAATTTCAAAATGTGGACCATATTATGGGATAAGATTTTTAACAAATGGTTGGCTTTTAATATCTGTCCTAAATTCTCAATTCTCAATATTTCTTTTGGATTCTTCATTGAAAAATATATAATCTAAGCCACCACAACCACTTATAACTTGCATTGTCACACCGTCGTCACAATCACTTGTAACTACAAGTTATCAGCATCACTTGTAACATTCATTGCTACATCACCGTTACCACAACTTGTAACATTATTACTACACAACTTGTAGCATGAGTCGACTCAAGCAGTGACGATAACTGTGGTGGAAATAGTAGTTGATGTCAGCGACAATGTTTTGGTAGGTTGTGTTTTGTATGGTTGGTGTGAAAATTTGATTTTGATAGGTTTCCTAGAGTTTGAAATTTTAAACAGTAATGTCTAAATTTACAATACTGAACAATAATTTTAAAATTATTATATAAAACTAATCATGGGGCAAAATGACTTCATTTCTATTTTGGGTGGGCCACATTGAGATCTGCCAATATTATCATAGCCCAATTTAGCTTTAACTGTATCTTGGGCATGGCCCATTAGGAGATCCCAATCTGGCTTAAACATTTGGGTTGCATAAGTTTTGTTTGGCCCATTGTTAAACGACTCAAAACGGAAGAGCCTTCTCCGTCCCAGCATTTGCCCGGTAGAAAATTTCACAAACTTCTTGCAACTTTTCTCTGAACACACGCATAACCTGACAATCGGTTCAATTCATTAGCTTGTGTGATTTCAACAATGGATTCTCCGCCGGAAAACGAATCAGTACCTGCGAACACCGTCAAAACTGTAGTATCATTCTACTCTAACTACCTCTATAAACGTTTTCTCACTTTTTTCCGAACTTCAATGAACCCCAACAATTTCATATCAAAAATCTCGAGCATCTACATCTCCAAAAAACGACGTCGCAGGAAGAATGGTCTCCCCCTTCCCTTGCCGCCCGCCACCACTACTGTTTCGCCTGATCAACCTTCTGTGTAAGATACTAAGATCCATTATCACACCTGTTAACATTTATCGTCCATCCATTTTGTACCCTTCATTTTTTAAGAGAATGCAATTAAACTAGTTGGGCGTTTATTGTGGATAATTTCAGATGGTGCAATTTTTTTGGAGAACAAATGAAAAAAATGTAGTGATGAAAAATCGAAATGATAAATGAACTCACTGTGTTTATGGTATTGAAGGTCGCAGAGATGGAAGTAGGAAGGGTAGAAATATTTGCTACAATGAATGTAAATGATGGAATGTATTTATGAGTGTGTTTTGTAGAAATTAAAATTGAAACTGAAAAAGTAACGGCTATATTTTCAATTTTAATTGGATTTTATATGTGTTATGATTGAAAACTACATTTTTCATGTGAAACTTCATTATCTGTTGAATGGAAAAGAAAATGAAGCCCAAAGTTTGTTCCTTGCTCCGATATGCAGGATGACATCTGAGGGGCATAGAATATTTGAAGCATTAGAGGATATCATGGAGCACGCGCTTCAAAATTTGCACAACATCCAAAAGAATTTACAGTTTTGGCAATCTAAAGCTGAGGTCTGCTTAAATGAGTGTTTGCTTTGGCCAATCTATTGTTTATCCGGTGTACAATTGATTTCAAGCTCTCTGGTTTCTGTAATTATAATTGTTTCATTTATGTTTCAGGGTTCGAATGCTCAAAAAGCATACTTCATGCTATGCGAAAGAGGGCCATATGCATTTTTCAGTGGTACAACTCAATTGATACATGATTATCTTGCTGAAGGTTCTGGCATGCAGCGTGTCTACTGTTCGGCATCTTCACATATATCTGAAAGGATTAATGCCTTGACCTGTTTAAGATACTTTTTGGCTACTTTTTTGGCTGAGGTACATTGTTTCCATTTCATATGTTGCATAAAAGGTGCCAACTGACGCTTTTCTAGGTTAATAATGATAAGGTGTAGTCAAGGAAAAATCTAGAAGAAGTGAGCGAACTTTTCCTATATCTCGAATGGACTTCATCATGTAAACTAGGTTTTTCGCCTACACTTTTTAAGACAATTTTCCTTTTTTATTTTTTTATTTTTATTTTCTTGGAAGATTTGTTCTTGTCTTCTTGCTTAGCCTTTGTGGCTGATTTCTTTTGGCTGTAATGTTTTCGTCTCCAAGTCCTTTGTGGGCAAGTCTCTTTGTTGAGCAACCGTTTGGGAAGGTATCGGTTTGTGGCTTGTTGGTTTCGATTGTGGTGATCGATTGTTGGAGTACCTGAGCCTGGATCAATTGAAGGAAATAATTAACATGTCTCTTGTTTGATTCTCATTCTTTTCAACAACACATTTTTCAATAAAATTATATTACACGCAAACCTCAATCTACTATTTCAAAATGCATTGTGTCACTACACTTCACATATGTGGTTTATGCGAACATTTAACATTAGCAATGCTGCTTTATTTATTTTACGAAGCAACTGCTGCTATAGGAGTCCAATCACAAAGCTTATTTAGGCATTGCCAACAAGCTTGCAATTCCTTGAAGTTCATCCATGGCTTGACCCACACCTTAGCTTCATACACTTTAGTCTTCTCCCCATGGACAGCCTCTAAGGTTATATATATAATGCATTTTCCCTGACACCACTTGCTCTTTCACGTTCACTACCTTCTTAAATTCCAGAAGTGCATTCTGCAACCGTAAGGGAAGAAAAATAAATGAGATTTCAGAGTTAAATCTAATATTTCATACAGTCATGATTATTGATTCTGCCCACATAGAAACGAACAAGTAAGTTGAGCTCTGTATTGCTGAATCAACATTCCAATATTATTATATCCAAAACCATAGAAAATCGTAGGTAATTATAATCAATAAGATGCAAACAAGAATCGTATTTGAAGTAACAAAATTAACACAAGCAATTGTATTCGTCAACTGCAAAACGAGCATATTCTTCAATCTCAAGGCTGTTCTGAGATCCTTCAGCCTGGGTAATTTCTCCAATGGTGGCCATGAAAACTGAGTTTTTTTCAAAGAAAACTCTCTCTTCTTTTTATGTGTGAATAGTTGAAGGCAGTTCTAGTAATTTTTAATAGAGTAGTTTTATTTAGCACGTGTTTAACACTGGTCTAAGTGACATTATTAATGATATTATACTATATGTTCAATTATGTGTGTATTTGATGGATATTATTGAGGAAATAGTGTATTTTAAATAGTATATGGTGGGAAATATATAATTAAAAAGTAAAGAAAAGTTATTGATGTGATGAAAAATATTATTATATTGAAAAATGTGTGGTTGAAAATAAGTTTTGAGAGAATGTGTGCCAAACGTGGACTAAATGAATCATATAATTTCACCTTTAGGGCGTGTTTGAGTCATGTTATTTTGGAAGAATATTCTGGAATAGTAAATTGATAGAGAATGTGTAGTTGAAAAAGAAGCAAAAGTTATTGATGTGACGAAAAATATTATTTTATTGAAGAATGTGTGGTTGAAAATGAATAGAAAAATGAAAAAGAAAATTTTAATGTATACCAAACGGGGGCTTAATTGAACTTATAACACAATGTCACATAGATTGGTGCTTTAACATCAGTTTTTTTAGATAGCATTATATAGAGATTAGGGAAATGTGAATCAACCAATCATCAAACGAGTAGAATCAAATGAAATACACATGGAACATTTTCAAAATGTGGACTATATTATTGGATAAGACTGCTTACAAGTGGTTGGCTTTTAATATTTGTTTTAAATTCTCAATTAATTAATATGTGATTTCAAATCTTGAGGAAATATAAAATTAATTTGTGACATTACCAAAAGAAAAGATGATAGTTGTGTTGGAGGAAGAATAAATAGTGACATATAAAATTTTGATTCGTAATTAAGAAATAATTTGTGACTAATTTTGTTTATTATTAGTCAATTTGAATAATTCGATTGTTTACACTCGTAGGTATGGGTATGTTAAACGAAATTACACATAAGTTGACTTAAGTGAAATAAGAATTCCTTATAAATTAGAACTATGCTATAGTTTTTTCGTACATTTACTTTGACAGCCCCTCGCATAAGGGGTGGGGCCCACAATTTTAAAAATCATGGGCCCCACCACCATGTGATGGGACTATAAAAAATGCTGTATATTCAACATTTTTGAATAAGTTAATCTTATTAAATCTTTCATGCAGCTTTTTATTGTTTATTGTTATGGTTAAATGTTAATTACAAATTTTAGTTTTATTTTCACACATTAAAACATAATCGACTCAAAGTTCGCTCAAACACAAGCAAAGGTTATGTAAACTGATAGTTCATAGCATTAAGTTATGAGGTAACAATACTTGGACTCGTCTCCATATTATTAGTTGTCACAATACCGTACACGATTTATTCAAACAACATTATTTATTTTACGTAGTAACGGCAGCTATAGGAGTCCAATCACAAAGCTTGTTCAGGCATCGCCAACAAGCTTGAATTCCTCCAATTCTTTGGAGTTGCCTGGCCCTGGCTTGAGCCACACCTTAGCTTCATACACTTTATTCTTATTCTCCTTGCGGTCGAGCACCTCCAGGGTTAGATAGTACATGAACCCCGCCACCACTTGCTGTTTCGCGTTCCGTACCTTCTTAAATTCCAGAACTAGACCATTCTGCAATCATAAGGGAAGAAAAATTAATGAGATTTCAAACTTAATTCCAAAATTTAACACAGTCATGAAAATCGCAGGTACTTGTAGTTAATAAGATGCAAAACATAATCGTAGTTAAAGATTAACAAAATCAACACAAAACGGGGAAAAAAAACCTGTTTTTTGTTGTATTCATCAATGGCAAAACGAGCGAGACCTTCAATCTCAAGGCTGTTCTCAAAGTTTGGGACTGGGGTAATTCCTCCTGTCATGACATCCATTCTCACAGATAACTGAATTTTCTTGCTAAGAAAACTCTCTCTTTCTTTCCTTTTGGTGTGGGAATAGTTGAAGGCAGTTCAAGTGATTTATATAGATACTGGGGAAAGAGTGAAACTTGCAATTAAACAATCACCAAATCCCGTATAAATCAAATGAAATACACATGGAATTTGAAAATGGGGACCATATTATGGGATAAGATTTTTGACAAGTGGTTGGCTTTTAATATCTGTCTTAAATTCTCAATTTTTAGAATCCGTTTGGTAGAGATTAAAATCGGATTAAAATTGAAAAACTAGCCGTTATAGTTGACTTTTATCAGACGAATGAAACCAATAACGACTATATTTTCAATTTTAATTGAATTTTAATCTGTACCAAACAGACTCTTAATATTTCTTTTGGATTCTTCATTGAAAAATATGTTTTTTTAATTAAAAAAATTAAAATATATAATCTAAGTTTACCACCATGACCAGCTATAACATATGTATGGTTACATTATCCCCACAATCACTTGTAACATATCTTGTTATTTTACTAGAAGTAATCACCATCACTTGTAACATCATCGTCATTACTCCTTCTGTCTTCATCGTTGCCACAACTTGTAACATTATTATTACATCACATCAATCACAAATTATCAAATTAATTGATCATTACCACCCACAACCACCGCCATTACCACAACGACGATTACCACGACCACCTCACCAGCACAGCCAACATCGTAGCCGCCGCCGCCGCCACCACCACCACTACCACCAAAAAATCAGATTCAAAATTATCAGTCATTACCACCGCCAGCACTGCTACCAACTAAAAATCAAATTATCAGTACGACTAGAGTGCGAGGGTGAAAGTGTTTGAAGCTAAGGTGTTGGTCAATCCACGGATGAAGTTAGAGTGCGCTTGGTTTGCCATTTTCGAGTCATTTTCAATTTCCAATTTTGCAAAATACCGAAACGTGTTTGGTCTAATATTTTTTAAAATGAATTTTCAAAAATAAAGATAAACTTATAACATAAAACTCAAAACACATTTTTGACGTTTTGAGTGTTTTCAGTGAAAATTCTGAAAACACTCAACACAGAAACCTAACGTTCAAGTAAATATCTATTTAAATAAAATCTTAAAAATTAAAAATTAAAAATTCGGAAAAATAAAAATCTAAAATTGTGACCGGGGAATAAATTGTGACATGTAAAATTTTTATTTGTGACCGTGAAGTAATTTGCGACCTATAAAATTTTTGATTCATGACCGAGAAATATTTTGTGGCCAATTAATTTGATAATTTGTGACAAATGAATAAATTATAACCTATAAAGATTTTGATTTGTGATCAATGAATAATTTGTGATCAATTAATTCGATAATTCTAATTAACATTTATTATTTTTTGCACTACAAATTTCTCAATATAATTTACATCATTTTATTAGAAAATCTCACATGGAGTATGATGCCCAAAAAACTTAGGATCGTTACATATTAAATGTAATTTGAATTACTTTCGAATCACATTTGCATTTCATTCACTTCCTAGATTCAATTTGAACATTATTTTAATTTGTTTACTTCCTACAATAGATTTGATTTACTTGCCGTCAGCTAAGCATCTATCAATGAGGTGGTAAACAAAACTATTTAAATTCGTTCAAACCGAAGCTAGGGTTAAGTAAATCGGCAGTCCATAGCATTAAGTTTCGAGGTAACAATACTTGGACTCCCATCCATATTAATACTTGTCACGATACCGTACACCTGCAATTTATTCGAATAGCAATGCTGCTTTATTTATTTTACGAAGTGACTGCTGCTATAGAAGTCTGATCACATAGCTTATATACGTATAACTGCCTTGAATTCCATCAATTCCACGGAGTTCCATGTCTTGACCCACACCTTAGATTCATACCATTTATTCTTCTTATCCACGTCGGCCAACCCCAGGGTTAGATAGAACATGATCCCTCCAAGCCCTTGGTCTTACGCATCCTGTACCTTCTCAAATCGCAGTGGTGGTTCATTCTGCAATCATAAGGGAAGAAAAATAACTGAGCTTTCAGTCTCGAAAATCGCAGGGAATTGTGAGTAATAAGATGCAAAACGTAATTTGTAGTTGAAAATAAACAAAATCAGCACAGAAAAAGGTGTGTGTGGGCGGGGGAACCTTTCTTTTGTTGTATTCATCAATGGCAAAACGAGCGAGGCATTCAATAAAAGGATTGTTCTCAACTACTTCAACCGAGGTAATTCCTCCAGAGGTGGGCGGGGCGGCCATTCTCACAGACAACTGAGTTTTCTTACTCTCTCTTTGTTTCCTTTTGGTGTGTGAATAGTTGAGTGCAGTTCAAGTGGTTTACATAGAGACTGGGGACAGAGTGAAACTTGCGATTAACCCATCAAATGAAATACACATTGAACAATTTCAAAATGTGGACCATATCATGGGATAAGATTTTAAACAAGCAGTTGCCTTTTAATATCTGTCTTAAATTCTCAATTTGACATATACTTGCAACATTCATTACTACATCGACGTCATTATTGCCTCCGTCATCACTGTTGCCACGACTTGTAACATTATTATTCCACTACCTCGGTCACAAATTATCCAATTAATTGACCATCTTGTCAAAGGGCGCTCCCTTCAAATCTCCCAATTTCAGTTTACAAGCAAATTGAATTTCTTTGAATCAATGCAATGTTATGTGCTTACATAGAGATATAGTGAGTTTGTGCATCTAAGTAGGACTAATTTTGTTTAAGAGAGATTATTAGTCAATTTGAATAATTCGATTGTTTACTCTCGTAGGTATGGTTATGTTAAACGAAATTGCGCATAAGTTGACTTAAGCGAAATAAGAATTTCTTATAAATTAGAACTATGTTATAGCTTTTTTGTACATTTACTTTGACAGTCCCCTCACATAAGGGGTGGGGCCCACAATTTTAAAAATCGCGGGCCCCACCACAATCTGAGGGGGCTATCAAAAAGGCTGTAGATTCAACATTTTTGAATAAATTAATCTTATTAAATCTTTCATGAGGCTTTTTATTGTTTATTGTTATGGTTAAATGTTGATTACAAATTTTAGTTTTATTTTCACACATTAAAAAATAATCGACTCAAGTTCGTTCAAACACAAGCAAAGGTTATGTAAACTGAAAGTTCATAGCATTAAGTTATGAGGTAACAATACTTGGACTCGTCTCCATATTATTAGTTGTCACAATACCGTACATGATTTATTCAACAACATTATTTATTTTACGTAGTAACTGCAGCTATAGGAGTCCAATCACAAAGCTTATTCAGGCATCGCCAACAAGCTTGAATTCCTCCAATTCTTTGGAGGTGTCTAGCAAGACACACACCTTAGCTTCATACACTTTATTCTTAATCTCCTTGCGGTCGACCACCTCCAGGGTTAGATAGTACAAGAACTCCGCCACCATTTGCTGTTTCGCATTCCGTACCTTCTTAAATTCCACAACTAGACCATTCTGCAATTTTAACTCTCTAAATTTATAGATATTCATAATTTTAACTCTCTAAATTTATAGATATTCTCTAAATGATAGAATATACTCTTTAAAAATAGAAAGTTTCTTGAAGATGCTCTAACATGATTCATTTGAAATGAAGTGTATAGTACAATATTTATGGAAAAATGTACAACCCATCATTGCCAACAATAACTGCCATCAGCATGTATATTGAATAATTCTTTCTTGCCAGAAGAATTTTCACAGGGGCCTTACAGGTGCCTCACAAGGGGTCGGGCCCCACATGCATTAAAACAAATATTGTGCAGATCCCACCACGTATGTCTTGTCTATATAACTTCTGTAAAAAAAAAATTATGCACACCAAGGAGGGTTCCATGTATATACTGTTATTGTGCAAGTGCAGTGGAATGCTAGATGCGTGTTTTAGCAAAATTCTTAAAAATACAAAATTTGAGATAATAGTAACCCTCCAAAAGAGAGATACTACATGTGCATAAAGTTTTACCAAATCTTTTATATAATTAACACATGGCCGCCCCCTATTGGGTAAAATTTTATGTACAACAAGTTTTTTCCCCCTCCAAAAATAGAGGGTGGATTTTGCTCTCTATATTTGTATTGCTAAACTCACTTTCCATTCGCATTTTTCATTATAGCATTTAATAAATAGCAAGTTTCAATATTCTTATATTATATTTGATATTTAGCTATTGACCTGCAATATATATCCTACATTAATAAAAGAGTGAGTTCTCTTTTTACTATTCATAAGTTGAGCTGAGCCGAATGGCTTTATGACCCAGCTCGGCTCAGCTAAGTCGATTTTTATTTTTTTTATTTTTAACGTTTGATTCAATATTTTAAGTTACAAATGTTCGTTTTAAGCGATTTAAGATTTGTTGGAAATGTTGAAGTGCGGCGATGATAAATATAGGATCGATAAATTTTAAATATAAAAAATAATTTTACATTAATTGTAAAACGTAAAGTCGTGATTTTTTATGTTTTTTTCAATCACAACCCAATTCCAATATTCTTTTTTCGAACTTTATTTTCCTACATTAATAAAAGAGTGAGTTCTCTTTTCACTATTCATAAGCCGAGCTGAGCCGAATGGCTTTATGGCCCGGCTCGGCTCGACTAAGCCTTTTTTTTTTTAACGTTTGATTCAATATTTTAAGTTACAAATGTTCGTTTTAAGTGATTTAAAATTTGTTGAAAATGTTGAAGTTCGGCGATGATAAATATATGATCGATAAATTTTAAATATCAAAAATAATTTTACATTAATTGTAAAACATAAAGTCGTGATTTTTTATATTTTTTTCAATCCCAACCCAATTCCAATATTCTTGTTTCGAACTTTATTTTCCTACAATTTTTCGTACATTAATAAAAGGGTGAGTTCTCTTTTCACCATTCATAAGCCGAGCTGAGCCGAATGGCTTTATGGCCCGGCTCGGCTCGACTAAGCCGTTTTTTTTTTAACGTTTGATTCAATATTTTAAGTTACAAATGTTTGTTTTAAGCGATTTAAAATTTGTTGGAAATGTTGAAGTGCGGCGATGATAAATATATGATCGATAAATTTTAAATATCAAAAATAATTTTACATTAATTTTAAAACGTAAAGTCGTGATTTTTTATTTTTTTTTCAATCTCAATCTCAACCCAATTCCAAAATTCTTTTTTCGAACTTTATTTTCCTACATTAATAAAATAGTGAGTTCTCTTTTCACTATTCATAAGCCGAGCTGAGCCGAATGGCTTTATAGCCACCCAGCTCAGCTCGACTAAACCATTTTTTTATACGTTTGATTCAATATTTTAAGTTACAAATGTTCGTTTTAAGCGATTTAAAATTTGTTGAAAAGTTGAAGCACGACAATGATAAATATAATAATTTTACATTAATTGTAAAACGTAAAATTGTGATTTTTTATTTTTTTTTCAATCCCAACCCAATTCCAATATTCTTTTTTCGAACTTTATTTTCCTACAATTTTTCATTTGATTCGATATTTCAAGATATGAATATCAATTTGGATCGATTTAAATTTTTTTAAAAAAACTTAAAATGTAATAATAATAAATATATTGTTGATTAAGTTTAAATATAAAAATTATCTTAAATTATTAAACGTAAAATCATAATCGTTAATTTTTTGTTCTACCCCACCCTTAACCCTCATGCTCACATCAATTTCTCTCAATTTCATTTTTCTTCAATTTTTACTTTAAGTTACAAATATTTGTTTTAAGCGATTTAAAATTTGTTGGAAATGTTGAAGTGCGACCATGATAAATATATGATCGATAAATTTTAAATATCAAAAATAATTTTACATTAATTGTAAAACAAAAAGTCATGATTGTTTATTTATTTTTCAATCTCAACCTCATTCCAATGTCTTTTTTCGAACTTTATTTTTCTACAATTTTTCATTTGATTCGATATTTCACGATATGAATATCCATTTAGATTGTTTTAATTTTTTTTTTAAAAAATTGAAAATGTAATAATAATAAATATATTGTCGATTAAGTTTAAATATAAAAATTATCTTAAATTATTAAACGTAAAATCATAATCGTTAATTTTTCTTTCCTACCCTCAACCCACATACTCAAGCCAATTTCTCTCAATTTCATTTTTCTTCAGTTTTTACGGTTAAAAATGGTAAGTTTATGGTGTCAAATGGATATTGAATGAACTTAATGATTTTCAAAAGAATCCTCCTATATCATGCAATGTTGATAGACAAACATCTTCTATGAAATATATTATTTTAGTTTTTTTTTAAATGATTTATTGTACAGTATCATTAGAACATGCTGAAAAGATATTCGATGGAATTTATGAAGTTAGGTGATCGTTTGTCATTTTTTTTGCCTCTATGATGGAAGTCTTCGTTGTGTTGTGGTTTTAATACTGATAAAGACTCTTGATTTGTCATAAATTCTGTACTGTATTATCATTAATTAATTAATCTTGACTACATACGTCTTATATAGGGTATTGGTAAAGAAATTAAATAACGGTGCAATTGATACATGTAATTGGATATTCTATGAGCACGAGATGAAGGAGACATGATACCTTACCTCAATAGATAGAAAAATGAGGGTTATGATGAATTTCATCATCTCTTTAGCAGGGCATCAACACCTAATCATCTATACCCTATCTTTAAAAAAAAAAAAAAAACAGAAAGACCTTCAAACCCAAAGTCTAGAAAATAAACTTTGAATCAAATCTCTTAATATTATTTTTATCATCTATCATCATTTCAAGTATTTTAAGTTTAATGTAACTAATGCTTAAGACAAATAATTATTTTTTTATATTTACGCTATTATATAGTCAACTATACTATGGCACGTGCACTACACGTGCATCTGACTAGTAAACTAAAAAAGGGTGAGAAATAATAAATGATTGTTAGGAAAAGTAAAACAAAGAAAAAAAAAAATAGAGAAGGATGCTATCTAACACCAACATAGGTAGCTTGGAAAATAAAGAGTTTGAAAATACTCTAAAATACATATTTTCTTTTGAGGAAAACAAGCTGAAAGATCTATTGTGTGGGGGTGGGGGGGGAGGGGGGGGGGGGCGCGCAAAATATTGCATTGTGTCTTTGCAGTTTGAAATTTTTTTAGGTTGATATTCAAATACCATCCATTATAAATCAACGTGATTTTCTCTTATATTTAGTACGTGATCAAGGTTTTTCAAAGATAAAATGTAAGTTTAGTGTGATAAAGTCAAAGTAATACTTTTCCTACGATACTTGGGAGTTTGAGTGAACGAGAACTCAATATAGTCATTAAAAATGTGTTTGATTTGTCATTTTGAAGAATTATTGTTCAAAACAAAAAAACAAAAAAATACGTTTGGTTTGAAATTTTGAATAATAATGTCATGACATTTATTTCATGAAATTTTATTATTCAGTAAAAATAAAACAATTTAATGCTAATATATTATCACACACACATGTTAAAGTTAGTGAATCTTATAAAAAAAATTTCTCGCAATAAAAGTAAAATAAAATTGAGCTCAAAATTCAGGGAATAAAATAAAATTTAATGATGTGACTGAGAATATTTTTATGTATGTTCATTTATATAGTTTTTAGATTTTTTATTTTAAAAGTCGTTAATAGCTTAAACTATTTTTATTTTTCTAGAAATATTTATAACTTGATTTTTTTCAATTTTTTTATTTCTATTTTTAGAATTTTATTTTTTAGGATTTTTCTTTAATCTTTTCAAAATTTATCAATTTTTTTTAATTTATGTTTCTTGAATTTTATTCTTAAAATTTATATTTAAAATTTTTAAAATCTTATTTAAATAAATTTTTATTTAAACATTAGGGTTTCATGTTGAGTGTTTTCAGAATTTTCAATGAAAACGTTTAAAACGTCAAAAACGCATGTTGAGTTTTATGTTATAAGTTTATTATTGTTTTCGAAAATTCATTTTCCAAAAAACTAGACCAAACACATTTTTAGTGTTTTACAAAATTGAAAACTAAAACAAATTGAAAACAATAAACCAAACGCACTCTAACCAGGGGCGAATCCAGCATCGTAGTTCAGCTAGGGCGGAGATCGTTAATTGTTGACCAGTGACTAATGATCGTTGACCGATGACCGTTGACAATCAACAATCGTAATAGCCGAAAATATAATTCAATAATATGTAAATGCACTAATACGTAAAAAATATATACATGTGAAAATATAATTCAATACAACCCAGAATACTAAAATAAAAAATACAACCCTACTCTGTAACGGTAAATTTAGACAAATGCATTCTACGAGGTCTCATATTTTGAAAATATTGCAATATTGTTTCATTCTCAAGTTTTATAATAATATCTTTTTCCACATAAATCGTCAAATTGTCGTTCAACCAGTCATCTCCCATTTTGTTGTTCAAGTCACTCTTGATTAGATTCATAGCAGAAAATACAGGTTTAACACTTGTAGTTGCCGCATGTAATATCAAAATCAAGATAATTAGCCTATAAATTGGTCAAATTACTTACTTTCTAGGTTTGATTTATTAATAATTTCAGTCTGGCAAAAAAAAGAAAAAGATTATTTCATAGTTTTAAAGATAACAAAGATTTTTTTCTTGAATGTGTGAAGAAAAAATTGTGTCAATACTCATCCGAATTGCTAAATCTTTTTTATCGATTAAATAGTCTCCAATGACAAGATTAAAAAAATGGCTTTAATAAATGTAAACTATCAATTTAATTTTCTTCTTTGTTATTCTTTCATGTTTCAAAACATAGTTATCATATTTGATTTGATCGTTGACCCGGAAAAATTATGGGGTCATTGAGTTATTGGTTTAACCGTTGAGTAATTGATATGTTAAATTTTAGTTTAAAAAATTAAAATAAAGAGACAATATATCAATTACTTTGATAAATACATGATATATATTTTTCTACATTACGCATCACAATCAATGGAATGCCATAGTGGTTAACCTTCCATAATTTCAAAGGGATGTACCGGTTCGAATCTCTACTGTTGCATTTTTCTAAAAAAAGTAAACCCCGAACTTTTTATAACAGTGGAAAAAATATTATAATTAAACAAAACATACGGGATATCACGGAGAGTCGAACCCAAAACCAACCCTTACTTGATGGGCGGTCCAACCAATTGATCTACTAGAAACTTTAGAAAATAAGCAAGATCATAAATATATATAATAAACATATAGGTACATTGATACAAAAAAAAAAAAAAATTAATGTCGGCGGATCCAGCACGGGCGGCCGCCGGAGCTCGCCTCGTGCTAGATCCGCCACTGACTCTAACGTGCTTGACGTTCGTCCATGGCTTGACCAATACCTTAGCTTCAAACACTTTCACCCTCGCACTCTTGTTGTACTTATTACTTTCTTGAATTTCAGAGATCTTTTGTACAACCATTGAGTGTAAGAAAAACGAATGAGATTTTAGACTTAAAATTCAAGATTTTGAAATATTATCATTCAAGTTTTTCTACAAAACTTGTATCGATCCAAATTTTATATTCATTCAAGTCGTTACCAAATTCATAACAAATCATATATCCAATAAAGTCCAGTTTTAAAGATGATCTCATACGTGATATCATATTATTTTAAATCATAACCAACAAACATAATTGACAAATATAATAATAATTGACAAAGAAATAATCATGTCTTAAATAATGAATTAAAATTCCTAATGAATCAAGGACGACTGACATAGTAATAGGATAAAGTCATAATTGCGGGTACCATGCAAGGAAATTTCTCAAAATATATTATATAATAATTATTCAATCCTTTAAAGAAAATTATTTTATATTTCCAATGCAAATAAAATAGGATTATTCTACTTCACCCCTAATGAGTTACCAAATTTTTTAGCCGCCATGTGGCGATTCGGTAAAAATTTGGTAACCCATTAGGGTGACATAGCACGGTCCAATAAAATAACTCATTTTTTATTACTCCATCCCAACAGACAACACGTGCATGGTCACTTTCACAAATCAAAAATTAGACAATATAGAACCACCTTCTCTACCATAAAAGTCTACACATGTGGACTAACCATACAACTCAAAATTTAAGATAAGACACCCCATACGCGTGGCACAATCTCCATTTTCCATTCAAGTTTTTAATTTATTTGATGAATTGTGCTGTAGGTACATAATTGTACCCATGAAAAATGATTGGTGTCCATAATGGACACCCGATACCCCCTATTGGATGGAGTGTCGGTCCCGACACCCTTATGTGCCCTTCTATGGTTGTGTAGCACAACCCTTGTACCTATAGGGATGTCCATATATACACATAACATTTTTCTTATTTAAGGAACTTCTTCAAACTGAAATATCTTAGGGCTAATTTATTCGAATCGACTTTTTCTCGAGTTTAATATGCATAATTAATTACGATCTATTCAACGAATCTAATATCCATATACTTAACATTGTTCCATCAATATCTAAATATATGATCCATATAAAGCCCATGTTTGGTATATTTTAAAATTTTCATTATCATTCTTTTACTCATTTTTAACCACAATAATTAATTCTATTCTATGAAAAAATTTCAAGACTTTACAAAACCCTTTAAAGATAAAATATTAACCAAAAATAGAAAATCAAAGGAAATCAAAAAACATGTTTCTTGTTGTGTTCATCAATGGCAAACCGAGCGAGCTCCTAGATCTCAAAGCTGTTCTTAGATCTTCGCTCTGTCTGGTTCCTCCAACTGTTGTCATTCCAACAAAAAAAAAAATGATAATAACTTGGATTAGGAAAACTAGTGAATTCCCTCCCAATTCTACTTCCAATACCTCAATTCCACACTGCCAAGACTAGAACAACTCCATAATATATTTTTCGTGATAGCTAATATAAGAGTTACTACATCGAATGATGATTGAGATTTTTGCACTTATCTCGGCCATCAAAATTGAATGTTTGAGAGTACTTTTGATTGTAATTATACTTAATTTATTTTTATTTTTTTTAAAATTTGGCTTGTTTTAGATTCAAATGCAATGAAGGACGGAGAATGGAGCAACAATGCAAAAATTAAGGAACAACTTGAATTTATGTGAATCGATGCATTTATGCTCGTTGGAACTTACGTAGAGATATAATGATTTTGCACATTTAAGTAGGACTAATTTTGGTCGAGAGAGATTATTAGTTAATTAGGATAATTCGGTTGTTAACGCTTCGTAGGTAGCGCTTTTGTGTGTTAAACGAAATTAAATATAAACTTACCTAGGTTAAATCAGAATTCGTAACAAGTTAATCTCATTAAAATCTTTCGTGAAGTTTTTGTGTGCTGATTTCTCGGTTAAATGTTAATTAAAAATTTTATTTTTATTTCCATCTATTAAAACATAATCGACTCAAGTTCGTTCAAACACAAGCTCGGGTTAAGTAAATTGATAGTTCACATCATTTAGTTTTGACGTAACAATACGTGTACTCGTATCTATTTTACTACTTGTCGCGATACCATACACTAGCGATCTATACGAACATCAATGCCACTTAATTTATTTATTTTACGAAGTAACTGCTGCTATAGGAGCCCAATCACAAAGCTTATCTAGGCATCGCCAACAAGCTTGAATTCCTCCAATTCCTTGGAGTTCCCTGGCTTGAGCCACACCTTAGCTTCATACACTTTATTCTTATTCTCCCTGCGGTCGACCACCTCCAGGGTTAGATAGTACATGAACCCTGCCACCACTTGCCGTTTCGCATTCAGTACCTTCTTAAATTCCAGAACTAATGCATTCTGCAATCATAAGGGAAGAAAAATAAATGAGATTTCAAACTTAATTCCAACATTTCATGCAGTCGTGTAGTTGAAGATTAACAAAACCAACACACAAAAAGGTGAAAAAAAAAACCTGTTTTTTGTTGTATTCTTCAACGGCAAAACGAGCGAGACCTTCAATCTCAAGACTGTTCTCAAATTCTGGGATCGTGGTAATTCCTCCAAGGGCGGGCGTGGCAGCCATTCTCGCAGGTAATGATTTTTTTTTTTTTTGCTGAGAAAACTCTCTTTTCTTTTCTTTTGGTACGTGAATGGTTGAAGGCAGTTCAAGTGATTTATAAAGAGACTGGGGAAAGAGTGAAACTTGCAATTAACCAATCAGCAAACGAGTAGAATCAAATGAAATACACATGGAACAATTTCAAAATGTGGACCATATTATGGGATAAGATTTTTAACAAATGGTTGGCTTTTAATATCTGTCCTAAATTCTCAATTCTCAATATTTCTTTTGGATTCTTCATTGAAAAATATGTTTTTTTAAAAAAAAAATTAAAATATATAATCTAAGCCACCACAACCACTTATAACTTGCATTGTCACACCGTCGTCACAATCACTTGTAACTACAAGTCATCAGCATCACTTGTAACATTCATTGCTACATCGTAGTAATTATTGCCTCTGCCATCACCGTTACCACAACTTGTAACATTATTACTACACAACTTGTAGCATGAGTCGACTCAAGAAGTGACGATAACTGTGGTGGCAATAGTAGTTGATGGCGGCGACAATGTTGTGGTAGGTTGTGTTTTGTATGGTTGGTGTGAAAATTTGATTTTGATAGGTTTCCTAGAGTTTGAAATTTTAAACAGTAATGTCTAAATTTACAATACTGAACAATAATTTTAAAATTATTATATAAAACTAATCATGGGGCAAAATGACTTCATTTCTATTTTGGGTGGGCCACATTGAGATCTGCCAATATTATCATAGCCCAATTTAGCTTTAACTGTATCTTGGGCATGGCCCATTAGGAGATCCCAATCTGGCTTAAACATTTGGGTTGCATAAGTTTTGTTTGGCCCATTGTTAAACGACTCAAAACGGAAGAGCCTTCTCCGTCCCAGCATTTGCCCGGTAGAAAATTTCACAAACTTCTTGCAACTTTTCTCTGAACACACGCATAACCTGACAATCGGTTCAATTCATTAGCTTGTGTGATTTCAACAATGGATTCTCCGCCGGAAAACGAATCAGTACCGGCGAACAGCGTCAAAACTCTAGTATCATTCTACTCTAACTACCTCTATAATCGTTTTCTCACTTTTTTCCGAACTTCAATGAACCCCAACAATTTCATATCAAAAATCTCGAGCATCTACATCTCCAAAAAACGACGTCGCAGGAAGAATGGTCTCCCCCTTCCCTTGCCGCCCGCCACCACTACTGTTTCGCCTGATCAACCTTCTGTGTAAGATACTAAGATCCATTATCACACCTGTTAACATTTATCGTCCATCCATTTTGTACCCTTCATTTTTTAAGAGAATGCAATTAAACTAGTTGGGCGTTTATTGTGGATAATTTCAGACGGTGCAATTTTTTTGGAGAACAAATGTAAAAAATGTAGTGATGAAAAATCGAAATGATAAATGAGCTCGCTGTGTTTATGGTATTGAATGTCGCAGAGATGGAAGTAGGAAGGGTAGAAATATTTGCTACGATGAATGTAACTGATGGAATGTATTTATGAGTGTGTTTTGTAGAAATTAAAATTGAAATTGAAAAAGTAACGGCTATATTTTCAATTTTAATTGGATTTTATATGTGTTTTGATTGAAAACTACATTTTTCATGTGAAACTTCATTATCTGTTGAATGGAAAAGAAAAATGAAGCCCAAAGTTTGTTCCTTGCTCCGATATGCAGGATGACATCTGAGGGGCATAGAATATTTGAAGCATTAGAGGATATCATGGAGCACGCGCTTCAAAATTTGCACAACATCCAAAAGAATTTACAGTTTTGGCAATCTAGAGCTGAGGTCTACTTAAATGAGTGTTTACTTTGGCCAAATCTATCATTTATCCGGTGACAATTGATTTCAAGCTCTCTGGTTTATAATTGTTTCATTTATGTTTCAGGATTCAAATTCTCAAAAAGCATACTTCATGCTATGCGAAAGAGGGCCATATGCATTTTTCAGTGGTACAACTCAATTGATACATGATTATCTTGCTGAAGGTTCTGGCATGCAGCGTGTCTACTGTTCAGCATCTTCACATATATCTGAAAGGATTAATGCCTTGACCAGTTTAAGATACTTTTTGGCTACTTTTTTGGCAGAGGTACATTGTTTCCATTTCATATGTTGCATATAAGGCGCCAACTGACACTTTTCTAGGTTAATAATGATAAGGTGTAGTCAAGGAAAAATCTAGAAGAAGTGAGCGAACTTTTCCTATATCTCGAATGGACTTCATCATGTAAACTAGGTTTTTCGCCTACACTTTTTAAAACAATTTTCCTTTTTTATTTTTTTATTTTTATTTTCTTGTTATAACACTAATGTGGAGTCAATCTCTGCCTGACCACTTATGTGAAGAAATATGTTCCTGACCTGCCCTAACTGCATTGATGTTATATGACGTATAAAATTATTCGTGTCTGCTAGATTTATAATCTTTCATTTGCTTGAAATGAACATAGGTATATGTGGAGGTTGACAGAGTCGGAGAGGATTTAGTTAAGGATTTGGAGAGATCAGTGCCCTCCTTCTTAGTTTCAATCAATGAGGTATTTATGAAATTGGAGGCATCCATTGGGCATTTCCATGCAAATCGTCAGGTAACTAACGGGATATGTAGACTTCAGTTTCTTACCTTAAACATCTGTGTAATAGTTGAAATATCTTCTAATGTTTTCTTGTGGCTGTGCAACACTATAGTATGCCTACACAGTGGCGGAGCCGAGACTCAGATTTAGTGGGGCCTAATTTAAGTCTAGAAAAAAAATTCAAACGCAAAATATAGTAATAAAAAAATGTAAAACAAAAATTCATATAAATAAAAAAATTTAAATTACAGTCGGAGCCATGAACCCCACCTCCCTTGCCACTGCCTACGCAAAGCATTGAGAAATTATACTGCTTTGATTTATTACTGACTATTTTGTTCAAGATGTTACAGTTTTTAATTCATTGACCATGCAGAGTGGCTCCTCTGTGGATGGAAGCTATTCATTTCCTCTAATATTTGCAAAACTTTCGGAAGTAAACCAGGAAGGTTCTCAGTGGACAGATTGTGAGATCAGAGATGCTATCAATTTGATCTATCAAAACCTACACAGATTGGACTCTTATTTATCTATGCTTGTAAGGGTTTTGTACAGACATTCTTGTCATCAACACTCTTTAAGATTATTTTTGAGTTGGTTAATTGAATTTCTTTCTTTGATGGCACTGCAATAACTATGACTTCAATGAATTATCTCTCTTAAGTATACTGAAAAAGTCCCGGGGCTGTATCTATTGAATTCATGCCACAGAAGCTGCCACAGTAAACAATTGAGTAAAAAATGCTTTAACTCTAAGTAGAAGAAATGATTTATAAATAGGATTTTGGACTATTGTGAAAATAGTTAATGACAGATAAAAAATTTAATGGATTGTGATGATTGGAAAAGTTGTTCTCAAGCGAACTTTTCCTTGTAACTTTAACTAAAATGCTCCTGTATCCTTTTGTTTTAGTTTGTGGGGCTGTAAGTGAATATTTGATAACAATATAATGAGGAATAACTGTTGTGGTGTGCATCTGATTTGTTTTTTCTTGCATTTTTCTGAAGAAGAATTGTGGATGCTTGCATGATCTTGGTTTTTGAGACCAACTTGACCATTGACAATTTGCATAAAATGCTTCTTGGCCCTTCACTTTATATGGTGATGGTCCTGAAGGAGACGTGGCATTTTTTTTACTTGGTCTTTTTGCAGCAATATTTATCCTCAGAGGCATATCTTTCATGTTAGATTGGGTCTTCGCTACTGGCTAGATTACAACAAGATATTGCGTGTGATTCTGATTGTTAGATTTAAACATTGGGATGGAAGACACAAGACACGATACAACACTTTTTCCTCGTGCAAATGTTCTGGAGAGATTTGGATTCTTTACAAATTACACATGTAACCTGTTTTAGAAAAATTGAATGAGTTTATTGGATTTGATTTTGAACAGTCAATAGTAATTATGAATTCTCCTAGTTTTACTGATTATAGGAAGGATGCTCTTCTAATTCGTATCATATTCTTTCTGTGTTCTTATTGTGATCTGTCTAATTAGTTTCAGATGCAACTACCTTTCTAGGTTTCCAAACATCGTAAGCCAAGGGCAGTGACTTTATACTGGATGCGCTACAGCTGTGGGGTTGTTGGCATTTCTGTTTGTTCAATATGGCTTCTTCGTCATAGTAAGTTGACGGGAAGCTCTGATATTGACAATTGGATTCGTGAGGCAAAGGATTCAACAATTAGCTTTTGGAATGATCATGTAGAGCAGCCTGTAAGATTTTTCTCGAAACTGCATAAATAGTTAGTGTTGATAACCTTTTTGTTCTTCAATCGAGCTGGGTATGCTTTCTTTTATCAATTTTAAATTTTCATTTTATGTTACCGGATATGTTATACTTCAACATTATTTCTACCTTTGTCCAAAACATTCATTAATGATCATATGTTAGCGAATTTCTGCAACAGACATCTGGTTGAAAAGAACAGAAATTTCTCATGAATATCAAATTGCTTACAAAGAATATAAACGTTCCAACAAAAATACGTGTATGCATCAAACACCCCATGTTCAGCGGGGTAAGTGTATTAAAAAGGGACAAATTTTAGCAGATGGCGCTAAGTAATGAGTGATCACATCCATTTCTTGTAGACTGTCATGTACTAAATGATGATATGTAACTAGCATGTCGAAATGATTCCTTAGATGTAATAAAAGTTGCAGCAAGTTTTGACTAATTGTATGTGTCACAGAAGATGTGGCTACAGTTGATGTATCTCAATTGGGTACCCAAATCCCCCCACCCATTAGGTCTAGGTGGAGACCTAAAATCCCATCTAGGCGTTGAGGCTTTTTGATAAAAAGAACAAAAAAAAAAACTTCATCTGCGCAATGCCATTTTTCTAAGAATTTTCCTGCCATGTAATTCTAGCAAATTCAACACTTGCAAATTCATAGACAACAACTGACTAAGCCTTATTTCAGTAAACTTGGTTGACTATGTCAATTTTTTAGCCTCTCCATTGGGTCAAATGTCATATCTATTGAAATTTTCAAAGCAATTGAACGCTTTTTAACTATATCATGCTGTGATAATTTTGATTTACCTCACCCTCTTTTAATTCGCTCTACTTGATTACATTACCCTTGTGACTGAGAGCTTCTTTCGGTCTGCATAATCATACTCCAACCAATGAATTTGTCCCTTAATTTATTATAACAGGCACTATCTTCACTTGTTGTCTTATGTCGGAGACAACAATTTTAGGGAGGTGATTGTCAGTTCTTCGGAAAACTATCTATGCATGTACCCTGATGTGGTCTTTATGGGAAAAACCCAAGTGTGTATATCCTGATTTCACCTTTATTAGGTAAATAACTGATGTATTTGATATTCTAAAGCTTAATTTATTTTTCTATTTTCGATTTATAAAAATCAAATAGGCCATTCTTATGATAGGAGATCTTTCCACATCTTATGCACATTTTGACTTTTGAAATTACTTATATTCATGGTTGGCTCTCTCTTTCTAAATTCATTTTTGATCAGCTTCTGTCTATAAGGAATGAGCTTTTTGAGACTTTTCGGAAAAGGCAAAAAGGTGGAATGGAACGTGAAGAAGTGCAGTTGACCGCTGACTCTCTACACAGGTTGATTGGAAAGTTGATAAAAATTGTATTCTCTTAGTTGTCTCTCTGTCTTCATCTCTACACACACACACACACACACACACAGAGATAATTGATGAAAATTGAAGTGTTCTTAGTTGTCTCTGTCTTCATCTCTACACACACACACAGAGAAACTTACTTGATGAAAATTTAAGTGTTCTTAGTTGTCTCTCTGTCTTCATCTCTACACACACGACTCTTTTTGTCAATTTCCCATTTGTCATTTATGGGAACCTTTATTTATGCTTTTGTTGGACATTTCCTGCACTAGTACCAGTATA
The DNA here is from genome assembly GCA_019097785.1 of Fraxinus excelsior. Lineage (NCBI taxonomy): Eukaryota > Viridiplantae > Streptophyta > Magnoliopsida > Lamiales > Oleaceae > Fraxinus > Fraxinus excelsior. The sequence goes on from CM032624.1 coordinate 3,949,401, forward strand.
TCTCCTTGTTTCTGCTTATTCTTACACCAGAGTGTACTAATCCTTCTGTGTTATTTAGTTTCCTCACAATTCTTGGGTTTTTGAAATTCCTTCTCTCGTATATCTTCCATCAATTACAAAAGCACCAATTATATTATTCCTGCATTAATACGTAAACCAAGAATAGACTCAGAGGGGAACAAATAACAAAAATTATACCTGATAGAAACGAGAACTGAACTTAAAATGCTGAATTTCACAGTAACATGATAAATTATATATGATTCAGGAGTAACACTGGGAACTGATCAAGTTCATGATGAATTGGAGTTGGCAATTCAAATTTCAAAATCTTTCTGAAATGAATATTAGCAACCAACAATCTTAAAACTGCCCCGCCTTCCTTTCTGGAGGATTGCCATCTTTTTACCATTTACAATGTCAAGACAATTGATTTTGAAGACAAATGTTGTTTGAAGGGATGGATGTATTTCAATATTTTCCTATCTTGGTGTTCCGTATTAAGGATTGCCCCATGTTCTGGTATTGTCTGGACTTTAAGGTATTAAAAGTTGATATTCATTGGAAGCTGCTGCTATTTGTAACCATGCCAATTATGTGACGAAAAGTTTGGCTGTTCTTCTTGTTTGAGGAATCATACAAAAGAACTTATCCTGGTGTGGATTTAGATGTTCTCAATATTTTCCAGTTAAGTTTTTATAGAATCTTATGATGTGCACCAGCACGACCACTGACACTTGCACATTTACACTTGTTAAGGCTGTCATATGGTTTTTAACATTCTTGATACTTTGACTGCTTAATTTATGGTCCCCACAAATGCATAATGGAACATAGGACTCAGTTGTTGCGTAAAAACCAGGCAGCTCAAGTTACCTAGCATTTAGTTACCCCATTTCTCTCCTTTTGTATGTAATGTAGTATATATCAAGTTATCACTATGTTTTAATTGATTTTCCATAGAATCCCTCCCGTCAACTATGGTAAAACGTCCTGGTTAAGAACCCATGCTCCTTCAATTTAAAGTATTTATTATAAAAATACTGATATAGCGTAACTAATAGGCAGTTTGCCACTCCTTAGAGGCTGTTTAGTGTAGCTTCTCATGTGATGCTACTTATCTTCTTTTTTTCACTGCTATGTTCTTTTTTCTTGAACATTAACTTCTTAAGTAGTGTCTTTTACCTGGAGTCAGCAGGTGATATCAGCATTTTTTTTTCCTATTTATTCTTCAGATGCAAATAATAGGAATGTAATTTACCAGTTTCAATTCCGGCAGCAAGATTATGATTCCTCTAATGTTATTTCATTTCTGTTATGTTGGTGAGTCAGTGACATAGATTCCTACTTTATGTTTTGATTATACTTGTTGACAAATATCCCCTATCATTAATTTTTTTTTTCCTCATAATCTGGTAAAGCTCCTGCACCAACGGTATTCTTCTAGTGGAACAGGTGGCAACCACTTAGTATATTTCTTGTTCTTAAATCATCGATAACTACTAATGAAGGACTCCTCGAAAAGTTTTAAGGATTAGTAATCTTTTTAAGAATCTAAAAGATTCAGTTTTATACACTGAGTCATGACTCCACAGAGATGGAGCATGGTAGATTCTTAATTTTACAAAATATGTTATTTAGATGTCTTGACCTTTATATGATCCTGATGTCTTTCCTTTGCAGAATGTTACTAGCTTTCAGTGAGCAGACAGTAGGTAAAAAATTTCCAGAGAATGCTTCTGACCAAGAAATGCTTGAGATTGTAATGCTCAGGTAGGATCTCCTGCTTTGTAAAACATTCTGTCTGGAGTGTGAAAGAATTGGTGACTTGCAGAAGTGTCTATCCTACAAGTCATAACTCTCTCATGCATTAAGGCTGATTTGACTGGACTTTTCAATGTACTTTTCTTGAATTTTTCTCTAGTTAAACAGCATCTTAAATTTTTGGCATTGATTAAGAGTTACTGTACAACTTTCGGCATCGATTAAGTTGCGTATCGGCAATATCTTATTTGATCAGATATGTCATAAGTCTACTAGCTGTACATATAAGTTTAAGTGAAGTGCCCAAGTCTTATTTTCCTACCTTCTTCCATTTTATATTTTCTTTTTTAATCAATTTAATATTTTTCTTATCTCTATACATCACTTCATGATAATAAACCTGGACTCACAACTAAATAACACGGAAAGCATGCATTTGGAAATGCAACTAGTTCAAATTCCATATATGGGATGTTATGGTTGAATAGTATGAAGCTGAGCAACTGTTTATCTCTCATTTTTTCTTTTTGCTAAGCAAATTTTATCATGGAGCACCAACTGTGGTGCAACCCAAGTACAAAATATATTGTGGTTATAATTTGAAGTCTTCACATAAATGAGACAAGGCAAAAAAATAATTTTCACACCCCACACTGCATATCCTCATATATGATATCAAACCAATGAAAAAGTGGACCCTGATGAACTATATTACTAACCTTTCAATGGAGGGTTGAGTATATGGTCAAGTAGTGGAAGTTTCCCAACTCAGTGAGAAAGACAGGCTTTCTAAATTCAAATTGGGAAGAAAGATTATTAGATCTTAATGCCTTTTGCTCTAAGAACTATAGTGGACAACATCTATTTTTCATAACTAGGGTTTTCCAACTGGAAAAAATTAATTTTGGTTTCGGTGGAAACACTTAGTTTTGGAAACCGTTTGCCAGCAGCGAACTAATACAGGTTGTAGAATATTTATAACTGAAATTAGTTTCAAAACTAGAAGGACTAGAAAGTGCAATGAGGCAGTCTTATTGTGAGTGGAGATGAGACATATAGACATGAAAGAGTGGGGATTGAGGACACTTTGTTTTTGTGATTTTGCAAGAAGGATGTGATGAGTTGGACAATATTATCCAAAAGCAGATGTTGCAAATTGTAGGCTTTCAGTATCTTAAGAATCCTTGTGACACGTCATGTGATGTCTAGACTTTATAACCCTTTATTTGTGAGGGGGTGCATCTTCATGCACATAGATCAATGCACTTATGCACCATCTCTGTGTAAAGCAGGCACTGGTGAACAAAGTATCAAGTTACTGAATCAATTTGCGTTGTAGGTACGAAAAAGAACTTATGCATCCCATACAGGGTCTTATGGGTGGAGAGCTTGCTCGCAGTCTTCTTATCCAGGTTATATACTTTTCTTTTATGACCTCCAGCGATTTTCTGGTTTCATGACCTGAGTTAACAACTTCTCTACAAACAGGTTCAGAAGCTAAAATTGGATATTGAAGAGTGAGTTATTTAAACTGAGCTATTTTTGATAGAAATCCTACGTTTGTAACTTGGTTTTTCCCTCACAATTAATCCTTAAAACAGAGCAATGCTTGAGCTGGACCAAATTCTGAGGGCGAATGAAATTAACTTTGCTATTCTAGCTGCTTTGCCAGCTTTCTTTCTCTCCCTTGTTCTAGCCGTGTTGGTGCGTGCCTGGTTGAAACAGGTACACAATTTAGGTTCTACTTCTGGAATGTTACTTCATATATGGTCTTACGAATATATGTTCTTTTTGGTTACCTAATTACCTGTTTTTTGTCAATGTCAACTTCGAATTTTCATTGAATCTGAAGAAAGATCAATGCCATCCTTTTCTTCTGAATATTTTCTTTTAAATCCGTATAAGTTTGAATGGTGTCAATCTTAGATAATAACTAATTGTCGTTTTTGGTTATTGCTCAACTTTAAGAATAAATACACAGTTACCTTGTGTTATAATGTAACATCTTACAATCTTTGCAGTTCATTTGAGGTGAAAATCAGTTGAGATATCCTATGATGTTGAGCATTCCTTTGCTCTTTTGCCTCTTGACCTGCTTACCTTATTTTCTTAGCCATAATTTACACCTGAAATTGTTTTGCCACATAACTGATAAGTAGTTTGTTGGATTAATAGTCCACCAGTTGTTACCATTGTTAACTCAACCGCTAAGTTCCTTTTTCTCTAGCATTAGCAGCTGCATCAATTATAAATCTAACACGTACACATATATGTAGGTGAAGTTATACAGAACATGTTTCCCACGTTGCTTCTGAAGCATCTATCTTACAAAAATTTCCAGCAACCCAAACTTTCTTATTGCTTCCCAAATCACCTTCGTTAGAGTAATTTCATATATTTAGTAAAAGAGACATGGTTTATCTGTGTACTTTACTTTTTGTTGTGTAGATATCTATTATCTCACAGGTCACTGTTATTCGAAAGTGTAGTGTTAAGTGTTGGAAAATTATTGAGCGCACACATATTTAACTCCCGCTGGACAAAATTGTAAAGTCAAATAAGGATATTCGGTATTTAGCTGAATTGAAAGTATAACGTGTTTGTAAGTGCAACATATTGGTAATGCACGGCAACTCCATTATCCAGTACGGCCAAGTTGATGTTTGTCAAGGATATTGAATAAGATTCCAGAGATCGTCAAAGATTGCAATTATAATATTTCCTTTTAGTGTAGGATTATTTTCCTTAGTAGTAGATTGCATAATATTTCCTTTTATATTTATTTCCTTTTACAGTTATTTGTAACCCTATAAATAGGGTCTTTTACTTTGTAATAAAAACAAGTTTATTATATACAATTTATAATATTCTTCACATGGTATCAGAGCAGTTTCGATCATAAACAAATTAACCTTTGAATTTCGTTTCCGGCGAGCGGCCTTGAGTCGCTCGTCCGGCTACCAATGTTGTTTTTCTTTTTTATTTTCTTTTCGGATGTATCAATACAAAGTCGCATCACATTCCGGTGGCCACAACTCAGTTTCTACAGTTTGTTTGGAGTTTCTTCAGCTTTTGGTAATCTGCAGTTTGTTTGAAATTTCTTCAGCTTTTGGTAATCTGGAACTTGGTCCAGTTTATTTGGAATTTAGTTTATTATGTCCAGTTCATCTGGAATTTGGTTCAGTTCATCTGAAATTTGGTTTAGTATGTCCAGTTCATCTGAAATTTGGTTTATTATGTCCAGTTCATTTGGAATTTGGTTCAGTTCATCTGAAATTTGGTTTAGTATGTCCAGTTCATCTGGAATTTGGTCCAGTTCATCTGGAATTTGGTTTATTATGTCCAGTTCATTTGGAATTTGGTTCAGTTCATCTGAAATTTTGTTTAGTATGTCCAGTTCATCTGGAATTTGGTTCAGTTCATCTGAAATTTGGTTTCGTATGTCCAGTTCATCTAGACTTTGGTCCAGTTCATCTGGAATTTGGTTTAGTTCATTTGGAAATTTGGTTTGCAGTTTGGCCCAGTTGATGGGATTGAAAATTTGGTTTGTTTTTGGTTCTCGTTGTTTCTTTGGAGTGTTCTTGAAATGGTTTTGAAGTGGTTCTTTGTTGTCCTTGGTCTCTCGTCGTCAGTACTTTTCGTCGTTGGTTGCTTTGATTTGGATTTCTTCTTCGTGGGCATAAGTATTGTCATCGTCGTCAATTCATGATTACAAATTGATGATTTTACCAGCATCAATTTGAGGGGGGATGTCAAGGATATTGAATAAGATTCCAGAGATCGTCAAAGATTGCAATTATAATATTTCCTTTTAGTGTAGGATTATTTTCCTTAGTAGTAGATTGCATAATATTTCCTTTTATATTTATTTCCTTTTACAGTTATTTGTAATCCTATAAATAGGGTCTTTTACTTTGTAATAAAAACAAGTTTATTATATACAATTTATAATATTCTTCACAATGTTGAATTGAGATTTCGTTGTTGGAGAGACTGAGACACAGTTCGTAGTGTATGCAAATGTTACTCTCTTTCAGAAGGTTAGATTTTGAGCATAATAGTACTCGTCTTGAAAAAGGACTTCCATTGCATTAGATGAGAGAGAAAGTTTAGTTTCTGGAATGGCCGGTAGAGTAGGGTAAAGTTTTGATAGTGTATAGTGGTTTGCCTCAGCGTCAAGTTCATGGTTATCCTATGTTCTCCTGTATAGTTTGTATGCAAGGCATTCTAAACTATCAATTGAAGAATTCATTATTGGTCTTTCCCTGGGCATCAAAAAATTACACCCCCCCCCCCCACCCCCCCTTAAGTAGATTAATAGTGGTGATGATACTTCATAATTTTAAATTTACGGCTAAATGGGGTGGATCTATCTTCAGTTCCTCGCTTTGGCACTTAATCATTTACTCTTCCAAATCCATCTTCTGTCTGAAACCCTAGATCGGTCATCTTTTCCTTGCTACCTTTTTTACCCTCTCTTGCCATACGCAATTCAACCCTTGACCATAGGTGGCTGCTATTTCGGCTCAAATTTCGGATTTGATGAGTCTATTCCTTTCAACATTTCAGTTGAGACATTCTTATTAAAGCTTAATCATTGTTGAGCATGTTTCTAGTTCCCCAACATTTTCCTTTTTCTGTCACTGCAATGAATTAATATTTACCTAGCTCGTTGTATTGAGCATGAGAAGGACAATTCATCATTAACTGCATCTGCTGAAAGTTTATTATGCTTAAAGAAAACAGCGCCCCCTCTATTCTGTGGTCAGAGTTCAAATTCAGATTAGTTGAATATGTGACTTTTTGAAATAAATATCATATTCTAGTTTTTCCCATACAAGACTGCCGTGTACAAATTTAAATTCACAGGCTGTGTTTCAAATTTTCTTACCAGTAACAGAATGCAAGCACGTGTCCTCAATTCACAACTTAATACATCAGCCTAATAAGACTTAGCATAGGAAGGATTATCACATGATGTACTAAATTCCATAATATGTATGGTTCTTTTGAGTGATAGCTGATTACTTATTGCCTTAAATTAGGATACCAGAGCTGAAGGTAGAGGAAGAATAGCTAGGATTCAGAGAAGGCTGCTGCTAGTGGAAATTGAAAGAGCTATTATGCACTTTCAAACTTACGAAGACCATGGATTGGTATGTCTCTAGCTATTTTGCGATTCTTTACTTAGCACATTAACTTGTCTAGAAGGATACTCTTGGAAAAATATGATCTTTCTTTGACTATGTCTCTGCTGGGAAAATGCCTGATCTGTTAAAAACTTCTCTTCCATAAATATACACACAAGTTATGATCTAGTGGAAGGCTTGGTGGGAATATTTTGGGGCCACATAATCTCACTTGTGGAGGTTTTATTTTCAACAGTAAGAGAGATATTTTTTGAGTTTGATTCATGTGGGTGCCACTAACAACTAATCCTCCGTTTGGCAAACAATTTATAAAAATTCAATCAAAGTCAAACATTAATTTCAACCACATATGCATACCTACTAATTTATTACCCACACATTTCGTGGGGTACACTAATGTTCCCTGATATAAATTGATTTATAAATTTGCCAAACGGAAACAAGTTTGTCCCAGATAAAACCCTCATCTTTTTTCAAGGTTTTCCTATATTCTTCGCACAGGTGGCCATTATCTATTTACATTTAAATTTTTTCACTCACGACAATGAGATCTTTTGTGTATCTACAGGATAAAGATGCTCAATGCATGTTTGGTCTGGAATTATACTTTCTTGATTGCTTACACTGTGCTGTGGAGGGGCATGCAAAGGCAACGGGTGAATGGATATGGTTAGTTTTCATTTCAATAGTTATAACTATCTGAAACTTGTAGGAACCCAGCACATTCATCCACACAGAAAGGTTGGATCAGTGTGTGTGTTTGTAGTGTAACCAATAACTGACCAGTTGTTACTATGAACAGTTTGAGACAGGATATTATTGATTTGGCGAAGCCAGGCCTCGAAACTGATCATAAGCTTGCTATTGCATCGCGCATGGAGCGCGTATATGACTGCTTGCTTCCGTCATCAAATCGCAGATAATTCTGCTGCTACCTTGGCCTGTGGTTTGCTTCTACATGTATGCAATAAATCTCGGCCAATTTTTTGTGGAGTTGCTAGTATCATTTTGGTACTGTCAAGGGAAGAGTGTAATAATCATTCACATAAGTTGTGATAATCTAGTATTTTGTTATGGCACGTGTACCAAGTTTATTGGTTGATCAATGATTAATCAAGTTTTCTTGTACCTACCTACTGGAGGAAGGAAAAAAGAACTTAATTATCAACAATCGGAACTTGAGAATATTCATAGACTCGCTACCGGGACTATAGCGAAGGTTTATTGTAACGATGTTTGATGCAGGATTCATTTGTTGCTACACTCAGTAGTAAATCTTTTCAGTCATGATTGTGAAACATGAAATATTTACCACGTTACATATATAATTTATTGAAATTTGGTGCAAATTGAGTGTGGAAATGATCTCTTAACGTTTGTTTTTTGGCATAAATTTCCTAACTTGCGTGTTTTGGTGCGCAATTGGTACTTTTTTTTCTTATGAAAAAAACCAATATATCTTTAATTTTTATTAGGAAAACTTTCTGTTGGGTCCGTAACCTTTGGAAAAAGTAAAAATGGGTCCCAAATTTGTACTTAATAATATTTAGTTTAGCGTATTAAATATATCATATAGCCGTGTTGATTAAATCTTCCGGAAGATAAAAAAGAAGTCAAATTATCATGCTTTATGTGTATGTATTGCTATGCGATGTGGAATTCGAATAAAAATTTAGACAAATAAATAACAAAATGATGCATATGGTTTTATGACCATCAATCAATAATATTGTATTTTTGTTTACCATAAAAATACTGAGAAACATTATTATTTTATTTTATTTTTGGGTAATGGTCATTCAACGGCCGATCGCAATTTTTAAGCTACGATTCTTAAGATTGGATGAGGGATCTGTGATTTGTCTTTGCCCCTACTCGAGCATATCTAAATGAACAATTAGGTACGAGGAAGGGGGTGGGGTCATAGAACCTTGTCTCCAAGGACCTACAATCAACATTTTTTCTAACCATAGAGAGGCCATTCTAAGCAAAAAAAAAAAAAAAAAAAAGTAACAATTATAATAATACTACACTTCAATAGGGCAAACCTCCAAAGATTTGAGTCTGGCAGGGTCAAGATGTAAAGGTTGAGATCCATTTGTATATATATCAAAGGTTTGGGACTTCTACATGCTAAAATCTCCACATCAACCCCTAACTTCAGCATGCGATAATGCATACTTAGCGATGATATGATCTATCATTTTAGCCTCTCGCCTTTAAAAAAAAATGTTGAAAAAAATAATAATTCTAAAATGCAAATAAGAAGTGACCCCTCGAGTACTTGGGAGGATTATTTACTACCACAACTTTGTTGCTACAATCAGATTCTAGATGGGTAGCTCTGGGTGTAAATGACTGTACCCCGCAAAAAAAAAAAAAAAAAATTATTGGTCCCTTTAGCTGCTTCTTCCACCATCAGTTTCCAATTCAGCTCAAACCTCTGCTTCAATTGGGCTTTAAAAAAAATGTCTGAATCACTCATTGAACCACAAAATGTCATTGATTTTGTTGTAAACAAAGGCAATGGAGTGAAGGGTCTTTCTCAAACAAACCTCAAAAGCATCCCTGATCTGTACATCAATCCCCCTGAAGAAAGACTGGACCAAACCCAAGTTGTGACACAAAAATCCATACCCACAATTGATGTGTCCAAATGGGATGACCCAGAAATTGCAGATTCAATCTGCAGGGCAGCAGCCCAGTTGGGTTTCTTTCAGATCATCAATCACGGGATCCCAATTGAGGTTCTTGAAAATGTGAAGAAGGCTGCCCATGAGTTTTTTGAGTGGCCAGTTGAGGAAAGAAGGAAGTATTTGAAAGAAAATTCACCCTCTCCTACTGTGGAGCTGATGACCAGTCACAGTCCTCTGGTTGATAAGGTTTTGGAGTGGAAAGATTATCTTATCCATTATTGTGATGGTCAAGAAATTGATGGCTCCAAATTCTGGCCTCATGTGTCCAGGTGAGTTTTCTGGATTCATATTTGTTTATTTAGCCTCAATTTCTTATTAATCATGGTGATAAGTTGTTCATCTGTAAATCCTTTTTGCCTCATGTAACAAGCATAGAGTAGAGTTCACACTTAAAACAGGCTGGGACGGTATTCAATTTGCTTCTAAGCAACGACATAGGACGTGGTACTCAATATAGTCATTACAATCTAACCCCCTATAAATTGACATCCACCGTCGTCTTTGTCCCAGCTGGGTGAGTTCATGAAACTAGTCATTTTAATGGAAGTAGCAATCTCCAGATTGCATCATCCGCATCAAGGGTCATCCTAGAAGAGTACCTGCTTTGCTTACCCGTAAAATTGACTTGTAATGAGATGATGCTCGTATAGTTATAAAACGTAGTGATGTGGGACGCAGTTAGAGTCTTTGCATGGTCTATGAGCAGAATTAATGAAAATGAAGCAATTTTTCACAATAATATGCTTAGAGAAGTAATTTGGAATCTGGAATCAAATTCATTAATGTAAGATTCTTTATTTTCAGTATCAATATTTTGTGGTGGTGGTATGCCAATTGAGGACATTCTGAACTAGCCAACATTTTGTTGTCTATTGCAGAGATCAAGTTTTGGAGTACTTAAAGTGGATAAAACCTATTATTAGGAAGCTACTCAATGCGTTACTCAAGGGACTTAACACAGACGAAATTAACGAGGCAAATGAATCTATCCTAATGGGTAAACTGGTTGTTGACTTCATCTATTACCCTGTGTGCCCCAACCCAGATCTTGCAGCGGGAGTAGGCCGCCACTCTGATGTATCATTGATTACTGTCCTCCTTCAGGATGATGTAGGCGGCCTTTATGTCCGAGAAGCTGAAGGGAATGGCTGGATCCATGTAACACCAGTTCAAGGGGCACTTGTTATAAACATAGGGGATGTATTGCAGATTATGAGCAATGACAAATACAAGAGCATTGAGCATAGGGTCACTGTCAATGGAACCAAGAACAGAGTTTCAGTGCCTATATTTGTTAACCCTGTACCTAATGCAATTATTGGTCCTGTGCCAGAAGTTCTTGAGGGTGGTGTCAAACCAATATATAAGCAAGTTGTCTACTCAGATTACTTCAAATATTTTTTCAGTAAAGGCCATGATGGTAAGGAGACAATTGAGTATGCAAAAATATGACAGTCATCTTACTCAGATATGTTCAAGGTACTATACTATCCTTTCCTGTAATATTGGTCAATAAAGTCTGTTAGTCCAATATTTATATTTCCTTATGTACTTCAATAGATCTTTAATTATATCAGGAAAAGTGGTGTTCGAGTTTTGGCACTTTAAGCAATTTGTTAATGAAGAGCCCTGTTATTTATTCATTGACGGCTCGCTTTACACCCCATTTTCTCCTATCATCAGCTGTAGAGAAAATTCTTCGTCCTGTTAACCGGACATTCCCAGTAACTGCAGAGCAAGTTTATCTTGAGGGGCCTCCATTTTTGCCGAATGAAAGGTGCAAAAGGATGCTATTAAAAAGGATCACTGACATAGGACACTGGGATTGCTACGGAATTAATTAGTTCTCAGAGGCTCTTCCAAGGATCCATCATCTAACATCCTTGGGAGGAGGATCAAGTTGGCGCTTGCGAACACCTTGATAGCAGCACCAACGACCTGATTCTTAGCTCGGTTTTTTTTCCCGAGAACAAAAGTATGTTCATGAGAATTTGTCGATGAGCATCACAGACGCTCGTTCACGTGATAGTTTGTAAGCAAAAATCAAGTCAATATCCAAAACAAAAACCAAAGTTGCATGCATAGAATACGACGTTGGAATTGCACAGAGTTCGGAATCAGATCACGGAATCTCAGCGACCAAAAAGGACTTGCCCTGTATCGGGTATAAAAAATGGTAAAACCAACAAGTTCGTAACCCACAATCTTGCTTCTTTTGCAACTGCTGTCAGTCACGGATTCACGGGTCTAGAGAACCCTCCTACCCATGCGGCATGGCAAGATTGCGATATGTGGGTTCAATGTTAAATTATCGGAAAGTGCACTAACGATATCCCTTATGCTGGTATTGTTTTAAGCTTCCTCCCCATAATTCATGTTATATACGTCCCGCGCTTAGCTTGCTTGCCTATGTGTGTGGAAATGCTACCCCAAGGACTCTGGCAACTTGGGCATGTCGCAGTTGTTCACAACTAAGTTAATTGTTTTCCTTCATTCATAGCACCTTTAGTTCGTAGTGACTATTCAATGCAAAAATGCTCTCAAAATATATTGAACTATTTCTCTCTATATTTTGTCCATTATAAATATTTTACGCGAATCATCAACTGCATCAGCAACATCAAGAAACTCTACCAAAAAACTTACTTTCTAATTGGTCATATGTTAAAAATCATATAAATTTTAATGTTTTAACACTTATTTATTAAACATGACATTTAAGCCATGGATTTTTCTTTAGTGCAATAAAGTTTTAATAAACTGAGAATTTAACTACTGAAATTTTTGTTTTTATATACAAAACTATAATAAGAATTTCTTTTTCCTTTTTTTTTTCATAAATAATCAAGATCGCCCCTACCATCCGGCAAAACAAAAAGTGGAATACATTCGACCCAGTTAAAATGAAGTTAATTCCAGTAAGAAACGACTAAAAGAAGCTCATTGTAAACAGCCTTCTACGTTGGGAGTGGAGAGACAAGGTGTATCGCAGTCTGGTCAGTGCATCTATTTTGGGCATAGAGGGTCCGAGAAACCGAGACTCTGAACTTTTCATACAGATTACTTCAAAATTCCCATACTTCAATTATGATATACAGCTAAAAAGATTCTATAATAGAAGAGAATTAGATGCCACAACGAACTAATTTCATTACAAACATTTCCAATTTTCGTAGTATTCATGGTAACAATAAAACTTGGTGTGTGAAAAGCTTTTGAATTAACATAATTAAATACTGCGATTCCCACTAGATAAAATGACAATTTAATTTCCCAAGTGCCAAACAAAATTGGTGTTACTTTCTCCTTTACCCTAAAAGACAAAAGAAAGGCACAAAGGAGACGAAAGATGATACTGCAAGAATATAAATGTCATATGGACGCGCACGAAGAAAAAAAAATTTAGGGGAGGGATACATACTCATAGCTTTTCTTTCTTTGCCAAAGACTCCGCTTTATATTCACTTCCAGCAGTGACCACGAAGCCTGCTCCAACCTGAAACCGGTGCATAGAATTATATTGAGGAAAAAGACAGATGCACCTTACGTGTGTGTGTGTGTGTGTGAGTGAGAGAGAGAGACCTGGCAATCCTTCAAAACGACGCGCTCTTGGAGCTGTACATTGCTGCAGATAACAGAACCTTGGATGGAACAACCATCTCCAATAGTGACATGGTCCATAATAACTGAACTGACAACCTGCAAACATATATAGCCAACAATTTCAATAGCTAATAACTATTTGTCCAGATAATCCACGGCTGCGTCAACTAAAAAGAGTTTTATCTCTTTATGTGCAGAATGAACATCTCAGATTTTTTATCTTTTTTACTCGTATGCTTCACTAATGGTGATCACAAGGTAAAAACGATTCTGTATTATTGCTGAAACCAAACCATTTACCTTCACATTTGAACCTATCCGACAATGACGGCCAATGACAGATTTTTTCACACTGCACTTGTCGCCCATCTGTGAACCATCCCCCAGCACACATTGTGGTCCCACCTGAATCAAAATCATTTGCTCAATCAAAAACAGAGTGACAATCCACCCAAACAAAAGTGTACAAAAGAACCTACACGTGCTGAAAAGTGTATTTAAGATCATTCATACCTCTAAACAAGGACTATTACATGCATGTAATTATGATTTAAGCATGATCGTGTATATAAATACAACTCACCGTGGTTTTAGATCCAAGTACAGCAGAAGGATGAATCACGTTGTTATGAACAGAAAAAGAGTAGCCTGACAGATGATTTGCATCTCCTACTACCTGAGCCAGTTAAGACTTGAAATCAGCTCACACAATAAAATGTTGAGAACTACGAGGCAAATAGAAATAAAACATGTAGCAAACTTTCAAACATGAAACTCACATCTCGGTTTATGTCGCTAAATGCTTGAATGGAATTTAAGCGGGCACAATACTTGCTCTTGTTTGCAATATAAACACAACACTTATGAGTTTTCCTTGTCGTTGAGGCAGAACCATTCGGACCCAAGGGATAGAGTTCGTGAAAACTTGGAGTAGATACATTAGCCAGAAGTTGAGATGGCAAGATTTTAATGTTCTGCATAGCATCCTTACCGTTGCCGTTTTCATCTGATTGCACTTCATTTGACAATAATTCAGATCTCTGATGTGTCATCAAGAAAATGAACCAATTAGAACTTATCAAAGATCCAATTTCATATCTCCAAATACAAGATTATCAAGCTTCAAACACTAACCAGCTGGCTCCTAACAAGATAGGGCAATACATCGCGTCTCAAACTTTGATAAGTTTCCTTTTGATTAAGAACATCTTGCAGAATAGATCTATAAAAAGTCAAGAGAAAAAGTGGTAACATTTAGAGTGGATTAAGTTACAATCAAAGAAAAAGAACTCATTTAGATGCACAGAGCAAAATCTCGAACCTCTTGAATGCATATATATGAGCATCCACCAGATCAGCACGAATTTCCATCTGCATTAGGAATGAATTGAAAAAACTGAGATAAGGAAGAAACGAAAACATTATCAATATTTTGCTAGAAACATATAAATCTTCAGCAACATTTTTTCACTGACCATTATCCACACAACATAACATTGACTAGAGAAACATATCTAGAAATGACTTTGGATTTTTTGTGAGATTTCTAAATTGAATTTGTGTATAATCTCAACTTCATAAATTATATTGAACCCCAAATCCCATATCAAATGAAGAGAAAGGAGTACAATATTTTATGCGTTTCCATGTCCACATCTCCCAGAATTTGAAGACCGACACATATCCATTCCCCATACCAAGTCCTGGTAGCTAGGAAGTTTTTTTGTTGATGGCATTATTTTCTGTTCAACACCAGTGGATTGGCAGAGGAAACTATCTACCTGGCTGACAGCTCGGAGAATGCTTTTCTGGACTCGAATATCTTTCTCAACTTCAGCTCCTTTCACAAGTCACAGAGATGTTTAGTGAGGGAAATTTTCTAATCACATAACATTTAGAAACACGTGGATATTCAAACATCTCACCAGCTGCTATATGCAATAGAAATTGCTTAGTTGGGTCCAGTGCTATAATGTTATACCGTCCTGGTTTCTTAGCTTTGTCTTTTGCACCAGAGGAACCTGAATCAGATGGTCCGCTGACAGGAGCGGAGCAAAGCAGAGCAGTTACTACAGCGTCGTGTCGTCTGTGAGCAGCCGCCACTGCCCCAGGGGGAACATCACAAACCAAATCACCACTCACAACCTACACAGGGAAACAGGTGAATTGCTGAAGCAATACAATGCTAGCAAACTAAAATGCCAAAGTAGATTAGAATTCCAACCAAGATGTCCTTTGCAGTCAGTCTATGATGAATAGCTCGAATAGCACCAGCTGTTCCAACATCCTCAGGAACTGCAGCCACCTGCAGTAGTTAAATTATAATCAAGCTAAATTGTGGGAAAAGATAAGATAGTCAAGACAGAAGTAGAATCCTCATAATTAAGTAACTAGTTAAAGTGGTCTTGGACCAGTCTTCTTAATGCACAAGTCATATATAAAAAATCTGTCTATTTTTAGATCTAGGAAAGGGCTATCTACCAATTAAAACAAGAGTCGAACTGGACAACAGAACTCAGTAAAGCTAAAAATCTGACCATTGGGCATCACTTCATATGAAAAGGATTATTAGGATTAGAAAACAATTATACCATATAAGATCACAAAAATATTAGTAGAACTCTGGTACAACTAAAAGATCGTTCTAGTTGGATTTGGAGTAGTGCTGACGTCAGGAATCAGAACCCCACTTGGCTAAAAATTATTCCTTGGAAAAGGAGCAACTTTCCTAAAATCCACTGCGACTCATATAAGTGATCAGATGCTAATAGAACAAGTTAATAAAGGGAGGTGTAAACTGGTAAACCAAAAGTAACATGGACCGATTTGGTAGCTAGGAATCTAGTAGCTTTGGATCTTCCAATATATGCATCAATGAACCAAACGAAGTGGTGAAAGTTGATTCATGTAACCAATCAAACAATTAATGGGAATAAGATTGTTACTGCTTTTGTGGCCAGCTATGATGCACCGACACGGACACGTGTGTCCGACACGATACGTGTCGGATACGCCGACACGCGATTTTTAAAAAAAAAAAGTACAAACACGACACGTTATCGACACGTTGATCAAAAATTCTTCATTTATATAATATAAATTTAGTTTTATACTTGTTATTAATTTTTCTTGTTAAAATCTTTTAAACATGAGTACATATTTGTTACTTGCTAATAACTTTGAATTAACAATATGTAATATTTCTAATATAAAAAGAAAAATGATTACGGTAGAGTGTCCGAGAAGTGTCGGTATCGACTCGTGTCGGACACGGACACACTACCCTAATTGAAGTGTCCGTGCTACAGAGGTGGCCAGACATGACTACTATGGCTACCATTCAGTTTAAGATAGTAGGTCCCTTACCTGAGGCATGATTTTCAGCTCAGCAAATACAGTTTATGAGATATATGAGAAATTAGCTAACAAAAATTATTACCAAATTTGAGCTAACCGAAATTATTACCTAACAGGTTCAAAACCCAAAGTGCCAAAGGACAGTTATCACTAAAGAGAAAAACACTAGTAGTAGTTGTCACTCATTAAATCTGTTATAGGAATGTCGTGATCATAAAAGATGTGATCCTAACATTAAAAATCAACGTATTTGATTCCATGTATGGAGAAAACATATAAAATTAAGTGAGATAAAAAATTAAGTCGCTGCTAATCATATCCTTGTGTTATAGCGGATGAGAAAATACAGAAAGAGAAGCAAAGAATGCAGAATACTCAGCACAAAAGGTTAATAGGATTTATTGGTATGTGAAATGATCTAATAAATCTATATCTCTGATGGGAGTCTCCATTTCAGTTCATATTCTGTATTGCTCATCCGCTTCCTGTGTAGGTAGGAGGGTTTGGAAGAGGAACAAACATAATGTTGTCATGTAGTTCTCATACTTAACTTTTTCAAAGAAACCCCATTAATATTTATCACAAGAAATATGCCTCCAATAAACATTTCCTTGCTCCTGAACATCAACTTCAACGTATTTCTTTCCCACAGGGATTTACCTCATCTACCATTAATATAACGCTTTATATACTAAACCACACAGATGAAATGGATCCTGGCATATGCCATGCATTTACTCATGGAATAGAATGCATATAGTCTATAGCGACGAATCATAATTTCATATCATCAACGGATGACAATTTCCAATCTTTCCGAGATCTACTTGTATACTCGCCATTTTTTTCACAAGAAACTTGATGTTAATAATAATAGAAACATATTTTCAATAATAAAAAAGGTATGGATTCATGTAAGATCATGAAATAAAAACAATGTTCAGAATACAATACATCTATATAGATAAGAATAATAAAGAGACGAAACACTCTCCTAGTCTATAGAAATCTGTAAATTCATCATGATACTAAAAGCTTAGCTCTATCCTATAGCTCAAAAACTTTTGCTTACGTTCTTCGAAAATCTTTTTGTTCCGCTCTGCCCAAATCATCCAAAAGATGGCCGAACCCACTGCTTTCACATAACCTCACCCATCTTGCCCTTGAGAAAGCCAATTGCCTTTCAAGAAGTGAGCCATTACGCCAGCCCAAGAAAACCCAATAAAATTGGTCTCCTGGAGAAGCATACAGCTCAACGATCTTGCAATATCACAATGTAAAACAAGTGATGTTTACATTCCACAAATTACAATTTGGAAGTTACCAACTCAAAATAAAGCTGTTTGAATCTCACATATTCACAAAACCCTTGCTCAAAGTTCAAGCCTATGTTTCCTAACAAACAATTTCTCAAAAAATTATACTCAAAACTCCTGCACTATCAGGCTCATTCACTAGAGTAGGAAAAATCTACTTCCAATATTGAAACATTTATCGTTTGATTAATCTCATTGACAACTTGTAGCCTTGTATTTACAAGTTCACAAAATTGATAGTTCGTTGGTTGTCTTGACTAAGCCTTTCTCTTGTTTTGTTTTCTCAAAAAGTGATTGTATTAAAATGTTTTAAGTTCTCTTCTCTTGTTCATAACAACTAAAGCCAACCTAAAAGAGTCATTATAGGCATTCTACCAAAAGAAACAGTTAGTCACTGACTCCGAGCTCACAATCAATTAGCTTACCAACTCCATCTCTTCATGATAAACGTTTGGCTTCTCAAGTTTGAACGAAGTTTGTAATTTATTTATGAAGTATCTCTTCTTTCCTTCTTTGACATTACCGTATTCAATGAAACAGACAACTTCAATCAAAACTTACCTCGACATGTAATCGATCAATATATGTGCTGGAAATCCAAGCACTGACAGAAAGCGCTGCAGTCTCCCCTTCAACAACCTAACATTAAAAGCAAACCCAATTTTACAATTTCCCCTCCGAACCTATCAATAACGATTTTGGTTCATAACAAAAGGTAAAAATATGATAAAACAAAGAAACAGTGACTTACAACAATAAGATCCTTAAGGCTTTTCTGCTCCAGAAGATCAAGAACATAAGACAGAACCGGCCTGTTCGCCACCGGCAATAGGGCTTTCGGAACCTCCTGAATTTTTTTCCAACTGGGTGTTATTTTTTTCCGGCAGATAATGAAAAAATAAAATGAACCTTACGAACAAGAAATATGAGCATTCGTGAGAGTAACCTTAGAAACGAGAGGAACCAAGCTTTTCGAAAAGCCGCCTGCTAACACCACCACTTGAAAATCCATTCCTCCTGTGATTTCCCTACAGAGTTCTTTACCAGTCCGCTTGTGGGAGTGAAGAAAAGAACTAAAAAAGATTCAACAGAGGTGGGATTTTCAATTAGCGCGTTTTGTGAAGTTTTAGAAGGTTCAGAGTTTCACGAAAGTAACAGGAGAGCAATTTGAGGTTGGTTTTTTGTGAAGTTTTAGAAGGTTCAGAGTTTCACGAAAGTAACAGGAGAGCAATTTGAGGTTGGTTTTTAAGTTTGATTGAGGCAATGTTTGTTACCCATTAAAATTTGTGGAAATTACATAAAATCAAATATTTTAAGTTACATTT
>CM032624.1:3968711-4115721 GCA_019097785.1 Fraxinus excelsior
GCGGAGTCCCAAACCTCCGCACGCGGAGGATCTGGGCCTCCGCGTGCGGAGGCTTGGAACCTCCGCCAAAGCCTCCGCACACGGAGGCCCAGATCCTCCGCGTGCGGAGGTTTGGAGTGCGGAGGTTTGGAACCTCCACACGCGGAGACTTTCAAATTTATTTTTTTTTGCCTTTTTTTTGCCTTTATATTACAGTGTATAACTCTTGGCTTTTTATGTTTTTTTCTTCTTGTGCCATTTCCTCCGCACGCGCAGGTTTCATTTTTTTTTTTTTTTTTGCTGCTTTTTTTCTTCTTCTTTATATTTAATATCCAATTCCAACATGAAATTTAAAATAAAGGAGACCTGAATTAAATTAATTTAAATAAACGATAAATAAACATGAACTAAACTAATTTATTTAAATAAAAAGGAATAGTAACTGTTAGGATTATTAACAATTGAAATTGTATTTATAGTTTATAATAAATAAAAATAAAAACTCCAAGTATATATATTAATAAGTGAAATTGTATTTATAATTTGTAAATAAGTAGAATTATTAAATGATTTTGGAAGAAGAACGAACAAAATATATTAAAAATGTTAAATGATTAATACAACAATAAAAATTGTAAATTATTGATAGCACAACAATATAAAATAAAATAAAATAATAATGGACCTCCGCGAGAGGAGGTTCTTCTTCCACTATTTATATAAGAATACAACCACCGTCGTTTATGCTTTAAACGCAAAAGAGCACTGCCTCCTCTCACGGAGGCCAATGCCTCCGCGAGCGGAGGTGTTTACCTCCGTTGGTGGAGGTACTCCCATTCGGGATCCGCCCGCGGAGGCTATGCCCTCCGCGAGAAGAGGCAGTCCTCCGCTTGCGGAGGGAGTGCTATATATATATTTTTTTTATATACAATACTTTTTTTTTGTGCAATTTTTTCTGGTTCATCCAACACTTAAAGTTTTTTTTACTTTGTTTTTACAAAATAATATCATTTTGTATTTACTGAACAAACATGCAAAACTAAAAAAATAACTTTTACATAATCATTTAATCACTTCATCAACTTTCTTTGTTTGGAATAACAGTTATACAAAATTTCTTATTCCTAAACATAAACACATTTTTATTTAAACACTAAACATGTAAATAAAACTAATATAAAAGGCAAAACCATTTTACATAATTACTTACTGCTGAACGGTATGAAAATTTCAGATTGTTCCACTGCAAGTGGAAGACCAGTTGCTTAGTTGCTTCAAGACCAGTTGCTTACTTGCTTCTTAACGAGAGAGAATGAAATGGAATAAATATTCGTAAAATTTCTTGGTAGAGAAAAGAGGATGATGAAATGGAATAGTTTTTCTTCTTATTTGCAATTTGCAAAGTGATGAAATGAAATGCATTTTTCCCCTTTATATAAGGAAAATACAACCACTGTTGTAAAACCCTAAACAGCACCGCCTTCGAACAAAAAAACAAAAGCGGCGAAAATCGACGACCGACTAAAGAAAGAAAATACAGTGAATTTCGGCGCCTACATTTTAATTGGTAAAAGCAAATTCTCGGCGCCTATTTTTTTTCTCGGCGCCACCCTTTTTTTCCTCCGAACAGTAACTCTTTTTAATAGATAGATAGAGGACAGAGAGGAGGAATTTGTTAAGAAACTGGGGATAAACAGGGAAAACCAAAATAGGCCATAAATGAACAGTAAACTGCGGATTCACTCTTTTAATAGAGGAGGAGATATATATATTCACTCTTTTAATAGAGGAGGAGATATAATAGTATATATATATATATATATATATATATATATATATATATATATAAACATGCATAGTGGGCGACAGCCATTCTGGGAAGAGAAAGTTGGGGCTGAATTTGATTAATATCTACCTTCCCTTAAAAGAGTGGATGTCCATTTACTATTTATTTATGTCCCCATCCGTTTCACATTGAAACTGGATTGACTACTTCTCAGCAACCAGTTCCCAACTGTTCATCCAAAATATCTTCTTTATATATACTTTTTACCAATCGAGCTCTCTCCTTTATCGTTTTGCCCCGAAAGACATGTTCCCGTAAGCTGCTTCTGTAGGTGTCGTAAGTTGTTCTTGGAGGAATGATTGAGGATTTTGGGCTAAATAAATTGAAATAATATATATACAAACACGCATAGTAGGCGGCAAAAGCAAAGGAGACAACTTCAACTGGAATTAATCACGTTTCTTCAATTTTTGGTAATGTATTTCCACTTTTGCGTGTTTAAATTCAACGTTATAAGTGGCTAAATATTTTTATTGTTATGATGGATGATATAGTTTAATGTTTTTATTATATATTTAATTTCAAGATTTTCATTTCAATTTAATACTTGCTACTTAATTATTGTGTGTTTAATGATATTATTTGTTTGCGCAACAATTAATTGATTTGGAGATAATACTGAGACCGAGAAGTGAAATATAATTCTAACTCGTGCAATAATTGACATAGGCATTATAAAAGATCGAGAGATAATTATAAACTATGTGATTCATGTTGAATTCTTATAGATAAATGCATTCATGTGTGTGAATTTACATAGAGACATGGGCAGACCCACATGGGGTCAAATGACCCCACAATTTTTCAAAAAAAAATTTGAGTTTTTTTTTTTAACCTAACACTTACCACTTACCAAAGAGCAGTCCAATCCACAACTCAAAAACCCAAGTCCAATTACACTCTACACAACCCATTAATCCATAATTCATTAATTGACACAACCCAACTAATATACTATGACTCATAAGGTAGTGGCTTTGATATCCCACATTCAAAAATCTAAAATCCCTAATTTTCTCATACGCACGCTACCTACGCGGCTACGCATGGTGAATTCGTCTCTCGTCTTCAATCCATTTTTCAATTAATTTAGGTATTGGATTTTCAATTGAATTGAAGCTAATTCGAGCATATTAGTTACTGATTCTTCTAATTTCTAAAATATATTTGTAATTTGGTAGTTGATAGTTCACTAGTTTGGATTTGAGAAATTGAAAATATTGTAGTGAAGTAGTAAAGTAATTCAGTCTCAGTAAGTAATGACTTTGTCATTTTGTCTAACTTGGTGATTTAAAATAGAATTATTTGTGAAAGTAATTATTGTTTATTATGAATTAATGTTATTTTTTTTTATGAAAAATGAAATATGGTATTTATTTGTTTATTTATATATTGAATTTGTTTTTTAACAGGCATTGAGAAATATTTTAAACGAAAATATGTATGTTCGAGTGTGGTTGATAACGATATAATTATATGACGTTTTCAGATTATGAAACTGCGTAGGCTACAATTGTAATAGCGTGTTAACTTATTTTCGTTAATGATATGTAGTTCTAAATATTTTTAAATTCTCGTTTTTTACCCCACAAGACAAATGGTCTAGGTTCGCCCCCTGCATAGAAATATAGTAAGTTCTGACATATGAATAGAATTAGTGTTGTTTGAGAGAGATCACTAAATATAATAGGTTAATTCGATCGTGCAAGTGTAAAGAGATGGCTGAATAAATTTGAATTAAATGTATGATAAGTAATCCAAGCGAAATCGAAAGTCCTAACTATCCAATCACATAATCTTATCTACAGTTTTAATTTGAGTTAGTTATTTTATTTATTAAAATCTCACTTAGAAAATAAAATTTGATTTGATCATTAGTTACTAATTTAATTTAAATTGAAGCTAGTTTAGTTTAAAACTTTATAGTAGACAGTAGTCTTCGTGGGACGATATTCGGACTTAATATATTCACTTTATTACTTGTCAGGATCCGTACACTTGTTGAATCTCACGAACATGCACAACTGCATGAAAAAAGAGATTAGTCTCCTGTGTATGTTGCACCTTACAATGGACTGATGCAAGCAGACAAGTTGCTGGGACAACCTGATAATGTGATTTTCGATCAATATGTAGGGTATGTTACTGTTGATCCACAGGCTGTAAGAGCATTGTTTTATTATTTTGTTGAGTCCCCGGTGAATTCTTTATCCAATCCTCTGGTTTTTATGGTTAAGTGAAGGTACAAAACCTTTCCCGCTAAGGGCGGAGCCAGTCGTTTGAAGTTGGGGGGTCCCAAAATTAAAGATATAGAGATGAAGGTGTGGGGAGCCACGGGGACCCCCCCTAGCTCCGCCCCTGTTTCCCGCTGTATGTGCATGACAATGAGATATATTGTAGCACTCAACATAACGAAAGAAGTAAAAGAAATTAAAATCTTCTTGTCTGTGTATCAAAAATGCCCTAAATGTTCGAGTACTCCAAGATAATTTGCATATGAAGTCACTTTTCACTTCCAACCATTAATGAATTTGTCAAAATCCATTCAAGTTTAAATGGATATTTTCTGATTCTTTTTATTCATCAAAAGCTGGTAGTATTATTTTATATTCTGATTACCAGGTCCAGGATGTTCATCCTTTGGATTCGGAGCTATGGAGGAATTGAGCGCTTTTAGAGTCAATAGCGATGGAAGAACTCTTTTTCTAAATGATTACACATGGATCGATGGTGAGAGCAACTTATAAGTTGTAATACTTTTTTCTGCAATGAGTTTGCCTATGTCTTCCATTTAATTTTTCAGTGGCAAATGTGATTTTCTTAGTATCACCTGCAGGGGTTTGATTCTCTTATTCAAACAGTCCACTGATTACATCACACTGTGATACGATCACTGCCAATGATGCCTATACTTTTCTAGTCAACTGGCTTGAGAGGTTCTCACAATACAAATCCAGGGATTTCTACATTACTGGCGAGAGTTATGCTGGCTATTATGTGCCGCAGTTAGCATACACCATATTGCTCAACAACAACGCAAATCAAACTGTTATTAATCTAAAGGGAATTTCAGTATGTTCAATCAGCACCAGTTCTCCTTTACATTTCATGCTGTGTTTCTGTTTAAACTGATTTATTATAATTATTTCAGGTAGGAAATGCATTCTTTGATGACTTTTGGAAATGTCACCAGGCTATTACGATTATTTTTGGACTCATGCTTTAAACTCAGATGAGACTCATGAAGAAATCTTTACGTTGTGTGATTTTGTGAGCGGCACTGCATCTGTTGAATGCAATAACTCCATAAATAAAGCTTATAATCAACTGGGAGATATTGACATAACAAACATTTATGCTCCCAGATGACAGAATCCCAAGCTTAAAAATGGCTCAAGCGGTTCTGTAAGCCCTTTCTACCACCTACTCACTTTGTCCGACTTTATTTTTTTGCTTCATTAAGTTACTCTTCGATTGATTTGATCAGGTTAACTTCTTTGATTCCTGCTCGGATATATTCCTGGAATATTACTTGAATAGTGCAGAGGTTCAAAGGGCTCTTCATGTAAAGCCTACAAACTGGACTATTTGCAAGTAAAAATTGAAAAAATTATAAGAAAGCAAGTTTCAATTTTAATCTGTCTGTGCAGACCTTATAACTGGACAGACATGCAAAGAACTACTTTGCCAATCATCGAGAATATCATGGCTAGTGGCATGAAGGTCTGTCTATACAGGCAAGTCTTTTCGATGAACCACATCGTCTAAAAGCTTAAATTGTTAGATAGTGAACACGTGCTTATTCAAATTTACTCTTCAAAATGCATATTAATGTGAGTGACGAATTTATTTTTTCAACTAAGACGTGATGTGTGTACAATTTTTATAAATGAGTGACAACGAGTCAATATAAATTTAATCTTCAACTGTGTTCCAGCCATAAATCCTTGAATAAGCATGGCATAACTAGATTTTTTTTTTCCCCCGAAAATACCTCAAACTTGAAAATTCAAACATGAGATATTCATTTTGTTGATTACAAAAGCACAACATAACTAGGTAGAAATGGATATAAGAATTCCGAGTCATCTGCAACCAGGTCGAGTTTTATCAAGTTGTTCATTTGGTTCTACCATCTCATTTTATACATCTTGTTTTATACATTTTTGTCATTCTTTTAAGTCTATCTACATAATTAATCTTGGACATGGAGAGATTATGTTTTCACGTGAATAGAAAGTTTTATTCAATTGGTTTTGTAAAGGTTTGTTTAAACAATGCATTTCCTCTTTTCTTGTATTTTTATGCAGTGGTGACATAGATGCAAATGTTCTAGCGACAGTAACCAGATATGCAATAAACAACATAAAACTTCCAATAGAGAATCCTTGTCATGCTTGGTACCTTAACGATGAGGTAAGAACCATCAGAGCTTCGAAGATAGATTGTTTGCTTTTGATCGTTAATGTTGATGAATGCAATGGCAGGTAGGAAGATATGTGGTGGAATACAAAGTATTAACATTTGTGACAGTGAGAGGAGCCGGACATCTTGTTCCAAGCGACCAGCCTCAGAGGGCACTTACCATGATTTCTTCCTCCTTCAAGGGATTCTTCCTTCCTCCTGATTATCTGAATTTTTCTGGACGCCAAACAAGCCCTCCAACAATTTGCGATTCTCTTTTTTTTAATTCCTTCATATACCGAGATGATAATAGTTTGTTTAGAAAATGATCAGATTAAAAGCCACGAGTTGTAGGTTTGGAGTTGATAGCAACTAATTCTACGACAACGAAACTGAAACTCAACTGCTGCACTTTGAACCTCCAATTGCATTCTCTTTTAGAGGGAACTATGTAATAACTCATTTCTTTTGATGCCTGACAGCAAGTTTTTCTTCCATTTGTAATGGTTAAACTACTTCTGTTTATGTGCATTAAATGTCAACCATACGAAAAATTCAATTTATTTTAAGGTTATCATTTTGTCCAGGGTTGTTCCCCGCTGGTTGATTGTAATGTTTCTTGGGTTTAAAACAAGAGAGTGAGTCTATGGGTACATAATTTTTTGACATAGGGGTTCACATGATACTCACCACTAAAATGGTATTATGTGAACAATTTTGGATAATTATTATGTACCACTAGCATTTTTGAAAACAAGATTCTATTAGTTCCATCCAAAAAAGACTTTGTCGCCCGGCCCTCTGGTATCTACAGATATTACCTTTTTAGGTATGCTTGCATACAAACTCTAGACACAAATTCTTAGCCTTCACGAGCTATAGACCTCGGCCAAGGAAGTTGAGATCCCAATCGAGGGTGTTTGTGACATGAGTACAAACCAAAGCGTCCTTTCCAGATGCATGGTCCTAGTCTGAGACAGTTGGAACGATTTTATCACCTACGAGTGTACAGAAACTATATATTCAATCAAACATCATGAAAAAAAAAAAAGGAATCGAGAGAGAACAGGAACACCTTTGTTACAACTTACATAGGCAAAAATTAATATGAATATCTTTGTAAATGTAAGTGTTATGTCTTAGGTCCAACCAACTTTGGATATAAACACTTTTAATATATAATTGATGCAATTTTATGGTAGATGTATTATTTAATTAATATTCAATTAAATTAAATAATAGAGTCCTAAGATTCAAATCTTAGTAATTTGTTAATTACAAGGAATTGTGATTGTGAGATAAAAATTACATATGACTGAATTTTAAATCATCCGTAGTCGTAAGTAATAACGAGATACGAATAACATTATTACGGACAATCGCGTGGGGCATTTCTTACTTGTGAAATAAGTAGCTGATCTCATAAGTTAAAGTATGGTAACACTTAGATGAACACGTTAATGTTTTGTTATAGAATAAAATATTGGAGACCCGATGGGGAGATTCCATATGGATTAACCACTGAATCTCTAACGTTTGGTAATGGAATTAGCACTTCGACTTGAGGTCATCATAGTGCCTTATATGATGACAGTTATACTTTGATAATGTTGGATGTTGATTTGTCAAAGGTCGCTAATACGATATCGTTCGATTATGTCAAAAATCATATGAAAGTTGTGAATGACCAATAGAGAACTTGTCACTCTTAGATAGTAAGATATTATGGTCTACATTTCATCAAGTTAAGTTGATAACGAAATCATTGGCCAATGTGTTATCATAAGTCGAAAAAAGAGTTTTCGACTTATATTGACTTAATAGTAGGATGAAAGATACCATCAATAATTGAAATTGGCACATATCTATATCTCGTAATTGATTGGATCATATTGACGAAAGGATTATAGTTTCATTATGAACGAGCAAGTTTGGTTTTGTTTACCACGTGACATTTTCAATTACATCTATTACCCTGACACATTATTAAATATCAATCTGGAACGATGAATATGAATTGATGATAAATTAGAAAGAGATATTTTAATTTATCGATTTTGATTATATCAAAATAATAATTCACGTCGTTAGGTATTGTGATCGGGGACTTGATAGGTCACACACAAAATGAAAATAAGAAGAATGAGATTCATCAATTAATTAACGAGTGTTGGAAAATTAATTAATTCATAGACCAAATTTAATTAATTTGATTAATTAAATATTGGACCGGACTAAGTTTAAGAGCTTATATTAATAAACCATTAGGATTTCAGAAAAATAGAACAGAACATAATTCATTATCTTGCTAGCATGAGAAAAGAGAAACATAATTCTCTCATTCTCGTTCTCTATGTGAATTTTCATTGGAAACGGACAATTGGACAGTTGTGGATTGCAGATTGTGATTGTTCTGTTCCAAGATCAACAAAGGAGTTTGTAGAATCTACAAAATGTATACTACCACAGTTTCTTTCCAAATCTCATAAAAAACATACGGCGCAACGAATAAAAATGAGATATAGCTCGATTTGACAATAAAAATTAGGGCTATTCGTGGGTCGGTTCGGTTTGGTTTTGTTCGATTCTGTTCGGTTCCAAAATTTTCAGGTATTTAATAAATAAAATCGTCTGGTCCAAATATAATTATGGAACCGTTCGGGTTCGATTCCATTTGGTTCCGTACCTTAATTAAATTTTTTAATATTTACAATAACACTACATAAATATAACTAATGATATTTCATTCGTAACTTTTACAAATTAACGTAGCCAAATTCAAAAATATATAAATAACTAGCTGTCGAATAACATTAATTCAATACATATAAATACCAAAAAGTAAATATTAATATTAAAACGTCGGTGATCCATATCAATAATTCATTTATTTCAAGCAGTCTATCTGCATAAACAAAATGAAATATAAATTAAAAGTTATAAAAATAAAATATTTTTAAGTATTTGCAATACTTACCAACTATTTGATTTAATCATCAACTGCTTGACTTGCCATGGTAAAAAATTCTACAAGCATAATTGAAAATGCACAATTAACAAATACAAATAAACTAAAAAATATTCAACTAATAAGATTTAATAAAAAATTATTTAGTTTCTGTTCTTATTCGGTTCTTCGGTTCTTGGTCTAGACCCGACCCAAACTCATCGGTTCTCGATTCGGGTACCCGTTCGAATATTTAACTTATGAAGAATCGCTCGATTCGGTTCGAGACTTTTGGACACCCCTAATAAAAATGTACTTAGCATTTAAACGTCAATTCCTGGTTTTCTTAAGCTATTATGGGGATAGTTGGCTTTTCAAAGTCTAGTGTCAAGCTTTTTGGTGTTTGTGTGAAATCCACAATCGTACAGGAACGTTGACAAGTAATAAATAAAGTGAGTTTAGAATTATCGTCCCACAAGGAATAATGTTTAATTTATGTTTACTAGTTATTATCAAATTCGATAGAGTAACACAAAAAAGGTTGTTTTGATTTTTTATACTAAGTTTAACTACGAAAGCAATACAAGTGGTTTATTAAATATGAGATGAATGTATTGGATTTTTAAATCCCTCTATTATTGTTATTTCCAATTCTCGACACATATAAAGTAGTATTATTTTCCTAATGTTAATGACAATCAATAATCTAATTTTATTTAATATCCCTTTCAAAGAAATATCAAATATATACTTAACTCGACCCGGTCTCATTCCTAGTCTAATTTCATATGAAAAACATACATTTATTTATAGGATTATTTCACGTGATTGCATATGGTATACATATTATTCATAATATTCATTGTCCGTGTGTTAAATATGTAGTGTTTTACCTATTGTAAGTCTCTCAGCACTACGAATAGGCAACAAGTTATCTAAATGTTGATCAAGCATTCAAACAACACAATTCAGGTGCATAAATAATCAAGAAGCTCAAGAAATTACTAAATTAACAAGTCTTGAATTAAAAACAATAACTAATAAGTTCACCATCCATCCAATATAATGAAAAACTTGGTCTAGCATTCTTATAATTAAATTATACAGGAATAATTGGAAAAAATCACCTGGAAATAAGAAAGATGGAAGAAGTAAGAAAAATACAAGTTTTTTTTACTTGAATCTTTAAACCGGGATATAAATCTTCAAAATTCTTACAAGATTCGCCTTGAATTGATGTATAGACTTGTTCTTCGCCTCCAAAATATGTAGAATATGATAAAATTTAGGTTGAATGGAGGATCCCAACGTTCTAGCCGAGTTTTGATAATTAAAGGATGTCAAAAAAATTGCATTAAATTGTTACCGAAAAAAATAAGAAAAATCGAATTTTCCCCTTTTTGCATTGAGGCACGCTTTTGGCTTGTTTTAAGGCGTCCCTTTTTGGTTGAATGCAAGCAAACATGCAAGGGCATGCTCCTTGGTCTCTCTAACAAGGCATCTTTCAATATTTTGTCATAACTGATATTCGATTGAGATGATTCAAAATGCATTGGAAATTGAACTCAATAGGATACAATTCTTATTGAAATATCATTTTTCCAATTCGAACGTTTACTATGCCAAAGATGAGTTTCAATTTGAGGCTGAAAATCCGGAACATAATTCTTTCGGCTTGAAATTTATGTTTGATAATACTTTGACTATATTTCATCCATTTGACTTCTTTTCTCATCTAATTGACACTCGTGAGGTCCGCCACAACTTTTAAGTATTTGTAAGTCCTCAAACTTTGGATCTCTTATAATTTAGCCCATTTTCACAATTTTTCTCCAATTCTTCATCAAATCGCGAGTTTTACCTATTGAACACAATATACGACAAATTAGATAATATTTCATTAAAAGAACTACAAAATGTCGTTATTTAAAGCCTTGAATAAGTGTATAAATCAACTAGCAATTGTAATGTGCTACTTTCGTTAATCAATGAACAAACTGTTTTCAATAAATTAAAATCTTCTGTTATAAAGCTCTCTTTAATTGTTTTTTATTCCAAATTGACCCCAGAATAGACGGAAGGTGAAGAAATCGTCACCGCATTTTTAAGAACTAGGTGCAAGCAACGTGCAATGCACGTTTGCTTAGTTTATATTTAATAGTTTTGTTTAAGAATTAATTTGTTATTAATAAAGATGTAATTTTTTGGTTAATTAAATAATTAATGATGTAATGTTTATGTAATTGATAAATAATTAAATAAAGTGCTTCTCCCTGTCATCTCCAATCGAAAATCACAAACAGAAAACGCAAGGTATGTTAAGGGGTAAGAAGATGAGTTTACTTAGGTTCCGTTTGATTCTCATTAATGTAGAATGAGGATGAAAAATATAGCCGTTATTGGACCCCACACAAGAGATATAAATTCAAACTTGATAGATTGATGTGATAGATAATGGTCATATTTTTTATTTTTATGGGTTTTTAATGAGAAACAAACGGAGGTTTAAACTTTTTGCATGGCTTAAGTCTTTACTCTTTTTTAAATAATAATGCAATTCATTTTATCGCTAAAGTATGATATGTATTACGATAATATATGTATATCATGTGTTAGACTTAGCCCCTGTTTGAGCCACCTTTTTTCTTCACTAAAATGAAAAATATGACCGTTATCCATCACATCAACATTTAAATTCAAATTCTCTATCTCTTGTGTGGGCCCCAATAACGACTATATTTTTCATTCTCATTTTCAAAAAAGGTGGCTCAAACAGGGGCTTAGTATTGGTAAGTGACGGGTAAATTTTCAAGGTCGAAAATATTTTAAGTGGGTGAGAATGTAATACCCCGAAAATTTTCATAAAATATAATTCAATTTTTATATATTATATTTTAATATTTTGAAAGTTAGGGACTAAATGATACATTTATCAAATTATATTTTATTTGTGTCAAATGTTTAGATATTGATGGAGTTATCGTAAATATATGAATATTGGTCTCGTTGGATAAATCGTAATTAGATACATAAATCAGATTCGAGAAAAAGTCGATTCGGATAAATTAGCTCTAAGATATTTTAGTTTAAAAGAATTATCAAAAGCTAATTTATTATTATTATTATTTAATTATAATTTTGAAAGTAAGGGGCGGTGAAAAAAGATTTTCCGTTAAAACAATATATTCCGTTAGTTTTTCCGTTAAATCAAGAAATTCCGTGAGTTTTTCCGTTAAACCAACATATTCCGTTTGATAACCACTTTTTATATATAGCTTTATAATCTGGGAGGTGCTGGAATTTGAAGTTCACTGCCTTCGGAATTTTCCAGAGTTTGCATTTAACTCTTTCTACCGCCATGGATATATATATATATATATATAATAGAAATATGTAGAAGTAGTAGTCACCAACATTGCCATCTTATATATACAGCCTATTGCATTTTATTGTGTATGGAAAATAGAGTGAGTTAAGAGAAAGAGAAGTAATTGAGATATGGAGTCATTTTGGTGAGAGTGCTACCATACAATTGAATAAAATAATTGTGAGGTGTTACTTATTAGTGTCCAAGTGTCATTTGTATAAATCTCTCTCTCTCACTAAAATAACAATCTTTTGAGTTTCAAACTCAACAGAAGGTAGTCTAACAAAACAGAATACTTCTGCACGACATCCCTTTCTACGCTAGAAGGAAAGGCGTCCCATGATATGATGACATGTTCAAAATAGATTCAGAAATATATCTAAGCAACCAACTCGTAATGAGTTTTTCTATCGTCTGATCAGCAACAGAAGATAATCGATGTTGAGTCTCACATTTCAATTTAATTGTTGTTGCCATATCTGGACTCTAAACTTTTTTACAATAGATTTAACTTCCGATCCCAAAACCTTTCAAACCGTACGTGCGAAGATAATAGGTGTCGACTCACCTTTTAGCTTATTCTTATACTAAAGCGCAATTAGTCCAACAATACACGTTTTTATCTTTTTGGACAACAAAGACAATGCTTAGTGCATTTTAAAAGCACAATTGGTTCAACAAATAGAATTAGCACTTCCATTAATTTAGAGACAGATTTTCGACTAAGTGCCTAAACCGAAAGGAAAAGGAAAATTCCGGTTGATTTGAAATATAAATGATATAAAGTTAAAGGGTGGGGGTTTGACTATGTGTATTTTGAACCCATCTCTGATTGCATATGTTCACGAAAATATGTTTCGAATTTGAATCCCGCAAGTGCATGGTTCGTTGACAAGTAATAAAGTGGAAATCCTAGAATTTCGAATATCGTTCCCACGATGATTGATTTAACTTGATTTTTATTATCGCGATCTTAACCGAATCTATTAAATTCAAGTTGAATGTTTTTATAATTTTATGATGAAATTATGACTAGTATGCAAAAATAACATTGAATGCAAAAGTTGGAGAAATTAATATATGAAAAAACGTATTAGGATCCCGAATCACCTAGAATTTCGAATATCGTTTCCATGAGAATTGATTTAACTTGATTTTTATTATCGCGACCTTAACCGAATCTATTAAACTCAAGTTGAATGCTTTTATGATTTTATGATGAAACTATGACTAGTATGCAAAAATAACATTGAATGCAAAAGTTGGAGAAATTAATATATAAAAAAGCGTATTAAGATCCCGAATCACCAAGCAAAATTCCCTCTTAACCCCTATTTCACAATTTGGTAACATAGTGTCTTGGTTGAAGAATCAATGTTTCTATCTTATTCAACAATCTCTTTCGAGTAGAATTGAACTTATTCTAACATACCATTTGACTATATTTCTATGACAAATGCAATATACAAAAATGCATGACGTTTTGTAAACACTTAGAGATTCACGCAAAGCATATCGATATATTTCTATCCTCTATGAACTAAGCGATGATTTATACATTGTTGAGTTTATTTCCCTTATTTCGAATGCATAAAATAAACCACTCAAACTCATACAACTATTTTGCATATAATTGTAGAGGCAAGAAAGTGTATATAAATCATTCAACATCCATCAACGTGTTTAAACATCAAATTGTAAAATAAAGAATTAAAATATCACAATGTGAGGTTCATCATAAACCCTAGCACATTAAATCTAGCTTAACATGATATTGAATTTAAATAAATAAAAGTGGAACGACATCATCAAAAATTGACGGAACGTGATTAATTTTTGGCCAAGAATTAATCTGTCGTCGCCTCCAAAATTAAGCTGTCGCATCCACCTTTTTCTTTATTCAATTCCTGTCTGCTGCTGCGGTTCCTATGCGTATATTTTGATTTCAGCCCCCAAAACCTCTCAGCCGTTTCCGTCTCTTTCGTGCCTTCCTTTCCTGCGGTTGGTTCCGTGCGTTATTTTGATTTCAGCCCCCAAGAACCCACTTTTCTTCTCTTCTCAGCTTCCTGCGGCGGGGGATTCTGTGTGTATAATTTTTAATTCAACCCTCAAGAACCCCCCAACACCCGTTTCTGTCTCTGTGTGCAAATATAATAGTGGCTTATTCCATAATAGTGGCCCAATCCACAATAACAGCCTCCATTCAATTTACGTGTAATTAGGAATTACAAATCCACTTGCTAATTGAAGTCCTAATCAAGTGCAAGTCCAACCCACTAACTCAATATTTCTCCAAGTCATCATCTTTAGAATTTAATCAATTTAGTCCCTCAATTTCAGCATTTTTCCTTTCCAATTGCTTCAAACAAGTCCATAACTAAAACAAAAGAAAATTAACCCAAATTAGATAAAACAAGTCATTTAACATAAGCATACAAACCAAACTCTTCAAATTGGAATATTTCATTCTGAACTTTGCCATAAATGGATTATGCTTTTTGGCCCACATGGACAACCCACTTGTTTTTTAAAATCCTACTCCACTCATGAGAAAAAAATGCTAAGCTGAGCTTGGAAAAGAATAATCACAGAATGTGGAAGAAAGGAAAAGGAAAAAAAGAAAGGGTTGTCATCCACCATCTTGACTTTTCTGAGCTTCTTTATTCCCACGAGTTTGTTCTTGTATTTGAATTTTAAAACTTGATACAAAAGTGTACTCTGTTTTACTGTTTTCTTTTATTAACTTTCACGAATCACGTGTTTGTGTCATTGATAACAATATGGAGAAATTGGCGAATCTTGTTTTGCTCTGCCTTTTGATCTTTTGTAAATTTTGTAATGCAAACCAGGAAATGTACCTTCACAGGTTGTTCAAGTCCAGAATATCACATAATTTTCCCGTTTCAGATTATTGGGAAAAATTGCATGAAAGAAGAGAGTCTTCTCCTGTGTATGCTGCACCTCAAGATGGGTTAATGCAAGCAGACAAGATCGACAAGTTTCCGGGACAGCCTGATAGTGTGGATTTTGATCAGTATGCAGGGTATGTCACAGTTGATCCACAGGCCGGAAGAGCACTGTTTTATTATTTTGTTGAGTCCCCGGCGAATTCTTCAACCAATCCTCTGGTTTTATGGTTAAATGGAGGTACACAATCTTTCGTGTGCATAACGATGAGATAAAATATAGTACTTGACAGGACAAAAGAAGTTAAAGAAATGAGAATATTTTATGTTGTACTATGTATAGTCTTCGAGACCAAACGTGTCTTATGAAGTCGCTTTTCACTTTCAACAATTATTGGAGATAGTATATTGATATATTCCATTCACTTTTAAATGGAAATTTCCGAATTGATTTAACAGGATTTAGATTATATTCTGATTACCAGGTCCAGGATGTTCATCCTTTGGATATGGAGCTATGGAGGAATTGGGCCCTTTTAGAGTCAATAGCGATGGAAGAACTCTTTTTCGAAATAATTATGCATGGAATAATGGTGAGATCAACTTATAAGCTGTAACAGAATAAGAATTTCATTTTTTTTCTTTTTTTGGCAATGAATTTGCTTATGGCTTCCATTGAATTTTCTCCAGTGGCAAATGTGATTTTCTTGGAATCACCCGCGGGGGTTGGTTTCTCTTATTCAAACACGTCATCTGATTATTACAACGCCGGTGATACTAGCACTGCTAATGATTCATATATTTTCATTGTCAACTGGCTTGAGAGGTTTCCACAATACAAAACCCGGGATTTCTACATTACTGGCGAGAGTTATGCGGGTCATTACGCATCTCAGCTAGCATACACAATATTGCTTAACAACAAGAACCCAAATCAAACTGTTATTAATCTAAAAGGGATTTCTGTATGTTCAATCAGCACCAGTTTCCATTACATTTCAATTTTATTTTTATTTTTTTTCAATTTTAACAGATTTTATTGTTTGAAATATTTCAGATAGGAAATGCATATATTGAAGACTGGACAATCTCACCAGGATACTACGATTATTTTTGGTCGCATGCCTTGAACTCAGACGAGACTCATAAAGGCATCTTTACATTCTGTGACTTTGTGAACCGCAATGTATCAGACAAATGTCATGATTTTATACGTAAAGCTTACAATGAGCTGGGAGTTATTGACACGTTCAACATTTATGCTCCACAATGCCAGAACCCTGTACTTAAAAACGAATCAACTGGTTCTGTAAGCCCTTTCTATCTACTACTCAATTTGCCCAAATCTTTTTCCCTTCATCATGTTACTACTTTTGGATTGATTTGGTCAGATTAACTTCTTTGATCCCTGCTCGGATACATACGTGGAACATTACTTGAATACTGCGGAGGTTCAAAGGGCTCTTCATGTAAAACCTACAAATTGGACTTTTTGCAGGTAAATATAGAAAAAAACAGATGTCTTGAAAATATATGAAGAAAGCAAGTTAATTTTGATCTCTCTGTGCAGTCTTGATGACTTCACAGACACACCGATAACTGTTTTGCCAATCATTGAGAATCTCATGGCTAGTGGCTTGAAGATCTGGCTATACAGGCAAGTGTTTATGCTGGACCATAGATGATCTTTAATAAAACTTAGTTGTTATTTGAGCAACACATATATTTACCGAAAATTAAATTTTGTTCACCTAAGGTCTAATGTGTGCACAATTTTTATAAATAAACAATGAGACTTGAACACACGATTGATATCATATTGAACCACCTCATTTAAAATCTTAAGGTATGTTCTCTTTACCATTTTCAAGTCATTTTCTATTTTCGATTTTTCAAAACAGCGAAAACGCATTTTTAAAAACAAGCTAAAAATTTATAAAGAAAACTCAAAACGACAAATTTGTCGTTTTGAATATTTTCAGTTATAATCAAACCAGCATATTCAAAACGCGTTTTGGGTGTTTTCAAAACAATTTTTCAAAATGCCAAAAAGAACACTTTTTCAACAATCTCAAAATGGACACTCAAAACACAAAATCCAAAATGAATTCAAAACTCAAAATACAAAACTGAAACACAAAAATATTTTGAAAACACCCAAAATGCGTTTTGAAAATTTTGACTTGATTATAACTGAAAACACTCAAAATGACAAATTTGTCGTTTTGGACTTTCTTTGTAAATTTTTAACTTGTTTTCAAAAACTCGTTTTCATTGTTTTGAAAAATCGAAAACATAAAACGGTTTGAAAATGATAAAGAGAACATGCCCTTTTTGTTTCAGAAATGGAACCAAATGTTTTACTTAAATTTATTCTCACCAGTCTGGTCGTAAATCCTTGAATAAGCACAGCATAAGTAGTTGTTCTATACATTTTTGTCATTCTTCATGTCTATCTACATAGTTCATCTTGGCCACAGAGAGATTATGATTTTGTTAAAATAAAGCATTTCCTATTGTACCTTTTTTGCAGTGGTGACTTAGATGCAAATGTTCCGGTGACAGCCACCAGATATGCAATAAACAGACTAAAGCTTCAAATTAAGAATATTTGGCGACCATGGTACCTTAACAACGAGGTGAGATATAGACTAATCAAGACTTAATCTAACATATGTTGAAGAATTGTTAACTGGTGAAGCCCTACATAAACCACCATGAATTGAGATATAGAGACAATATTAGAGATACTCCTTAACTCTACGATAATATCAGAGACACCTCTCTTAGGTTTAAAAAATTATACTAAATTTTCAAAATCGCATTAATCTCCCTCGTTTCTAGTTTTGAGTATCATATTCATCCCATGACCACTTTTGGAATAATATATCTTAAATGATATTGATATACTTAAAATGTTCGTGAGTTGTAGTTTTTACAATTATTAGCAATTTTTTTTTTTCTTTTAGTAATAATTAATACTTGACTTCGTGCATAAACATTCTAAATTTGTATTCTAATGGATATCTAAACCTAAAATTTAAATCTTTTATTTGAGATAGCCTCGTCGAATCTCTTGGTTTATTTTATTTTAATGTACATTCAATTTTTAAAACATATTTTAAAAATAAAAAATAATTAAATAATGAAACGAGATGGTAAATCGAGATTTTTTTAATTCCCATCCCATCCCAACTCTGAAAAATTCAGGACAGAGCTAGGATGGTAATGGACTTTCCCACAGCCTTGAATGCTATGTGATACTGGAATTCCATAGATTGTTTGCTTTTGATCGTTAATGTGGGTGGATAATTGCAATGGCAGGTCGGAGGGTACGTGGTGGAATACAAAGGATTAACATTTGTAACAGTGAGAGGAGCCGGACATGCTGTTCCGAGCTATCAGCCTCAGCGCGCTCTTACTATGATTTCTTCCTTCCTTCAAGGGACACCTCTTCCCTTCTAGTGACCTGAATTTTTGCACGCCAGACAAGTTCGTTCATGTCTATCATTCTTAATTCCTTAGGAAGCCGAGGTGAAAATATTCTGTATAATGACAAAACGACCAGGTTAAACTGGCAAGTAGGCCCTTAACTTCTTATTGCATTTCTGTGCAATAACTCATTTAGACAGCAAGTTTCTTCCATTTATAATGGTTCAACCACTATTGTTTCCTGAACATTCTCAAATCCAGAATTCCTTCACAGCAAAGGCTTCTGTTTAAAAACCTAATGACTAGGAACCGAATTGCATTAAGAAAAAAAGAAAAAAGGAATCTTGTGCTTGGGCTGGGGCTGTGCATCGGTTCTCTCTCTCCCAATCCCGACCATGCCTTGCATACCAGAATAGCTTGTGAAGCAGATAAATGTAGTGGAATCAGATTACGGTCTTGCTATTGTTGAACCTCTTATTATGGATGCAAAGCTTGAGAGCATAGTCACAAATGGTGTCACCTTCTTATATGAGCACACTGCAAACAATAGCAAACGCTCGTAACTTTCAGTAGTGTTTTAAACATTGTAGGTCACCCAACTTACAACAAAGTTTCATTTTAGTCACTTTAACTTGAGATTTCATTTCAGTTAAGAGTACTCTATCCCTGTTTGTTACTAAAAGTCTAAAACTAACCTGCTGCAGTTAGTATGCCTACCAGTGTCCTGATATCCACTTAACCTGGCCACCATTACTGATTCACATGATAATATTCATGTTTTCCCTTGTTGCTACACATGCAAGTTAGCAGTGATCACGCTTCTCCAAATGCAATATTTTAGCTTATATCCAATCAATTAAATGTGTGAAACTTGAACATAATAAAAAACTATGCCACACACAGTTTCCTCTCTACCCATAGAAGCTAAAAGCAAAAAAGTTTGCCGCACACTTGCATAGAGAGAGAAATTATGCATTACAAAGACGTAATACAGAGCAATGCATGAAATTTATGTCACAGCATTATGATTTACAAACCGCACTCCATACTAAGTCATAAGAAAATTCCTACTTTCAGCCTTCACAAAACTGAATCAAACCACAAAAATTCACAACAAAATCAAATAAAATGAATCAGGCCCCAAACAATGCTCACTTGAATTTTGATTTCTAGGCTCCAGTCATGGTTACATAATTACTCCTGAGAATTGCAATGAAGTTTAGTTTTCAAACAAGAATGTCAGGAGGGTTTCAATAAATTGCCTCACCTACGAAGTAAAGCTCTGGTTGGAATTGTCAATGCCATTAGCCTCCTCATCATCACCTGCCTTGGTCATCTACTGTCCCGCCAAAATCCCACAAAGCCACCTCTGTCATAGAACACCACAACCTGCCACCACTGCTGTCACCCACCACCTCCATGAGCATGCCGTTGCAACACCACAGATGCTTTTAACTCTCACAAACCACCTCTGCACTATGCTGAACAATGAAGATGGGGAGTCAATGGATTTGATATCAACATAAATTGAGCCTCAAATTGGTTAGGTTTTATGGTGAACTTATAACCTTAGAAAGTGTGAGATATCAAACACCATTACTGGATTTGGGAAATTGACTTCAAATACATCAATCTAAATGGGATCCTCAAAGATTTGCCTCAACCAATAAAAAATGACCGAAAAGCTGTAATAAAAAGCCCAGACATCAAATTAATACCACTATCTCTATACAGGCAGCATTAGTTCAATAGGTTGAATATTTGGTGCAAAGTATTAGTACATCCATGTCCCTTTCTGACATGGACTGATCAATTTTGCACCTTTTATTCTAGCATCAGTAAAGTGACCTTTCAGAAATAACGATCAAGAAAGGTGTATCTTGATGCAACTTTTTCTCATTCAATCTTTCTATGCTCAAATAAATCCTGATGCAGTTCATATTAGGCCCATGTTTGGTGCACACTAAAATTTTCATTTTTATTTTTATTCTTCTACTCATTTTCAACCACGCATTCTTCAATAAAATAATATTTTCCATCACATCAATAACTTTTCTTTCTTTTTCAACCACACATTCTCCATCAATCTAAGAATACATTCTTCCAAGATAATGTGAATCAAACACACCCTAGATATTGACATGTTATTATGTTTACCCAAAATTACTGAAGAATCTGTTTGCCACTTAATTGAATTTCTCATTTACAGCCCTATATCATTAGTTGCTTCCATATTTCTCCAAAATGAATCCGGGAGCTATTCTATGTTCCTTGCAATGATTTGATCAAATTTCATTTTCAACCACATATCACGATGAACCCACAAGTACTGTCCACCAGTAATTTATATCTATTAACAAATTAAACTATTTATAATTTTTTTTCCAAATGGACGCACAGCATGCATGAGTTATTTATTGCTTTGCCAAGAAAATTCATCTACTTCGTCTGCCAACAGCTAAACATGGAAGAAAACTAAAAGAACATAACATTGACATTTAAATCGGGATAGAAGATCTTGAGTTAGAAACGTAAAGAAGAGGAGGTGGGCTGAGAAAAAAATAAGACGCATGCGAATATGTAAAGATTGCAACAGAATATATAGCAGTTGCAATACAATCACAAAAGCAAATAAAAATCCGTAGCAAGCAAAGATATTACAGTGAATCAAAATGATGCTGAGAGCTCATAAATTCCATCCTTTGGACAAGTAATAGAAAGGATCAGAACTAAACAAATAATTGCTTGCTCAAACAAACCCAGTAAAAGGCGTACTAATTTTTGAAAATAAATAAATAAATGTAATTATTGGAGTTCAAAGACTCCAACTTTAACTAACATAGTAATCAAAGATTTTGAAGTTTCAAAGGAATCAATGACTACATAAAAAACTCGAAGCTAAAATCCTAAAAAAACCAAATTTCAAGCATAACCACCAAACTCCGGAACACCCATAAAACAGATTTATTAGTTTTCATCTTTACGTATTCGTAAAAAATATTCAAACCCAGATTTAAAAAATAAAATAAAAAAAAAAATACATCGACATCCCACAAATACCACCACTTATATAGAATCAAACCCTACGATATACCTTGACAGCTGTCCAACATCAAGATTTTGTCCAGGGCATCTAGGGCCACCTTTATACTGTATGCTCAAACTAGTATACCGCTTTCTAGCTGTGGGATCTAAATTACAGTGAACAAGAATCCAAAATTCAAGAACTCTAATTCGATGGAGTGTGTATCTCTTTGTTCGATCAGCAAAACTGCAAATCCATGAGTGTATGGACGAGTTGACTGCTTTTCCCCAGTTCTGCTGATTAAAGATTGAGAAGAATAATAAGAAGAAAGAACGGGAAATGAGGAATAAAAGATGGATGTAGTGACCGACGGATGGATTCTGCGGAGAAAACCTCGGTAGGTGGTTATTTAGGTTTATTTGCAGAAATGGTCCCAACCTATAGACTCTTCGGAAAAAGGACGTCCTTTCTTTCTTGATATGGACTTCCTCATTTGAAACCTTGACCGTTAAACTGTCAATTTCTTATTAAAAAACTCCAATATCCTTATTTTAATAACAAAGAAGAAAAGAAAATAGGAAAAAGAAAAAAAAATATCTACATTTTTTTTTGCATAATTTCTCTTTTTTTTTGGGTGATTCAAAATATCAATACAAGAAGTTTAAGACCAAATTTAAAATTCGACTCTCGTTTTGAGAAGTAAGACTGAAATTTAAAATAAAAATAAAAATATTAATACGGAGCAAACTCCACTTCAAAATAAGCATCAAGCATGTGATGGTTATTCTCGACAAAGGGACACCCTATATAATATACCTATATGTGTTGCTGTGTATATATTACATATATATGTATATTAAAAACATAACGTCTATCTGGAAGCAATTTTGTATAACATTTTTAGCCAAATTCATGTCATTATATAGTGTTTCACAGCTGCAGGTCTTGACTAAACGGCTTAAAATTATCAATGTGTCCCTTTAAAATAAAATTTATTCTTCTTTGAAAAAGGTATTTCTATTAATTTGATTCATGTTCAGTCAGTAATTGATGTACAAATGAAACCATCGACTTTTTCAATGGTTAAATTTTGGCTTAAAATCTTGGCAAAATGGCTCCTAGACATGTGCATAGTAATTTCTTTATAATATTTAATTAGTTCTTGTTTGGTAATTTTTTTTTTTTAGATTTAAAGTTGGTCAAATTTTATTTTTAGTCACACGTGTAATTGGACGCACAACTTTAGTTCACTTTTAACCTAACATATCATAGAATCTACCATCTTAAAATCTCAAAAAGTTTTGTTAGCCAAAGATTTATTCGTTGTCCGGGTGTTAAAATTCTTTCCGAAGTCGATAAGGGTGGTGAGTAGTGAAAAACGTGACTTTTTCTTTTTCTTATTCTAATTTTCTCTATTCATTTACTCTTTATCACTGTTCTAAAAAGCGCGACTAGACGGGAAGCATGATGAAAACGTTTCGTCTTGAGCTTGAGCATGAATTAAGCAATCAACAACAATGTTGACTGCTTAATACTCGTCTA
Organism: Fraxinus excelsior; assembly: GCA_019097785.1. Lineage (NCBI taxonomy): Eukaryota > Viridiplantae > Streptophyta > Magnoliopsida > Lamiales > Oleaceae > Fraxinus > Fraxinus excelsior. The sequence continues at coordinate 3,992,160 of CM032624.1, forward strand.
GGCGCTCCTCTGCTTCAGGCCCATATTTTAAGGTGGCCCAATTTTTTCCTTTTTTAAAAATAAAATAAAACCCACAGCAGACTCAGCAACCAACTATCCCTTTAAACTTCAAAAACTCCAGACTCTAGAGAACTAAGCAGACGGAATAACAGCGCAAAACCTCTCAATTTCTCCACACACACACTATTTTGGGTATCAGGTATGTATAAAATATTATACTTTACATTATATTTGTAATTTTGGAGCATGTGATTCTCAGTATTTTGTGAATTCTCAATAAATTTTGCTTACAATTCTTTTTTCTCTTTGTGGGTTTCCCTCAAATCAATCAAATATTTTGGAATTTAGATAATAAATATATTGTACTGTAAATTTTACTATTCCAGACAAAAGTCAAGAAATGGTCAAAATGAAATAAGGGAACTCGAGAAAGATGATTTTGTATCGGACGATACAGATGACGAATTAGATAAAGAAAAAGATATTGAATTGGAGTCCGATAAAGAATTAGATTAGATAAAATTTAAGTTATACGTTATGTAATTATGATTTTGAAACTTATCTTTATGTAGGAATTATTAAGTAAATGTAATATTTTATAATTTTAGATATTTGATATGTATTATTTGAACTATTGAATTTTTTTACAATGATTAAAAAATAAAAAATAAAAAAAGGTTTTTGTACGCCTAAGTTCCGTTTAGACTTGTAAAGCTTGAAATTTGACTTTCACACTTAACGTTTTTTAGAACACTGCTCTTTATATATAGTTATTTAGTAAAATATAGGCAATATCTTTATTAAAATGTAAGATTCAAGTGACTTAATAATTTTATCGTCATTGAAAAGTTTCGTGCAGGTCAGGTGACTAAGTGAACTGCGAGTCTGTAAAAACTGACGGAAACCGTTATTGGTGACTATTCTACTAATTTATGAAAATATAAGGATAAAAGTGTAATATAAATAATTATAGGGACAAGATCGAAACTCTGGACAAATTGTGAAGGCCAATTTTACAATAACCATCATTCCTACCGTTAAAAATAATAATAATAAGAAAGAACAGAAAAAAGAAGAAAGCCCTAACTAGCTTTCTCTTTCCAAAAATTCATCTTATCTTCCCCAAATCTACCCTTCGATTTAAATATATTCCCCTGTATATCCCTCATGCATTCCTCCTGAACCAAAAATGTCAGATACACCGGAAAAAACCCCGAACCAGCTAATCTCGCCGACGAGTTCTCGTTCCGTAACCGAGACGGTAAACGGGTCGCACCATTTCTTAATCCAGGGGTACTCTCTGGCGAAAGGCATGGGCATCGGAAAACACATAGCCAGCGATTATTTCACCGTCGGAGGTTACCAGTGGGCGATTTACTTTTACCCAGACGGTAAAAACCCTGAGGATAATAACACTTATGTGTCGGTTTTTATTGCGTTGGCCAGCGAGGGCACAGACGTGAGGGCGTTGTTCGAGTTGACCTTGATTGACCAGAGCGGGAAAGGGAAGCACAAGGTGCACAGCCATTTCGATAGGTCGCTTGAGAGCGGACCTTATACTCTTAAATACCGCGGCAGCATGTGGTAAGAATTTTCATTATGCTTTTTTTTTTTTTTTGTGATTTTTGATTTTCGAGCTGTTTGATGTTTGCGTTCGTTTTAAGTCTTCGAGATAAAATTTGCTTGAATTTTGGATGTGGTTGATTACTTCATGCTATGTGAATTGAATCTCAATATTTTCACGGGAGAATTGGGCTGGTTTCTGTAGGTCTAAGGAAAAATGTGTTTGTCTTGAAATGTTAGGAGGATTCTTGATTAAATCAGCTTAATAATTTATCATACTTAAATGAATTTGGATTATGAAAATCACATCAATATTCAAAATGTTTGCTAGAATAGGAGGATTTTATTTGATCTTGAGTTCACCCTTTTTTCTATATCTCGAGGTTAAATTTTATCTTTTCTTCAGATGTTAGAAGAATTCTTATCGGATGCTTAACAATTGACTATATGGTTTTTATTGAGAATTTTAGTATCTCATTCAACACTGAGGGGTTATTGGCCATATTGGTGGTATTTTCTGTTGTGTTTGAAATGGCAATAGAAATCCATTTAATTTAGCTCGAGAAGTGTATGTTTTAGTAACATTTGTATATATCTTTGTCATTGTTTTAAAAGGCCTTTTTTTTTTTCATTTGTGCCATGAACCAAAAATATAAAATAATGATTTAATTTAATTTTACAATCAATTAATCTATCATCTAGTTAGTGCATGCATGTATCATGTATCTATCATGGGTTCATCATGTTTTTCTCTAAACATAAGAAAAAAGGAAGAAGAACGGGGAAGATGAGAAAAACAGTTGATCAGCCTGTAGAAAAAAAAAATAACTGATAATAAAGAGAAGAAGCCTGAAACCGCCAAGTGAGGTGCTGGTGAACAGTTCTACAGTTTGATATGAAAGCTTTATTTTGTTGCTTTTATGTTTGGGTTGGATTTAATCTATAATTTAATATCATTTATGGCTGATTAATTAATAACCAGAACAATTTGGAATTTCAGAAGCTGGTCAACCAAAGAAAATAGGTAGATTTTCAATAAATAGTGGGCCCCCAGTTGAAAACACCAAAAACAATTAGAGGTGCACGCCTGTCATGGTGTGAGGCTTACACCCCAATCAATAAAGGCGATAGATTTTTTTAAGACTCTAAGAGATACGCGCCCTGAGGCTAGTTTTCAGCTCCTTACCTTGAGGTGTGCCTCACAATTGTCTTTTCAAACCAAGATCTTTGTTGAATCTTGATGTGTAAATTATAGGGTTGTTAGCTGACAACTGGTACTTAATTCGACACTGAGCTTTTTACAAATATATAATTTTTTTATTTTTGAAATTGTAGTTATGGTATTTTGTATATAGCTTGGGTAAGCAAAAATAAATAAGTTCTGCGGCGTGGTGCAAGGAATGTTTTTATGAAGTAATCAAAGTAATCAAAATATTTATGAGTTTTGGAGAATCTGATATACTTATACTATGTTTTGGACGACAGAAGATATAATTTTTTGAGTGAGCATATAGATTGAAGGATATAGGTTTAATAGGAACGTACAAGGTGTAATTTCTGTGTGAAGGTTCAATTTGATGAAGGTTTAGCAAAAATGATTGGGTTTAGTAATACATTTGTTCTTTTTCATGTCATATGCAACTAGTTCACGCTGACTAACTTGAGCAGTTTCCATTAACCATCTCTTTAACATTGTACTTCTATTTATTATTTTGTCAATTATTATTTGATGAATATAGATATTATATTTAGGAGAAATTTACAAAATACACCCTTCATATATGGTGTAATTACAATTTACATTTTGTTTTTTATAGAAATTATAAAAAAAATTCTTTGACTAACTTCTGTTATTCCACATGAAAAGATTTATAGGAGGACCAAAATACCTAGGCAAATTAATATGGAGTACGTGTTTCCTTCTTGAAATAATCTTCAGAAACCTATAATCAATTCTGTTCTTCTTTTCATTTCAGCTCATATGAATATATTCTTTCTTCTCTTTGATTCTTCACCAATTCTTCCTCCTTCACACATCTGTGTATCTCTATTGCTAGTGATAAATAGTTGTTCACTTCCACAGAAATGCAACTCGAGTGCCCTAAAATCTGTTTTAGAATCATCACACTACATTTCTTTGCCGTTTCCTCTTTATTAGTACAGATGTATCTGTACATCAATACGGTTATCAGAGCCAACAAAATCAAAATTTTGAATTTTAAGCCCCTGTTTGAGCCCCCTTTTTTTGAGAATAGTTTTGTAAAAAGTGACTTTTTTTGTCGTTAAAAAATGCTCAAACAGGGTCTGAATAAAAATTTCCCCAAATATGTTCTCAAGCTTAATGTTCAGTTTTTTTCTTTTCTTTTCTTTAGTGTTCAAGTCTCTTATAAAGAGTAAAATTTCAAAACTTTAATTGAAGATCTAAATGTTCTACACCTTTATGAACTTCCGTAAATGTTAATTCTCAATAATAGCTAGATTATCGTATGAGTTAGTAAAAGAGCACACAAGTGGCAGAGAAGAGGCCAATTTTTTTATTTTTTTTCCTCCTTTTTCTGGGTTTAGTGTTTGATATTTTGTTTACAGCACAATAGTTTAATCTGGTTACTATACAAATTTACCTATCAAAAAAAAAAAAAAAAAGTTTAATCTGGTTACCACTAATTACGATGATTTTTTTTTTCCAGTTTTGGAAGCAAAATGAGAAAATTTGTTTTTTAGGGTGTGTTTGAACCACATTATTTTGGAAGAATGTATTATGGAATAATAGATTGATGGATAATGTGTGGTTGAAAAAGAAGAAAAAATTATTGATATGATGGAAAATATTATTTTATTGAAGAATACGTGGTTGAAAATGAGTAGAATAATGAGAATGAAAAAAATAATGTGTGCTAAACAGGGGCTTATTTGTAATTTTGCAATTAGGGGTACACTGGTCTTTCTGAGTCATTTATAATTGGCAAATTTGAAAAAAAATAAAAATAACTTTTTTAATTGATATTTAATAATAATATGTTTATAGCTACCATTTCTAAAAAATGAGTGTGTCTTTTGTAATTTCTGGTAACACAGTATGTGTTTGTAAAACATTGCAAAATTTCCTTATATTTAATTTGATTATCTTGCAGCAGTTTTGAGGAATTTGTGATTTTTCTTTTTCTTGGAGCATCTCTGTCCTGCAACAAGGAATAAAATCATATTACCATTTGCTGCAAGTAAATTTTTGGTATAGTCTCATTGATGGCATTTTCTAGACTCCAGGGTGCTTGAGTGTAAGCTTAAATTTGATTCTGCATATGAGTTCAGGGTTTATGGTGCTTGAACAAAAAAGAAAAGTTGTTTATCTTTAACTGTAATACTTGTATTCTCAGGGACGGATTTAGTGGGGGCCTGACCGGGCAGCCCAGCCTGTAATCCGGTCCTGTGTATTCTCTATTCATATATTGAACGCTTCAGCGTCCAATTATTCAATTCATGCAATTTATGTACCTGTTACAGGGGATATAAGCGCTTTTTCAGGCGAGGTCTGCTTGAAACTTCAGATTATCTAAAAGATGATTGCTTGAAGATCAACTGTACTGTTGGAGTTGTAGTTTCTGCTATCGATTGTTCAAGGTTACATTCAATTCAAGTCCCTGATTCTGATATTGGACCACATTTCGGTATGCTGCTGGAAAATATGGAGGGTTCTGATATTATTTTTAATGTGTCTGGTGAGAAATTTCATGCCCACAAGTTAGTATTGGCTGCCCGATCCCCCATACTTCGATCTGAATTTTTTGACGAATTAGATGAGGATAAGCAAGAGATTACTGTTTCAGATATGGAGCCTAAGGTTTTTAAGGTGAGTGGTTTTCATATTTTTGTTCTACTGTAAGCTTAGACTTTTCTCTTTTAAATGGGCCTTTTCCTTTGATTAATTTTTATTATTAGCTATTTTATCGTTTCAAATTTATAAAATTGAAAGTCTTGTTCAATTTTATTGACGGAATATTATGCTAAAGTCACTTGATGTATGACAGGCTATGCTGCACTTTGTATACAGAGATGCTCTTGTGGAAGACGAGCTGATGGCATCTAGCTCTTCTGCTCCCATGGTATCTGACACGTTAACAGCAAAGTTGCTGGCTGCAGCCCATCGTTATGATCTGGGAAGACTTAGACGCATGTGTGAATCTCATCTCTGCAAGGATATATCTGTAAATTCTGTTGCACAGATACTTTCTTTGGCAGACCGTTTTCGTGCTGAAGAACTAAAAGCTGTTTGCCTTAGATTTGCTGCTGAAAACCTGGCTGGTATGAGATCGACCAGTTTTGTGGTGTTTACTTTTATTCCGTTAACAGCTTTCTGCTAAAAGACTAGTGCTTATCTTGTTTTGTCAATAAATATATATTATGCAGTTATAATCATCTCTCTTCCATACTACAATTACTAGTATGATAATTTACCCCTAGTGAGAATGTTTTTGTGATATCATATTCTATGGCTGATATCAGTTTTTTCCAGTCATTCACAATAATTGACAATTTGTGGCATTCACTTCTATTTTATATTTTTAACAGCTTTCTGCTAAAAGACTTTCGCCTATCTTGTTTTATCAATAAATATATATTTGGCATTAATAGTAATCTTTCTTCCATATTAAAATTTTTAGAGTAGCACTATCTAATCCTCGTAAGAATGCTGTTGCAATATATATTGCTGATATCAGTTTTCATCCTGCCACACAGTGTTTCATGGCAAAGGTTGAGGCAAAGGTCGAGATTGAGAATTTTCCTTGTTAATGTGGCCTCAAAAGCTTGTTTATACATTTTGTGTCAATAAATTAGAACTGTCCACCAGTTGTTGAACAGTACACAGCCTTTTCTAGCTTTATAAGAATGAAAATGAGCATTTATTTATTTATTTATTTAGAGAGAGAGAGAGCGCTTTTTGTTCTTGCTTTATGACAATTAAAACGAGCATTTATTTAATAAGGGTTACACATATTTGTTCGTCTTCTATATAGATTAAATGCTCATAGAGAACACAGAGATGAAGCATTTTTCACCAACCGTATTTTTGCTTTATGAATGAAAATGAGCATTTATTTAACAAGGGTTACACATCTATTCGTCTTGTATATATTAACCTTCTTTACTGGGTAGAAGGTTTACATATGAGCAATGTTGTAGAACATATTTGACCATGGTTATCATCTCCATGAATTGTTATTATTTAGAATGATGAAGCTGGGCTACTTTAAAAACGGGTATACTTATTGCTAAAATGAAGAAATTTGTGAGATCATAATTGAGATCCCCAATGCCATAAAATTTCGCCCCTTTTTAGTTTTGCTAAAATCAGATTTTTTTTAATAGATTTTGATAAAAGTTAATGAAATGTGTGTTGAAAAGTTGGTAAAAGTTGTGGGTCCTATTAAATATGTCATTAAAATTAATTGTTGACTTTGACTTAGATTTTTATCAACTTTTTTAGCTAAACTGAACACAGCTGATAGTGCTACGTGTATGAAGAGTTCTTTCTCCTACTTTTATTTGAATACTCTCTCTATTGTTCATTTTACTTTGTTCATAGATCTCTTTCTATTTTTATTGCAGCTGTTATGCGTTCGGATGGCTTTGAATATCTTAAAGAAAATTGCCCTGCCTTACAATCAGAGATATTGAAGACTGTGGCTGGCTGTGATGAGGATTGCAGCAGTGGTGGCGGCAAGTCTCGAAGTGTATGGGCTCAGCTTTCTGATGGCGGTGATACAAATGGCAGGAGGGTAAGACAGCGGACTTGATTTTGGTTTTAGGACACCATGTAAAATGAAAATCACCTGCAACAATATGTAACAGAAAGGAAAATGTTTCGTAGTTCTAAAATTTCATTGCTGATGGCAGTAAATTGAAAAAAGTATCATATATTAGGTTTGTTACTGTGATTTGAGGTTAAAATGTGTTCTAGTGGAGTGAATTATATCGGGATTTGATTCCAGGTAACATTGTTATGTGCCTCGTGACAATTTCTGCTATCGGGTTCTGTAACTGTCATTTTATTGAAGGGTAATTTTTCTGTTGTATATTTTTCTGTCATTTCGATGTGTAACATTGTGTAACTGCTATCAGGTGCGATATCCGAATTATCCATTTAACTCACATGTGACCTTAACCTTATACTGAGCCAACATCATTATGTTACTATTTCTGATACAATCTTTCAAGTGCAGTAACTGATTTCCTTTGCTTGCCACAAATTTATTGGGCCGGACCTGGCTTTTCCTTATTTTTTAACACATTCTCTTAAAAATTATTATTCAAAATTCTCTCTTTCTACAATAATGGTCGTCAAATAAGCTCTAAATGTCAATGTGTGAGAATATTTTTAATGTTGATTTAAGCCCTAGAAAAGAAATTTCTGCTTCACCAATTCACGTAGTAGAAATGTATGCACATACTAGCACAAAATATACATATAACTATGTCTACCTATAGATGAGGCATCGTGGAAGTGACATGAAATATCTTCTATTTGGGCTGGGAAGAAAATTGGGAGAGGAGTTAATGCGTTGTGGATCTGTGCTATAGGCTCTTTGGGGAGAAAGAAACAAGGTGCTGCATGGGGGTGAGGGGTGCCAGACGGAGGTAAATGGTGAGATAGCAGATAGGCTGATTGGAGAGATAACGAAGATGGAGGCGCGTCGAGGGAGTTTGGAGGCCATCAGAAGCTTTGTAGCTCAAGCCGAATTATGTAATTGTTTTATGAGAAAAATTATATCTACCAATAATGTCATTATTGGTCAGTGGTGAAATGGTACGTCTGCAATTGATAATTCTAAATGAAGATGCATCGATTATAGGATATTGATTTCCATCAAAATGAAGTGATGAAATGGTAAGTTTGCAAGAACTGGTTACAAAATTTTATAATGGCTACCAATTATTGCTATTTGTGTCAATTTTGCTTATACTTTCGCCAAACCAATACATGCCCAGATTCTAATGCGGGCCAGATTTAACAACATTCTGGGCTTTTAAAAACTTCAAGACAAGACCAAAACCAGACACAGTAAAACCAAGATATTTTGTTATCCTCAAATTTTTATGATAAATGTGTGCCACGTACCCTTACCACATGTGCTCAATTTCTCATTCTACCTTTCTTTTCTATTATCATGATTCATAATGGCCATCTATCACTGTTGTTGATAAATATACACATTCAATACAAACAATCGTGCCTGTAAACTGTCACAAAATTGTGGACAAAAATCAGGAAAATGGAAATAACCACACAATCTCTTTCTTATGCCAAGGCTAAGGCTAGTTCTCCATCTCCGGCCTTTTTTCCAGCTAAATCAACTGTTTTTGCTCGTTCTTCTGTCAGTTTTCTGGGCTATAATTGCCTGCCCAGAAAGCTAGAGTGTAGTGCAAGACAGTTGAGGAACTTTGGAGCTATAAGTGCTTCTGATTCTGAAACCAGTCCTACAAATAATTCAGTAAGATGGCTTCTTGAACCTGTAGGTCTGTCATCTAATCTTCTTCTATATGTGTGTGTGTGTGTGTGAAATTAAAGAATGAAAAATGAACAAAGTTTAAAGCATGTGGATAAACTGAAAGCAATTGCTATTCACTTGATTATGAAAGGAATAGTGGAACTTGATGACGCTAATAGTGTCCTAATCCTAAATCTCAAAAGTTGTGGTTTGACTTGTGGGTTTATAACCACTTGGGCACCTTCTTTACAGGTCGAGTTTAAGGGTAAGTAACACCGATGTAGTATAAGAATGGATTAAGTCTTGGTTGGGTTTTATTGAGTTGAGTTGAGGGTTTGCTCCTTTTCAATTTCAACTTATTTTACCATTCTCACACGGTTAATCCATATCTTGACTGAAATATTTCTTTAGTCCACGCGCATTCTACTGGCTAGACGATGGACTTGTCCTATTTTTCGTGCGCTTAGTCTAGTTCCTGTATGTGGAAACTTAATCATGTATATGGCCCCTGCTTAGGTGATGGTGATTCAAGACACATAGGCTATAAGACTGCATTGCCTGATGCATTTGAAATAGCTTCCGTAAGTATTTCGAATTTCAGGTTTTAGTGTTTTTTATGATGCAAAACTGTATTAACTGCAAAATTTTGACGTGATTTAGAATGTAGTCACCGTTGGACGCGTTGCAGGGAAAGCAGATATTGTGATTCCTGTTCCTACAGGTATCCAATTTTACATGATTCATACTGTCTCTACTTTTGGTTTTAGCATTGGTCGAGTTCTTGAACCTCATTATTAGTACTTTTTTTTGGGTCTTTCTCTCTCTCTTTTTCTTGGTTTTCGAACAATGGGTTCGTTTTGATAATGAACTAATTGGCATGGGGATAAGCGTGATTCAGGGAATTTTCTGAACCCCTGCAGCAAAATAATGCAAGTCTGTTCTGGAGTTGGCAAACTCAAAACCAAAGCATTGTCATGAGGTTGCTTGCTCTGTAATTATTCATGTTAAGTCAGTAAACAACCCGTGTTGAATTTAATCCGCTGAAGTGTTTTCTGTGTATAGACTTGCCAACGTTCTTTAGAAAACAAAGTGAGAAAGTGTATCCATTGTTTTCTTCAAATACAGAACCGAGGGAGGAGGTTATGCTTGAGACTGGGATTTCAAAATGCTGAAAATTAGCCTAGAAAATTTGTAATTCTTGTCTTCGATTCCCATGGATGTAGGCTAATTTAGCCGAACCAAGTAAAATTGCTGTGTCTCTTATCATGATTGCTTGTAATAAATAATCTGTCAAGAGAAGAACTCTGATTAACAAAGCATTTCGATGAAAGAAAAAGATACTAATCGTGACCAGTTAACTTCTTCAAATTGATACAGTTTCTGGTGTGCATGCCCGCATTCAGAAGACAGAAGAGAGCCTTTTGATCACAGATCTGGACAGCACAAATGGTACATTTATTGATGAAACACGACTTCAACCTGGAGTTGTCGCTGCTGCATCTCCTGGAAATGTCATTACATTTGGTATGAACTCACTAGACTCTTTGAGCTTATCCCATACCGACTAGATGTATGCATGCCTGTGTTTCCTTGTACCTCCTTATAGGGGTCAAACCTAAAGTGTTAACCGTGCTGCTACTACGATTAGCAATTTTAACCAAAAGTGGTTTCTTTACTAGCTTAAGTTGTTATTTTAATTATCAGGGGACACCAATTTAGCGATATTCAAAGTGTCAAAGCTTGAAGTTGAACCAGAGAAGCCGTCTGCAACTAAATCAGAGGACGAGCCAAGCAGCATCTCAGAGCCGACAAGCTGATGTTGTATGTTTTTTTTTTTTTTTTATCTCCGTAAACAAATAATTTGAGAAAATAAGTTTTCGAGCAATGCTCGTACCATCTTTAACATATGTGTTCATCATTCGAGTTGTAACGGTTTTTACATATTTTGTCAAACGTCAAATTACAGAAACCTTTATCGGAATTCGACTCTTGATATTGTGACCAACTTTCCAGTGCTATGTACTGTTGCTTTGTGATTCATCTGAGTTCACAATAAGTTTTGCTAACTAAAGGCAGATTCTTTGCTTCTGGATGGATAAACTTGGTGTCGACTGTATGAATCCTTTTTAACGACTTTATTTTAGTTCTACTTTAAAAATTGACAAAAGTCAATATCAAAATTAATTTTAATCACTGGTTTCATGGATTCACATTTTTTTATCAATTTTTTAACCACACATTTCTTTTGATTCACAACTTCTATGAAAATTTACTAAAAAGTTGATTTTTAACAAAATCAAATTGGCACCAAGTTAAATTTCTTATTTTTTTGTCAAAAAATTTACTTATTTACATTTTACACAAATTATAAATATAATCACTTATTAATAATTTAATTAAAAAATATTAAAAAATATTTCATTCCATATATACATAAAAATCAAAATTTCTTTCGAGGACAACCCCCCCATGAGGGGCGCTGCCTCCTCAACCTGACCGATTATGTCGATCACATTCGGGTGTTACTTCCAAATATTTGATGAAATTTTTTCTTCAATATTTGCACGACTCCTTAAAAATAGAATTGTATCGTGTTTAATATTATCAAATAATATTTTCGTTTTTTTTTCCATGAAACTTTTTTTCTTATTCAGTGTGTACTATAAATACTAAAGTTCGTACATTGTACAAGCATACGACTAGTATTCTATAACAAAATTGTAATTAATAAAAGAGGGGAAAATATGTAATTTAAAATTTTTATTTTGTCACAAAAATAAAAATAATAATAATAAACAATATAATTTTCATTATTAATACAATTGAAAAAATAATTTTAAAAATTCTTATATCTACATCACGAAATATGACATAACTCGTGACATGTAACAAAAGAAATCAAATATTGGAGTATTGTAGCTTTGTGATTCTAAAAAAAAAAAACAGAGGGAGCCAAAAGAAATTATCAAAAAGAGTGGGTGCGTAGTGTAATTTACCTATGAAATGAACTGTGCAAACCCGACCCGCCACAAGAATCGGATACCCCCTTATTCTTTTGATTGGCTTCTTCTTCCAATTCCGGACTCCACATAAAAAGAGAAATTTGCTGAAGAATTTCTATCGTAAATTGATTTTTTCCCCTCAAATCAGCGTCCCTAATAGCAAAAAATCGCAGCTTCATTTATGAGGTATTCAAATTCATTCTTACAGAATTCCACAGAAAATAAGTGTTGTTTTCATATAATTCAGTTTGTCCACAATTGCAATTTTCTTTTCCTTTTTTAAGGAATAATTATTGTCCTTTGTATTTGTCATCAACTAGGTTTTGACATTAGGCTAAATTTCTGCTTTTGTAGGGATTGGTTGACTTGGGGAATTTTGTTAATTTTTTTGGGATTTTCTATAATTTTTCTTTGAGCTTTCAGATTAATTATTGGATATTGTACAGAAAGTTTATCAAATCCCGTGGGTTTTGTGTTTTGAAGGGTTGCATTTTTCATCTAGATAGATAAGTAATTTTATGGCATTTGAATGCCATCAGACTGTAAGAATTGGCTCGAAGAACACCTCAATAGATTGCTTAGATAATCTGCGCATAGAAGAAGTTGACAAGCCTCAAGTCATATTGATTAACAATATAAAAGCTATTACTTTTGAGTCTGAAAATCCAAAATCCATATCAAAATTAAATGCCAAAACAGCCCTTTCTGTCAATGAAAGTTTACTCAATAATAGTATGTCCATCACTGACCTTCCCCTGGCATTGATATCCGAAATCCTCAACTGCCTTGATCCAAAAGAGCTGGGCATTTTGTCCTGTGTCAACACTTATTTGTATAGGCTTGCATCGGAACACCATGTGTGGAAAGAATTTTACTGTGAGAGGTGGGGCCATCCAATAACACCAGTCAACTTTGGGCCAGGGAATTCGGATGAGAAGTCATGGAAGGAGCTGTTTGTGGAGAGGGAGTTCCATAGCAATACTTTTATGGGACGTTTTAGTCTTGATACTCTGTATGGCCATACTGAAGCAATTAGGGCTGTTTTTGTGTTGGCTTCTAAGAAGATTGTTTTTACTTCGGGTTATGATCAGATTGTGAGAATGTGGGACATGGAGGAAGGGTTGTTAATCGCATCATCCAGGCCTCTTGGGTGTACTATTCGTGCATTGGCGGCCGATCCAAGGCTTTTGGTTGCTGGGGGTACAGATGGGTTCATACATGGTTGGAAGGCAGAGGATGGGAATGCTCACTTATTTGACCTCTGTGTACCTCAAAATCTGAATATGGAATTTCGAGTTTGGGAACATGAAGGCCCCATAACTTGTCTTGCATTGGATTTTGGTAAGATTTATAGTGGTTCTTGGGACATGACTATATGTATTTGGGATCGTTCTACTTTGAAATGTTTGAAGGTGTTGGTGCATAATGATTGGGTTTGGAGTCTTGTACCTCGTGATACTATACTAATGAGCACAGCAGGTTCTGATGTACACCTCTGGGACATCTCTAGTGGAACTCCTCTCACCGTTATTAATAGAGCACATGTTGGCAACGCATATTCTCTGACGTGTAGTCACACTGGGAGGCTCCTGTTTACTGGAGGAGGAGATGGTTCTATACACATGTTTGAGATCACAAGAAATGCCAAGTGTAATTTGCGAAAGATTGCAACATGGATTCCTCACACAGGATCTGTTTATTCACTTGCTTTTGAATTCCCTTGGCTGGTTTCAGCTTCCAGTGATGGGAAAATATCACTTATAGATGTGAGAAAATTGTTGAAAAAGACAAGCAGGCACTCTCCAATTCAAAATTCTTTTAAGGGCAACCACATGGACCAAAAACATGTAGAACCTCCTCAGAGAATGCTCCATGGGTTTGGCTGCAATTTGTTCTCGGTGGGCATTGGTTGTGATCGTATTGTTTGCGGAGGTGAAGAGGGTGTTGTCAGAATCTGGAACTTCTCCCAAGCTCTAGAGATCGAGCAGAAAGTCCGCATTTTAAGAGGCATAAGGCTAGAAAACAGGATGAGGAGGCGTAAGCTCCAAATAAGTAGTAAAGGTAGCCAGAGTGAGCAATGTTTAGTTGCTGCAAAGGAAAACAAAACAAATGGTGATAGGAACAGGTGGCATTATAAGAACAAGGTAACAGGAAAGCTGAAGGTTCAAGGATAGCTTATAGTTTTCTGATACTCTGTAGTTCTCTAGTCTTTGGCTAGACGTGGATGGAATTGCAATCTAATTGACTTTTGTTGCTACATTGGCATTTAGATTTTAAACAAATATTTGATCCCTTTTATAAAATTTGGTTATGGTTAATATCATAGTGTACACTTCTTGATTCACTGTCGCATCTCCTGTGTTGAGTGTTTGGCTGATGGGGAATGACTTGTGGTACTTGGCAATTCATTTATCTCCTTCCCTTTCTATTATTTTGATAAATGTAGTTTTTGTTTCGCTCTTTTCTTTTTGCCTTTCATTTTTACTTTTAACTGATTGTGACTTGGGGATAGTACTTGTTGGATACCATTTGTTGTGTCTGAGGAAGTTGTAATTTAAAGACCGGAAAGATTTGGGGTACTAATTCTTAGTTTGCATGGTTGATTTTGATGCACAAGTTTAAATAGTTAATGCTTACGGCATTCTTTATTAGATTATCAATTTTTTATGCCAGAAAATGAGTTTAAAGGCTTTGTGTAGTTTATGTCAGTATTAATTTTCATGTTCTGTGCCTTACTTTTCTGTATGTACTTTCTTGTTCCTTATTTCGCCTATTGTGCCATATTCGGTGTCAAGGACCGCAGCTTTACTTAAGCCCCTTGACCTTATCGCAGCCGCAGTTTGCCCAACTTTGATCGCACATTGTAAATATTAGTTTTAGTTTGAGTTATAATTTCATTTCCATTGTAATATTTTATTTAAATTGTAAAATAGCTCGATATTAAAAAACATTTAGTATGATTCTTCGTCATTTAAACGTTTACTTCTATCACCTAAGTTTTTGTTCCGAACGCTATTATATGGGTATTAGTCTTTCAAACATCTTTCAAGCTTTCTAGTGTTCGCTCATTGCACCAACCATTATAATTTCATGTTTTCATCAATTGTAATTTCTAGCTTTCAAGCAATCAATGATCAATTTAATTTCAATGCGTTTCAATTTTATGTTGCAAGCTTTCTACGAATTGTAATCAATATTTTTTTTTTCTTTTCAAAACGACTGAGAGAATGCGGAAGGTGGTCTAGCGGAGCAGACTACTGCCGTATGGTGTCCCTTCCTGTGCTAAGAAGAAAGACATCCTGTGAAACTCAGGCTGCAGTGTTGTTCACCGATAGAATAGAGTTGAAGCACACTGGTGCAGATGTCGAATAGAGGTGTTACAAGTATAGCATAGCATTTACCTATTTGTTGTCGGTAAACACAATTCCTTGCTTTGACAACTCTGCCTAAGATTTCAATACCAGTCTCAAATCTCGGGTAAAAGAGGAGTGCTGATAGCTGAAGTAAAACTTTGTTAAATCTCTCTTACATGAAATAAGGAGCAAGCCTTGATTTGTTGATGCCTTGACATGAATGAAAATGTGCATCTTTTTCAGTGTTGCAACTTGTTTTACTTGTGAGTGCTTATATTGATATTTGGTTTTCGAGTCATATGTAAGTATCAATGACGTCTCTGCATTTGCGACCTGCATTTTTGGAATTGGGTCGAGCTCGGATTTCTGGTCGTTATATTCTTGGCAAGTGCAGATAGAAATCAAGTTCAGGCCACATACGACCTACCTGGTGGCTCAACATAGCGAATATTTGACATTTTATTTCAGTTAGTAATCATTCTATAGTGCATAAACTACTTGTAAATACAGTTAAAATTAAGTAAAATGTTGATATATTAAGCCAAATCTAAGCTGAACTTGAATCCACAGATGCTACACATGCATTTTAAAATTTTCAATGCACCATTCTCGTGTAGACTAGATTTAACTTTCTATCGAAATTTCATATGTATACAGTTTTTATAAATAGGTGAAAGCAATACTTAAATATTTTTCGTGATTTTCATACTGTGACAACTTCATCGAAAGGTTACTCTTTTTAGAGATTGTGGAAATAGTAATCCTTGACCAACAAGGACAAGGTAAATTGAACGAAGAGTTACTCTTAAAATCGAGGAAAATGTTTTCGCTTAAATCTCGTCGTCCATGATGAAATTTTAGATTCTTTATAAATTTCTATCTACAATTGCGAGGACCCAAAACAACCTGCATTGGTCTCAAAATTTGAAGTTCAAAACCAAAACCTTGAGATATATTTTGCTTGTTAAGTCTTTTTTTTTATTTATTAAATTCATTTTTTTCTCAAACTTACTTTAAATCACACATTCTTTTCATAAAATAAGTTTACAAGTAAATTTTTAATTTTTTTCTATTTTTTAAATACACATTTTCTAAAAAGATATTATTATAAAATTTATTTTCCCAAAACACTGCGCTCAAACAAATATTTTGGTCTCCAAAACCCTTAAATTACGGTTAACTGGCCTAAACCTCCAAGAAACAAAACAAGCTCTCAAAATAATCAAGAAAAACTTGAATTTTAGAACAAAATGAACAAGATTCAGTCCTAACCCTTTTCAGTATTTACGAGTAACAGAGAGCATAAGAAATGGCGAATAGAGGGTTAGCTCATGCTCTATGTTTTGTGATATTTTTTGTGATCAGTGTAAAACATGGTGCGCTGGAATTGAGGTTTTCAAATCAATCATCAGTGAAGGCAATGTATGTATTGGGGGATTCTTCTGTTGATTGTGGAGGGAACACTCCATTCTACAATCTCATACACCACAGGCTCTCCTTGTATCCATGCAATGGCTCTGATTCAAGTCTTGTTCCTCATCTTCTTGGTACTCCCTTTCAACCCCCCCCCCCCCCCCAACACACACACAGGGTTGTAGAAATTGGATGATATGTAGAATTTCTTGATCATATTTTGGTATCCTATAAATCTGATTTGGATTTCTTGAAATTAGTTTGTCCAATTTTGTTATAAAATGTTAATTGCTATTTTGTGTTTGTGGGTATTATGAAAATTAAAAATGGCACGTGCTAAATCCACCATCTCTGAGCTTAATGTGATGAATATGAAGAAACCCTGATCAAGGAATGCTTTCTTTCAAGAAATACCATATAAAGATTTAGAGCCCTATTTTTTATGCAACAGAATGATCCAATTAAGAACCAATTAAAAATGGTTATGATCAGGCGATTAGTTCGTGGTAGCCATGGTATCGATTCGTTGAAACCTCCTAGTGTTACCAGATTTTCTCTCATTACTACCAGAATGTCTCTGATACGTTCACATGATTCTCAATTACAATTGCATAGATAATAGGGGGAATAAGGATACTTTTTTCTTGATGGCTGAAGAATTAGATTGAGAATGGCAGTCCTACATTGATTTCTCATTGCAGATCCTCGATTTTTTCTCTAGCAATCTGGAAGAATTGGGTTGAGAAAGTGTTAAAATTTCTGACGATGAGCTCCTCTTTTGACACGGACGAGATTTTATGTTGTTAGCATTCTTGAATCAATGTTATGGCAAATGTTGATTTTTGGTGTATCTATACTCTGTGATAGTCTGCTTGATTATGATACTTTTTATATGATGCAGCTAAGAAAATGAACTTGTCATATGCCGTACCATTTTACAGCCTAAATGGAACAATTCATGACCTTCTAGCTGGAGTGAACTTTGGGGCAGCACATGCTACCATCCTATACGCGAGGAGTCAAGGTTACCAGTCTCTAAACCAGCAATTACGCCAAACTTTTGAGACTATTCAACTATTACAGCTTTGGCTCGGCCAAGAAGTCGCCACAGAATTCATCGAATCTTCCCTCTTCTACCTCTCAATTGGAAAAGATGACTTCATTGACTACTTCCTTAATAACTCATCTAGGATAAGTCCTAGATTCAGTGGCCAAAACTTTACTCATATTTTGGTTAACCAGATGACAAATGCTATCAGAAATCTTTATGCCAATAATGTGAGGAAGATAGTATGCGCAGGCATTCTACCTTTGGGATGTGCACCACGAATGCTTTCTATGAATGATGGTAGAAATGGTTGCGCCAGTGAGGTCAATATGCTGGTCTTGGAATATAACACGAGGCTGGAGGAGAAGATTGTTGCCCTTAATGCAGAGTTATCAGGTGCCCATATAATCTTTTGTGATGTTTATCGAGCCATACTGGAGTTCGTCAACAATCCTCAAAATTACGGTACGATTTGGTACTTCTATTTCCACGAGCATCATACTTCAGCTTAGAACTATAAAACTCTCAACTGTCAAATAATTATGTTCTGTCCTGCATTTCTTTCTTTTTAGGATGTACATAATATGCATACTATGTATAACACATATAGGCTAAAAAAACGAGGCTCAGTTCTGTCATTTGGCGCTCGACTCGTATATTCAGTTTCAACCAGTAAACTTAAAGTTGAAGACATGTTCGGGTGATTGAGTTTACTGATTTACGCTAAAACTTGCAGGAGTTAAGGATGTTCATAACGCGTGCTGTGGACTAGGCAGGTATCATGGGATGACTGGGTGCCTCTCTACGGACATGGCTTGCAATCAATCCTCAACCTATGTGTGGTGGGACTTATACAACCCTACCCCGGCTGTGAACTCATTGCTGGCTAATTCAGCCTGGTCGGGCGATCCATTGGCTGCTACTTGCCGCCCCATTACTGTCCAAGAGCTGGTGTCCTCTTCAGTGTAAGAACCAGCAACTTTGTGCAAATGGCTACTTTCTAACATTCATTTCATTGTTTTCCTTGAGTGATTAGTACATCGTGTAACTGCAATATTGGCTCGATATGGAGACAAATTCGGTTGTGAGAAAATTTTTCGGTGTACATTTGTTTGTCTATTGAGAAATATGTTTGATAAAACCGAAAAGTCACGATTATTTGATTGTGTTGAGTCCAAATATGTTCTTTGTAATTGTTCTATTGGGATTAATTTATGAATTATCTAAATGAAATTAAATAAATTTAAATGTCTCAAACAATAATGATTTAAATCTTGGAATAAATTACAGAAAATTAAATTCTAACACATTATTAATGTCAAATGAGATGGAATATCTAGATATAATAATGAAGAAATCAATAATTATAAGTGAGCTAGAGAAACACTTTAATAAAAGAGATTTATAAATAACATGATTGCCAATCCAACAAGAAAATGTTGGGTTGAGGCTAAATTCCTTGGACTTCCATTAGCACGATTCCCTGGTGCTGGATTTGCTGCAACTGGTCCACCTATTTTTTAGAAAAAAATAATTAATGTGTAGAAAATAATAATAAGCAATTTTCTTTATATCTAAATTACTAAATCGTGTTCAATAAGATGAAGTTGACAAGACTAAGGCCCTGTTTGGTAATCTAAGTCAAAGTCAAACAATCGATATCAACCACATCTTTCATGGGTCCAACATATTTTCAACCACACATTTCAAAAATTTCTATCACAATCCACTTAAAATCTGATTTTAATCTACACTAAACACCCTCTAAATATGATTAAGAATAAGAGATGCTTGACATATTTGTTTTCTCGTAAAGAATTGATTTTGTATATCGTATTATGAATATATATTCAAGAGGAAAATTAAGAGTAAGCGAGCATACCAAAAGAGGTAGTAGGGCCTTGGCCAGAAGGGCTTTCGCTTGGTGCTGGAGCTCCTACTGGAACACCGAGGACTACAAATTACAAATCATAATATTGATTAGAATTCTCGATAAGTAATTTAAAATTAAATCTTAAGATCATCGTGCAATAAATATAAACCAACTAACCAATCAACATTTGGGAAATTTCGACAAACAATAGTAGAATTGTAATTAGGGTGTGTTCGGTAGAGATTAAAATCGGATTAAAATTGAAAAACGAGCCATTATTGTTGATTTTTATTAGATCAGTGGGACCCAATAACGACTATATTTTCAATTTTAATTGAATTTTAAACTGTACCGAACTGGGCCTTAATATTATTCAGAGTAGCATGGACTTGTCAACGACAAAGCAGTGAGCAAGTGATTTGTAAGTCCTCAAATCAATGAAATATAAAGTTGTGGGGACAGAAATTTCAATTTTAAAAATATTAAAATAATTGCAAATTCTTAAAAATAAGATTTTAGCAGTAGGAATTAAAATTTAGATTTTAATTTAAATCAAGATTAATAATTAATTTTAAACACATATTTAATGATTTTTTATCGAAATCTACTAAAAATTTGATTTTAATTTCCACCGAACATTGGTTAAATAATCGGGCCCTCGTTCAGATTCAAAAATTTGTTTTAAAAAGTTGAAATGGGACAAATATTTAAAATTAAAAAAAAAACAAAAATTATCCCTAAGATAGATCTTGTTTTTATTCTAGCCAGGACGTGACAATTATCAAGGATTCATGTTGTAAGATTTCTACTTTTGTTTTCGAATTTTATTAAATAAAGTACTTTCAGAAAATTATTTAAATATGTCTGCAAACAATTTCTTAGTCTCAAAATTAGTTTTTAATTTATCAAAAGCCTGCCAAACGAACCCTAAATTAATCAAGAATCTTTGTGCTAGAGTAAATTATTAGCATCACATTTATGTAGTAGACTAATATTTATGAAGTAATTAATATAAAATTATATGTTTATTATTTATATATATAAAAAAAAAAAACCTTACATTTAGTCCCCATATTTTAAAACTTATTTTTTTATTGGTTTTTAATTATGTATTTTATAAGACTCGCAACTTTTCAATAATATATTTCATTAATTTTTATCAAGATCTACTAAAAAATTATTTTTTTAGCAAAACCAAACAGCGACTAAGTTTTGTGTGCAAAAATTGAGGTCAAAATATAGACAGAGATAGGGAGTTTCTAAATGTAAGTAAAAAAAAAAAAAAGTTACTTATTTTGACTAGACGTACGTGCGCACAAGCTGACTGGAGGAGTATCACAAGCAGAAGGGAGTTGTAAGGCTTTCTTCATATCAACGGTCAATCCAAGTTGATTAGGATCACGAAGCATTTGGCAGAGACAAAATGGCTTTATATTCAGCAAATTTGATACCTCAGGGCAGCACCCTTTATCTGGCTTAGTCAAATTGCTACCAGCTTCCACAAAAGTTAAGCAGTCAGATAAATTAATCAAGTAACTGGAGCAATCCACTCCTGGTGAAGGTGCCAATGGTCCCGGAGCAACCGAGGCGGGGGCGGGGGCGGGTGTTAGCTGGGCTCTTAGGCATGGAAGCGCCACCAGGAACACGGTGGTGATAATGAGGGAGTAAGCTTTAGTGGTGGTGGGCTTGGCCATGCTGCTTTTGGGGTATTGGTCTATGATATGACTTTGAAAGGAGAAAGAAGCAAATATAAAGTTAGGAATTGCTTCCTATTAATTGCTATGTACCCACGAAGCGGTATCTGAGAGATGAAATAAATTTATTTATATTGATACATCTATCGCTAGATATATTGTTATTTCGTCACGAATTATAAAATATAAAATCGTAGTAAGGTACAATATTATGTTAAAATAAATATAGTAGTTGAGAAGAAAGGAGGGGTGCAATTGCAAGAGACAGCTAGATGTGAGTGAGAAAATTGATGCCAACTTTTGTTAGTACTCAAATTGAATTTTGGTGCATCTACTACCGAACTGTGTTTAATACGCCGTTTCTATATTTTGGCACCACCCCCATACATTTATTATGCCATCGAGGATCAATGGTAGATCCAAGATTTTTATCAAGGGGTCGAAACTTAAACTTAACAAAGTCAGTACGTCGAAATTTATATATAGCAAAACAATCGTCAAAGGATATTATTTATCAAGTCCCTGTTTGGTCGGGATTAAAATCAGACTTTTTTTGTAGATTTTGATAAAAGTTGATGAAATGTGTGGTTGAAAAGTTGTGAGTCCCATAAAGTTGGCTTAAGACCTTCTCAATCTCGACTCTCGAGGTTGGCCGTGATGCTACCCTAGTCGCTAATTCGGCATTTCCTCAATACGTCATTTTCTTTGATTATTACTTAGTTTCCTTCCTTGCAAATATTTTTTTTTTCTTTTTAATTATTTCGATCTCCCATTTTTATCATCGAAGAATGATCGTGGTCTTGTCTATTATAATTCGATTGAGAGTAATAAATTGACTTAAATGACCTATGAAAGTAGTACCTATGAAGGCATGCATTTATCTAACACTAATTTGTAGGCTTCTTTCATATAATATATTGGTCAAGATTTGTTCATAAATATTGTTCACGAGTAATGCTATTCATCCCGACTGGGGTTACAAACACAGTTTAGGTAACGTTAATGTGACTTTAAACACTGGGGATGAATAACATTACTTATTGTTCACATGTGCAAATCTTACACTTTATTCCACAATCAACGGGTAAAAAAAGCTTTGACAGTTAGATCATAATCTTCATGCAAAATTGGTAACTTTTTGATTGACTTTCTTTAAAATGTGTTGTGTATCACTTTCTTTTTTTCTTTTTCCCCTATCCTATGCATGTGAAATTGATTTTACCACATAAATACGAAAGTGAAAAAAATTCTTTACTTTCAACCGATTTTGTTCAATCTTACGTAACCCGATTTTCACAATGGTGAAATATTTGTCCAATGTAACATGTGGTTCACAACATGTTTTGTCCACAAATTTGAACAAGTTGTGGTTGCCTTTAGGTTTTGGGAATTATTGGGTGGCTTCAACAAAGTGAGAAGCATTTATTGATACGGATGAAAGAATTAAATCAACTAAAATATAGCATGTTTACACGAGAAGTTGTCTCTATTTTCAACTTTATTTATTGAGTTAGGTGCCGTATTTATATCACTGGAATTTCTGTACACATTAAAATTTGGAACAAATTGTATATGAGGTCCCTAACTTATGTCAATTACATAGGGAAATGAATCAGTCTATAAGTTATGAAAATTGATATAGAATTGGTACAACAATTTGAAATGGACGGCGCAGATTCAAAGATGGAAAAAACACACACACACAAATGCACAGGATTCTGCCAACATCCTATACAAATTTTGTGAGTTATTCATTGTACTTAGGGAATAGATATAGGGAAAGAATTAGTTTATAAGTACAAATAATTGGTACAAAAATTTGAAATAGACAGTACAAATTCAAAGATGGAAAAAAGCACACACACAAATGCACAAGATACTGCCACAACAGCATCCTGTACAAATTATGTGAGTTATTCCCTGTACTTAGGGAATAATTCTAGGGAAAGAATCGGTCTATAAGTACATAAAATTGATACAGAATTGGTACAGAAATTTGAAATGGACAACACAGATTCAAAGCTGGAAAAAAAACACACACACACACAAATGCACAGGATGCTGCCAACATCATGTACAAAATTTGTGAGTTATTCGTTGTACTTAGGGAATAAGTTCAGGGAAAGAATTAGTCTATAAGTACATATAATTAATACAGAAATTTGAAATGGATGGTACAGATTCAAAGATGGAAAAAAAAAATACATACACACACAAATGCACATGATGCTGCTAGCATCATGTACAAATTCCATGAGTTATTCCCTAAGTGGAAAACACTAAGGGGACAACATAGATTCAAAAATGGAAAACACACACAAATGCACAGGATGCTGCCACAACAATATCCATTTCGTCTTCAATATTTGCAAAATGTAACAAATATAGTCTCGACCGTTTTTTCTTTTACCATAATTCATGTTCAACCTTTTAACTATATAACAAAACTTGTCATTTCCTCCAATTTAACCCTTGAATGATGAATTTGTCATTCTCTTTAAATAAATAAACATAACAAAAGTATTAAATTAACAAAAATTGCAATTAAAATTTTATAACTTCTTAAAAGTACAAATAATCACAACTAAAAACAATTAAATACATATTAACAAAAAATAAAAAGAATTTAGAGAAATTTCGTATTCCCTAGCTCACACACCCACACCCACACCCTGATTCACAATGGTAATGCTATTTTGCCAAAGTTGGTTGACAATAGAGAGGTGCCCAAATGATGTGGCACCCCCCTATTGGAATGAATCTGTGGCTAGCTCACACACTCACACCCTGATTCACAAGGGGGCCCCTTTTGTCAATCAATTTGGACATTGTAGCATGGTTCGATTCACAAATACTAACGGTTACAGGAATTTTTGAAAATGTTAAGGAGACAATCACCATCCCTGCGACCTGTCCCTCAGCCATTGGACTATTGGGTGATTCCTTCTATTAAAAAGTAATATTTCTTTCTTTTGAGGCAAAAAATTCTTCCACTTTGGACTTGGACTTCCAAATGATCTTGAAATGCTTCTATGCTTTATGTTGGACTTGAATTCTTGGGCTTAATTATCTCTTTTGGACTTCAGCCTATATTTGTGCCACAAACGCATACCCTAAAAATTCTTTTTTTTTTTTCAAACCCATTTTCAATTACACATTTTTCTAATGAAATAATTTTGCACGTAAATTCGATTTTTTCTTACTTTTTAACCACACAACCTTAAAAAAATCACTATTACAAAATTAATTTTCAATTATACATTCAATTAAGAAGCTAGTGGTGTCCAAGTGAGTTACATCAACCAGCTCATCAAAATCAGCAAAAGTTGTTCCCATCTTTTCGTTTTCCTTGATTGGCTTTTAGTAGAGATCTACAAGATATTTTGGTGTACGATAGGTACATAACCAATGCCATTTCATTATACATCTAATACAACTTTTTTCGCTCTCCTTTTTGGACGAGCTGTTTTCATTTGCTTTGTTATACTTGAAATTGTTGCTGGTAGTTTTATTGATTATTTTGCTCATGATCTTTTTCACGTTAACGTCCGCTTCCACATTCACATCCATGTGTTGATGCTGCATTGGTTTCAGGCAACACAATATCATTATCTTTAGACAATTGTATAGAACTAGTTTTGACGTAATTTATGATTTTTCATCGATAATTAATTGTTTTGTTCAGCTACAAGTAGATAATATATGAGTTGTAAATATTTTTTGAAATCACGCTCATGATATTGTTGTTGCTAGAGCATATCTATACATGAAAAGTGGATCAACTTTTTTCTAACATATCTTCATCAGCGATTTTTTCTCCACAATTAATTTTGGAAATATTATGAACAATCCACTAACAGTTTAAAGTCATGCAAGTTAAGGTGTATCCATTCATAGAGGGTTTTGAAAGGACTACAATCCTTTACTTTTCTAGATTTTTTTTTAAGATAAAAAAAAACTATGATCCTTCACGATCGGGTGTTTGATTTTTAATCTATCGAGAAAAATGGCGAAGAATGAAGATAAATGCTTTTACTTGATCTTGTAGGGTTTTTCTTCTTCCTTCATTTATTCTCCTCCATAACCTTTGACATAAAATAGAATCTCGACATTGAGAGTCCAATTGATAAGTCGAGTGCGACAAATTTAAATTTTTTTGATGCTCACAATTTTAGTAACTATATGATTAAATGGAAAAAAAGTATCGAGCTCCATTTTATTGTAAGAATGAGTTTTAGGATATTAGATTGATAGAAAATACGTAATTAAAAAATAAGGAAAATTTTTAGATTTACGCATAATATTATTTTATTGAAAAATGTGTAGTTCAAAAGATGATAGATAGAATGTATTTTGAAAATAATGAGAATAAAAAGAATGAAATAATCATATTACTAATTAAGAAGTGAAATTAATCAATGTTTAGTATGACATGATTTTCTTTGGGGAAGGTTACAATGAGATGAGATGAAATAATATTATTCGAGATATGCACCACTTCGAAAGCGTGATCAATATATATATTTTGAAAGTAATGAAACATTTTGACGGTTATTTTTTCAGGAGCAATAACTTAATATTTTTTTGTGTAATATTAAAATTGTAAGGAAAAAAGCTACATGTACTACACAATTGCCCCGAATCCTTTACTTGATGCTGACATGGCACTTAGAGAGTCAAACATGACGGCTGCTGACTCGGTCTAGTGAAATCACGTGAAATTTTTTGAATAAACCCCCAATAATTCTAGATCTCGATTTTTGAATAAACCCCCAAAACCCAAAATTTCAACTCCTCTGTTCGCACTCCTCTCTCACGATCCAGTTAATCGCCGACAAGAATCAAACCAGGGAAATTGCGAGTCGAAGTGAAAACCAGTGAAATCAAACCTCTGACAAAATTATTGCGGTTCGCCTGAGGCTTTACTGGAACTGTGAAATTGTGAGCACCATTTCTGTGAAATCAACCTTGAGTACTAATGTTAAACTCACTCTCCAGGTTAGTACCTATTCACTTCCCGTTAGGGTTGGGCAAAATGTCGGAACCGAACCGAGCCAAACGGTTTTCTTAAATTAAAAACTCGAATGGGTATCCGAATCGAGAACCGATGGGTTCGGTTCGGTTCTCGGTTCTAGACCAAGAATCGAAGAACCGAATAAGAACCGAATTTTTTTTTTTATAATTGGACATTTGGGCTTCAAGTATATTGAATATAACCCAAACCGACCAACATAAAAAAAATTGAAAAAAAAACCTCTAAATATAAAAGGGACAGAGCCCTAGAATTTTCGGTCTTCTCTTCTTCAAAACTGACCAACATAAAAAAAAATTGCAAAAAAAAAAAAAAGCCACTAAATATAGAAGGGAAAGAGCCCTAGAATTTTCGGTCTTCTCTTCTTCTTCTCTCTCCAGTCCATTCCCGCCGCACAATATGTTTCTCGTCCAGTCATGAGTCATTTTCTCTCAACTTGAAGAAGTCCTCCTCCTTCTAGTTCCCACACTAAGCTGGAGTACTCTCATATTTATTGTTTTCATATTTAAGAGACGTGAGATTTTACCCTCTTAACGCTGACGTGCTTTCGTTCTTTTATCGTGTTTATAATGACAAATTTTTTAAGTCTTCCAAGAGCTTTGCACAGAGATTTCCAGCTCTAGTTACTGAATTCTTTTTCTTTACATGGTACTCAAGAAATTGTTAACATTTTAATGGTACGTGGCAAATCAAGCAATCGATGATTACATTACATAGTTGGTAAGTATTTTTAATACTTTAAAATATTACGTTCATGTGTAAAAGCTAAAATTGAACCTGGTTAATATTCACACACAGATTCACTCGGTGAAAGTACTGAGCACGTTGGGATTGCCTCACTTCTCACAATGTTTTCAGAAAACAGGAATGATTTTGGTACCACTTCTCAAAATGGAGAACATAGTTAGATGATTTTATATGTTACCTTTTGGTGGGTAAACAATGGAGCAGTAACTGTTTGAGGGAAGCAGCAAAAAAATTGTGATCTATATTGTTAGTACTAAAGTGTTAGTATTTTGTGAAAACTTTCTAATATGTTATGGATTAATTATTCAAGACGCACTGACAAAGTTTTCTAAATATATTTATATATTGTTATTATAAATTTTAAAAAAATTAATTATAGTAGGAACCGAACGGAACGGAACAGAACCGAACCGAACCCGAACGGTTCCAGAATTATATCTGAAACCGACGGTTCCATTTATTAAATACCCGAAAATTTCTGGAACCGAAAAAACGGAACCGAACCGACCCGCGCCCACCCCTACTTCCCATTTCGTGTTTGGGAGATGCTAATTTCTTCCCTTGTCCCGTCGCCTTCTATGCCAACTGTGAAATCACCACACCCACCATTTCGCACACTTTATAAATATTAGTTTTATTATTGGTTAGTTTAAATATTTTGAACTTTGGAATTTAATTGAATTTGTGGAAAACCAAGTTTTTCTTAGTTAATGCTGATGCATTTGATTCCATACTCACAGAGACATATAAATTCTGCTGTAATTAACTTAAATATGATACTCTTTTACAGTTTCACTAAATTTCATGGAAGCTCAATATTCATATGATTACTACCTATTCAATATAAACTGGTCATGTTTTTTGGCACTTAGCCTTTTCGTTTCATGCTATTGACAGTATACACTGCTGGTATGGAGACCGAGAAAAAATATTATTATCAAGAAATGGTGAAAAAAAAAACATGAGCACTAGGAATGAATGCTTGGAATGGAGATGTATTTTGAAAGTAAAAGCCTTTTTTTTTTCTTTGCTATTTGTCACTTAATTATCCTTTTTTTGTCTCGGAATGGTCGAGAAGAACAAGGGAATAGGGTGGCGGACACGTGTTGTCAGAATGCCCCAAAAAGCGGAGATGCCCATACTGTGGTAAGGGTTTCGTTAGGTGGTTAGAGGTAGAAAAGAATTTCGACAATAAAGGAAAGTTGTTCCACAATTGTACCCGCGATTGTAGGTTTTTCGACTTTTTTGAAGTTTCCCCCGACAAGGTGTATCCATTGAAAGGTGAATCAAGTGGTATTACCAATAGTAATGAACTCGTCGGTGATTTGTCTCGTATGTTGAAAATGTGTGCAAAAATAACCGAAGAGAGGGAATTAGAGATTTCGCTCAACATAACCAGTTCCGAGAGATTTCAGGAACCAGTTCCGAGAGATTGAATATGAATTATGTTTATTATTTTGTTTGTATGACCTTGACTTATTGTACTAATTCGGTTTTATAAACAAGAATGTCAAACGTTGTATGTTGACTGTTTTTGTATGAATATGTTTTGATATTCCATGTTTCAATTACCGTTATCTCTTTAAATCAACTAGCAAAAATATATGAAAATAGAAATGCATTAAATCAGAACCAACTTCATTAATTTCTCAAAAAACTATACAGCCGAATAAGTTGTAGTGAGTACTTCTTTACATCCCTAAATCAAAATCACCCACGTGGAACATGTCAGTTCACTATTGACAAAAAATATACAACCGAACGTTATTGGATTCCTTAGACCCCTAAATCAAAATCACCCACGTGGAACATGTCAGTTCACTATTGACAAAAAATATACAACCGAACGTTACTGGATTCCTTAGACCCCTAAATCAAAATCACCCACGCTTTCCTGTGTCCCGCCTAGTTGCAATGAATCCAAATATTTGACACTTTCGGGGCATACATGAACCTTCAATATATAGAAAGTTTACTTCATCATACGAAAACACGGACGAACCATCCTTCAGAGCTGAAGTAACATTTTTTTCCCGCTATTTACATAAAACTAGAATTAAGAAGTTTCAGAAGGCCACCAATTACACCTTCTTCCCCATAAACCATTTCTTTAAAAACAAAATAGCAGGGTTGAATTGTTTCTTGTTAGAATTTTGCACCTTTTTCAACGAAAGATGGCAATCAACAATCAACCCAACGCACAAGTTAAGCTTCCCGCTTTTGGCCATATAATAACAATTAAATTGAAAACATCTTACCCATCTTGTCATCGGTGTCGCATTTGTCGGCGTGGGAGTTACCGGCTTCCCCTTCATCTCCGTAAGAGAATGTCTCGCCTTTTAATTCGACTTTTTCTTATATATATATATGTTGAATTGTCAAAGTCCAGCCACAACAGTGGTAAGTAAAGGGTCTAGTAATTGAGTGAGTACGTCTAGCACGGTCCAAATTGTAATGCCAGTATTTTGGGAGCAAAAACAATTAGACATAATAAAAAAATTAATCAATTTATACAATAAAACATATATTTTTTTTCATAAATAAATTATATAATATGCAAACATTAGTCACATCACATAATCACATGAAAAATATTCACTTTTATATGCAAGTAACTTTTCATAATTCACATGAGATGAGAAGGAATTAACTGGAATATGCATCTAAAAGGAGAACCAATTAATAATTAAATAAAAAATAATCATTAATAATTTCCCGTAATTTTACAATCTAAAAACAAAGTATTCAAAGAGCCGGAACCTGCAAATCAAATTGTCGAAACTCGAAATACCAAAGTAGGAAATGAAGAAAATAGCATTGCTGGTAATGGGCTGTGGTGGCGTCGGCCGCCAGCTCCTCCACCACATAATCGCCTGCCGCCCCCTCCATTCCAAGCTGGTATATATCATTTTTATACTTGTACCGCTACATTTAATCCTAATATGTGATCGTGCGTGTTGTGTGTGCCAAGTGTTTTTGGGGAGTCTTAAGAATTTGTATTTAATTACTCGTGGGAATTATGGTAATTGGTGCAGGGGGTGCGGCTAAGAGTGGTGGGAGTGTGCGACAGCAAATCAATGGTAACTGCACCGGATGCTTTCACCGCAGAATTAGATGATGAGTTATTACTGCAGGTTTGCAAAGTCAAGTCTAGTGGCTCTTCTCTGCAAACCCTCAGCAATTTTGGTAAAAAGTGAATCTCTACAAATTTATGCACACACATAACTGAGAATTATTGATAACTGTGTCTCAAACTTAATTGTATATGTAGGTAAATGCAACGTATTTTCAAGTCAAGAAGCTGCAAAGGAAGTCATTGACATTGCTACCCTTTTGGGTAAATTGACGGGTTTGTTTTCTCATTTCTCTAAAGCCCGTTTATGGATTTATGAATTGAAATTTACCAGTTTTTCGCAATAGTGTAATTACTTGGACTGAAACAGTTGAAGCCTCTCAGATTCGGCATGAATGCATGGATGATCATTTTCAATCTTAAAATCACACCATTTCCTAATTTTCGCATACTTAAGGTTGCCTATAAGTTCTAGTACATAAATATGGCTAATGTTAAACAAAATGCAAATTGGTGCTCAAAATTAGCCATAGTTCCAAATTTAATGTCATATACAATTTTTGCTAAAATTTTTATTTATTTATTTTTGAAAAGTATTACCCGAGTTGCCTTCCTGTTTCCAGGCTTACCTTGGAGTTATGAAAAACGGCAGCTAATAATTGACCTTAATGGAAATTTCTAAATTTGTATTTAATTAAAGATATAATAACAGCACTAAATTGTGTCATATCCAAAGTTCGAATTTTCTGAAAATTAATACATAATATTGTTACTGGTCCAGATTTGAAAGTTTTTTAAAATGTACTTATATGTCAATGAATTTAACTGGAATTACTGTCTAATATGACAGGAGTGGCACTTGTAGATTGCTCAGCTAGTTCTGAGACTATTGGAGTGCTGAGTCGAGCAGTGGACTTAGGTTGCTGCGTGGTGCTGGCAAATAAGAAGTCTCTGGCCTCTTCATTGGTAACAGATTCTTTGACAGTATTAATTTGTTGATTGTTCAGATATTTACACAAAAAATGAAGTTTTACTAGTGGCGTGCTCAGATTTTTAATTTTTTCAGCTTCCAATATCATAGATGTGGAAATCCTGTCATCCTCATTGTTGGCAATATGTATTAGAGACATTGCAATTTCTCTTAATTTCGCAGGAATATTATGACAAGTTGGTCTCACACCCTCGGCGGATTCGATATGAGTCAACGGTAAGTAGTGCTTTATTCTGGACGTCGTTAGCTTGGTCTTACATTTTGGAAAATTGGAAGCAACAAACTTATGGCCTTAAGTGAAGTTACTGTTTGGTGATAGCAATGGATAATGAGGACCAAATCTCAAATGGGCCACTTTCTATCTTTATTCTCAGAGCTAAGAGCATGCAAGACAATACACAAAATTCCCACATTTTATCCTTTACATTTAAAATTAAAGGTGCATAAACTTGTCTGCAACATCTTGCATTTTGAGCAAGGCATAGATCACGAGCTGGCAACAACTGGTTGTTGCACAAGTTTATTTTTTATTTTTATATTGAGTTTGGTTAGTTCATTCAGGTTCCAACTTTTCTTTGTCATTTAATCATTTAGAAGTGCTGGAGAAAATGTGCTATAACTGGTTACGTGAAGGATCACCCTTCAACTTTTAAATTTTTTATATCACACACTTGAGAAAAGATATTGGTCCATAGCAAACCGAAGCCATATTTTTTGTTCTTTAGCTCATGGTATCACCACTCAATTATAATAGACTTGCATCGAGGTCCTTTCTAAGATATGATCTATTTTTAACCATGGATGAGCTTACCAGAGCTATCAAAGATGACGTCTCTTGGTGTATGTCATTTGTTGAATATATAATTTTAATTGATGTGATAGCTCGTGTGATAAACTGTAAATTAAAGCTTTGAAGGAAAGTTTAGGAACCTAATATTAAATTAAGCCGAACTAAGATGCAATACCTGAAATGTCATATTAATCATATATCTACAATGCTAACGGAAATTTTGCAGAAAATCTGATATACTATGATTACTATCTATGGTTTATGGCACTGGGTGTTGCAATAAAGGAATAAGATAAACATAGTAGAAATGACGATTTTAAAATAGAAATGAGATGATACACAATCAAATGAAGCTGCTATCAATTGGCAATAAATTAAGGAAAAGACATTAAAGGTAGTAGAAACATGTCTTACAAACAACTCCAAGTGTGTTAGGGATAAGGTTTATCTTCTTGTAGTTACCCAGAGAAGGTTTTCTGGTTAAAAAAGAAAAAAAAAGAAAAAAGAATAGCATTCAAGAGATAATGGCTGAAATAAGTTTGTCTAGTAGAATATTTTAACTTGCATTATCCAGAATTATGGAAAGGTATGCTAGAATTTCTACCTTTTTTTCGTATAATGTGGTAGGTTGGTGCTGGCCTCCCGGTGATAGCATCTATTAATCGTATACTTTCATCTGGAGATCCTATCTACCGTATTGTTGGAAGTCTGAGCGGTACCTTTTTTATACTCCATCCTTTTCTTTACCTCAACCTTCTACTTCTCCCAACTTGTTGAGATCTTCAAAATTTGCTGAACGTGATGATAAACTTGTCTTGTATTCCTATGACTATTAGGTACGTTGGGTTATGTGATGAGCGAGGTAGAAGGCGGAAAACCTTTCAGCCAAGTTGTGAAAGCTGCTAAAAGCCTTGGATACACTGAACCTGGTAATGAAATGCTGCCAATCTAATAAATTACTAAAAAAAATTATTATTTGATTTTGAGTGTCCTTGATAATATACAAGTCATTTTGTAACCATAAATCACGATACAATGAATCCCAATTCTGTATTGTGCCATGCTGCAAGATATGATTGAGAATAAGTTTTTCTTATTGTTTTTTATGTAGTAATGGGCAAACGGCTCACTCTTTGATGCTTTACTTACTGCATCTAATGGACATCCATGACAGGCAATACTCTCTAGTCCTAACTTGTTGAGGGCCTTATCACATTCTCTGGTGAATTAACGTTGAAAATGCACAATTGTTATATGCGCTTTTTCCATTTTTAAATGACTTTTTCCAAAGCAAATATAGCCTCTATAATGAATTGCTGCTCTTTCTTATATTAGTTTATCTGCAGATTGATTGATATGGTACCTTGTTAGAAATCTTGTATATAAGAAAAAGCTCAGTGGTCTTATGACTATACTGGTTACCAAAATGATCTTGCAGAAGCGAGACACGATTAACAAACACTGGAAGAGAAAATATAAAAGCCTATATCTCCTTCCCTCTTCTATGTGATATTATCTTTCTAGACGTGTGAATTTAGTGCAAACTTTATAAGGCCTTTTGAAAAACTGCTCTTTCTCTTTGATCATTGTTTCACTTTTGGTAATCCAAAAACTAATTCAGGAAAATACATTTTATGAAACTTTATTAGATTACAAATGGATTTCTGTCCACTAAACTGCATCAGACGGAAAAATTATTCCTAGTAAAGCCGGTGTGCACTTTAATTCCTGATTAAACTTTAAGATTTAACTTGTTGCACAGCATTAAATACCATGTGAATGTGACAATTATACTTCTTTATTCTGCTTTGGTTATATGACGTGGTTCTTAAATAAATGTGTATTTGCATTCATAACAAGGTTGATCCTAAGGTCCAGGAACGGTCAGCCATAAAGGTTGAGGTAATGGATTGGTGAAAATGATTCATTTAGCGTAAAAATGATCCAGACGTACTTTGTCGTTGATCTTGTTGTCATGAATAACAAATGAAATTCCAGGCGTGATTGGACCAGAAAAAAAAAATATTAAACTAATTAGTGAGGGCAGTTATATATTTGACCTTTGGACTTTTTATAAGACACAAAAAAATTGTTTAAGAAGCTAAGTGCACCAAACCCCTGAATTGGTAATTGGTATATTCTGCATAGTTTGTCATTCTTGTGAAAATTTGGGGAATATGGATGATTCTTATATTGAGTTTCATTTTTGCTCTCAGATCCTCGAGATGATCTTAGTGGGACGGATGTAGCAAGGAAGGTGTGGATACTCTGCATTTTTCTAATATATGTTTAATCCAATAAGATGGTGTGGTAAAGTTCTCATTATAGTTTACAAAAATGACTCAAGTGCATGATGCTGGTCCTTAAAAAGAAGCTTTTGTATTGTTACCCTAACTATTCATATACCGAACTGTACAATAGCTCTACTTTGTAAGATATTATCAGGTAATCTCCCGAAGAGGTTGAATACTTTAAGGATGCATCAAGTCTATGGAAGTTTGGTATATTCTGGACCATCAGAAGATATCATAATGACGTTGACTAAATTTCCTTGCTAGCAACGTCTCATACACGTTTGCACTTTGGTCCTTTTAAAGTGTTTGTAAGGGTTGGTATCATCATCAGCCAAGATTAATTAAAATAGTTGGATGATCACAAGTCAGTAATTGGCACTTCAGATTCTGAGTTGATTGTTTCTTTTCACTGTGATAACAATAAGTTTTTTTGTATTCCCTTGCTGTCATTTCTATGCATATATTATGATGCTAATTGCAAGAAAATTTGCCAGCATGTAGATTATGATTTATTGAGGGTTTCTTTATGTATTTCCAAAACAGGCTCTGATCCTTGCTCGACTTCTTGGACATCGTATCAACTTGGACACCATTAAGGTTAGAACTTTTAGCATGTGTCATGATATCTCATCCTTCATCGAAAGTTCAAGTATATATTTAATGACGGAAATTCTGTTAGATTGAAAGCTTGTACCCTGTAGAATTGGGACCTGATGTAATGCCCGTGGAAGAATTTTTGGTGAATGGCCTTCCCTTGCTTGATAAAGACATCCAAAATCGTATCGATAAGGCTTCGTCAAATGGAAAAGTTCTGCGTTATGTCTGTTTGATTGAGGACTCCAGGTATTTCATTGCTTCTTGACTACATATTGTTATATGTACTGCCAGCTAGTGAAAATGAAATCTTTAATGAATCTCACGAGCCTTGATTCAGAAAGATCTTTGTGTGTCGTCATTTGGCTAGATTTAAAAAGTAATTGCTGTTATTTATTGAAGTTCACAATTTATCTGCTCTTCATCATGTCTTCAGCTGGTTTTATATTGATTCTATTTCTTATGTTATTAGTACATGCTTTTCTCATTGAAAAAGTTCTAAAAGAGTGAACGGTTTGTTTAAAAGCACGCTGTTGTTCTATTTTGACTTGATATTAAACCAAACTAATCATTTAACACAGCTTTTCACCTCTTGCTAGGTGTGAAGTTGGCATACAAGAACTTCCAAGAGATTCAGCTCTGGGAAGATTGAGGGGAAGTGATAATGTGGTAAGATTTTTCTCAGCTATATTTTTTGCACTTTCTTCAGCTTCTGCTCTCCAATTCCTCTTTTGTTGACCTCCCACTCTCTATTATGAAGATTGATACCGCATGTAAAAACATCTTCTTTTTATATTAGGCAAAAGTTTATTATTATGGCATACAGAATGGAAAGACAGTCAAGGCATGCTAAGAAGGGGGACTAACTTCATATTGGAATTTGATATTCGACTAGAAGAATCAACTGACCTCTTAGGACACTATGATATGCAACGAATAAAAGAAATAAAGTGATGTGGAATGATTCTGTAGCCCCATCTAGATCACTGAACTTAGCCATGAATTAGTTGAGAGAGCCGGGAAAGAAAGGTCCAATCTCATAGATGCCGTCCTATCCACTGTCAGCAACCTCACTAATAGATGAAATCTTCAGGCATTGTCATGTATATCACACGACTTCTTTATCTTGATAGCTTGTTCATGCATTCATATTTGTTTTCTAGTTTTTGAAGGAATTAATCTTTGGGATGAACTCTTTTCTTCATTCCTGTTGAATAAAACTGCAGTTGGAGATTTACAGCCGTTGCTACAAGGCACAACCATTGGTCATTCAAGGTGCTGGAGCAGGAAATGATACTACTGCGGCTGGTGTCCTTGCCGATATCCTTGATATACAGGATCTATTTCCCTGATTACATGTCGAATAAGGTGAATTAAACAGTATTTGCCGGCATTAAATAAATTAAAATTTTTCTCATTGTACTTTTCAGTTTGATTTAATAGGGTGTACCAGACATGCACCATGGACTGAAAAATTCTATGCGCAGAAACTTGAGCAAAAGTTTTTGGTATGATTTAATCTTTAATCATGTTTTGAGTGAAGTAATTAGGCTTGATCTATAGAAGAATGGTGGTAGAATGCCAGATTATATGAATAAGTGAGATTCAAGGTTGTGTTATTAAATTTATGGGTTATATATCAGATTATTGAAAAAATGAAGTAATTCTACATGAATGAATTTGAGCATGTTTGGGGTTTGTATAGTTTGTGTCGGCTTATTTTGAATGCAGGTAGGTCCATGTTAAAAATCATTCACATTTGGAGCTTATCTTTAAGATAAGCCACCTCAAACATGGCCTTAAGGAGTTTCAAGACAAGTTAGTTTTATGTTTGTGATCGAGATTCTTCAATAAAAATCGGTCGAGTGAAATACAGTTAAATTTGAACAGATTGATGGAGTTGGAGATAATGCGTGGACATATTATTCGACTCCAATTACAATAATTAATGAGAATTGAGATAGGGATTGAAATAATAATTTGTTAGAGGTATTCATGCGCATTAGAAACTCGTCTTTTTGTTAGTAAATGTGGTCATTTTATCCGGAATCACTCGAGCAACATCACAGTGGAATAAACTTATCTGGTTCAAGTCAAAATTAGTCTGATTTTGTGTCTTAGAAAATCAAGAGTTAATTGTTCCATTGGTCAATGAGCTTATGCCTATGTCTTCCATTGCTCGATGAAGTTTAAAATGTTGAATTTTGGCCATTTAACTCTTGTTAAAGTCTCTAATGGATTGGTGATGTGGCTGACGGAATGTACACGTAGCGCTTGTCATGATGTTAAGCTTTGAGATGATCGAATTTAGATCACTGAACTTTGAAAAACGTCTTTGATTGTTCACTAAATTTTGAAAAACATCTTCTATTACTCATTGAACTTTGATGTCGTTGAATTTTGGCTGCTGAACTTTGAGATGGTCGAATTTTGACCACTAAACTTTGAAAAATGTCTTCTATTCCTTACAATAAATTTGAATTTAATTAAAATTCGTTGTTAAAATTTGAATTCACTTTAATTATATCTATTGTGTATTTCATTGTAAACTCAAATATTAAAATTGAGATTTAATTTAATTTTAATAACAAATTTATTTTATGTTTCGTTGCAAAATTCAAATATCATGATAGACAAAGCTAGTAAAGGTGTGCAAAAGAAGTGACTACTAATTGCAATGAAATATCCAATAAATTTGCCTAAATTAAATTTTACTTTTAATATTTGAATTTTACAATGAAATACACAATAGGCCCCTGTTTGGTTGGGATTAAAATCAAATTTTTAACAGATTTTAATAAAAATTGATGAAATATATTGTTAAAAAGTCGTGGGATCCTAAATATGTCGTTAAAATTAATTGCTGACTTTGAATTTGATAAAAATCTAAATTTTAATTGCTATCAAATATGGACTAAATTTGTTGTTAAAACTAAATTAAATTCAAATTCGTTGTGAGCAATAGAAGACGTTTTTTAAAATTTAGTGGTCAAAATTCGATTACC
Source organism: Fraxinus excelsior (assembly GCA_019097785.1). Taxonomy (NCBI): domain Eukaryota; kingdom Viridiplantae; phylum Streptophyta; class Magnoliopsida; order Lamiales; family Oleaceae; genus Fraxinus; species Fraxinus excelsior. The sequence goes on from CM032624.1 coordinate 4,030,116, forward strand.
TCAAAATTTAGTGAGTAATAGAAAACGTTTTTTCAAAATTTAGTGAGCAATAGCCAAAATTCGACTATCTTTGAGTTTAGTAGTCAAAATTCGATCATCTCAAAGTTTAGCGACCAAAATTAGACACTTTAAATTTTCCAAAGTTTAGTGATCAAAATTCGACATCTCGAATTTCAATAAGCAATTTGAAGATATGGACATAAGTTCAACAATTAACTCTAGAATATCAATAATCAAATGGTTTTGGCTCAATTATTAGATACTATTGCATAATGAAAATTTGATTTAGGGCATGTTTGATTTCCTATGTTTTCCATAGAAAATGGAATACAATTTCCATTTTCCATGAATTTGGTTTTTTTTTTTGCAATGGAAACAAATTTTATAATCAATTGTGGAAAAACTTATCACTTTAATGGACACTTTTCATGTAAAACAAAGTCAAACGAACACAAAAAGATCCAAAATTTTAAAATTTTTCGTGTGGAAAATTATACTAATCAAACACACTTAATTAACAATTTTCTGAAAAACAAGTTATATGCAATTATTTTTTCCGAAATTCATTTTCTTTCCAGCCATTTCTACCCTTGCAAGTTATAATCAAACGGATCCTTAGTTTTAAAATCATTTTTTTGTTGATTAAATATATTAACGAATATGTATTCTGAATAATAATAAATTTGTCGTCTAAAATGGAAAGTTTGAGAGTGAAATGAAAACATTTAAACAAGAATTTACACTTTGAAGATACGATTCAATGGGAAATCGATCATTTCAATTCTCAATAAATCTCAACCGTACCATAGCGTGCCTATTTGGGAACTCTACAAAATTGTAATTAAAATGCAAAAGGGGTGACTTCTGAAAAAAATAAAATACGGAAGGGACTGTTCTGAAAAACAATTTCACACGATTTATTAATTATAAAATATGTAAATAAAAATATAGAGTTATTAATTAAAGTAATACAAAATAATTAATATATCACATTAAGCCCGGTTCAACTGCTTTCAATAAACTATAATCGGTTTTCACAACTTCTTTCCCTTTCAGCCGATTTTCCCAGGGAGAACTGCCCCGAAGGTACCCTTGACTCGTTTATCTCTCTCTCTCTCTCTCCACGTTATTTTCTCTCTCTGCCCCGAAAATCCATAGGTACATCAAAAACCCTTTTATTTTTTCTCTCTGTTATGTTCATACATAAGGATTTATTCACTGATTCAGACGTATGTAAGTTTATGTCTTTTGGGTTTTCTTTTTATCTGAATACTTTATTGGTGAATTGCCGAGTAAAATAAAATCTTGCAACTGGGTTTTCTGGTTTTGATGTTGATATGCCAAAATTAGGCTAAACGCGCCTATATTCATTATGGGGTTGATGGTGGAATATATGCAAAATATATGGCCTTTTTCTGCATTTATAATTAATAATGATTTAAGAGCATCAGATGGAATAGTGAAAAAATTACCGGTGCCTGAAAGTACGAAACAGTTTGTTTACGCTATCCGTGAGCCTGAATCAGGGTCTATTATCTATGTACTATCTGTTCAGAAATTATCAGAAAGGTCGGCTTCGGATGCTGAGTGTCTCATAAGAGCGATTAAGCCTGAGGCTGTTGTTGTTCATGTGGGGAATTTTAATGATTCAGACATTATTGACTTGCCGAATGGCGGAATTTGGTCAACGAACAATAGCATATGCGAGAGTAGTGAAAATGGTAATAGTGTTGATGAGTACGCTGTACCGACATCGTCATTTGAGGTGTTGAAAAGATGTTTTGTGCATAAGACTAATAGGGATAAGTATGAGAAAGTGGCAGGGAGTTTATTGTTGAAAGAAGTTTTTGGAGTGAGTTTTAATGCTCATCTTATGGCTGCCAAGAAGGCTGCTGAGGAAGTTGGTTCTTCCTTACTTGTGCTTGAGTCGCCTTTCGCGAAGTGCATCATAGACGGAGATGGTGAAAGTGATTTGGACACAGGGGTAGAGCAGGTGGTGGAATCAGGAAATGGATTTCGAGGTGCGTTTGGTTTTCAGCCAAGTTATTTGGTTCCTGGAAGAAATATGGTTTCTGTGAGGTCAAGGGGTTTTTATGTTACGAATGATGTTAGGTCTCAAATGGTGAAGTGGCTGTCTACGTATTTGGTTCAGTCGAGTACCATTTCGAAACTCAGTAGTGAAGATGTTAGGCCTCTAGTTGATTATGAGGCTCCGCAGTTTGCAAAATCTGTCTATCCATTGCTTGTTGATTTGCATGACATATTTGTTGACATCCCCTCTATGGGAAGGGCTCTGGCTTGTGCTCAGAAAATTCTTAGTGATGTTAACAAGGGAGAAATTGTAGATTCCCAGCTCCTATCTGAATTGTACTTATTCCGTGTTGCAGTTGAGGGGCTAAGAATGGCCTTGAATAATGCTGGCCGGCTTCCTTTGAGCAAAATAGGAGACCCTATCTTGGCTAACACAAAGTTCTACGATCTTCCTGTAGAGGATCAGTCACATGCTATTCTTGCACAGGCTCTTCATAGCCCAACTAAGAAGTTCAAATCAATAGTTGCAGTAGTTGATGCTAGTGCCTTAGCTGGACTAAGGAAACACTGGAACACCCCTGTTCCTCCAGAGGTTAAAAGTACAGTTGAAGAGCTTATAACTAATTGTGGAGATAATGACGAAATCCCACACCGGTGTAAGCGCTTGTTGGCTGATAAACCTGTGGTGGCAGTTGGGGCAGGTGCAACGGCAGTTTTTGGAATCTCTTCCCTCTCTAAAGTCATTCCTGCATCAACTTTTATCAAAATTGCAACCTTCCATGTCCCAAGTTCACTAAAAATTATCTTGGCTCAAACACAAAAGGCCATTTTTTTTGCACTTGGCAAGGGTCTTGGTCCAACAAAAGTGGTAGCCCCAGGATTCAGTTCTGCACTGAAAAGTTCTACCCTGAAGGCTGCTGTGTCTGCTGAGAAAATCCGTGCCATATCTCACAGTGTTATAGCGTCCGCAGAGAAAACTAGTCTTTCTGCCATGAGAACAGCTTTTTATGAAATAATGAGGAAACGCCGAGTCAGACCCATTGGAGCTTTGCCATGGGCTACCTTTGGATGTAGCATTGCTACTTGTACAGGCTTGCTACTTTATGGAGATGGAATTGAGTGTGCTGCAGAGTCATTTCCTGTGGCTCCATCAATTGCTAGTTTGGGTCGTGGAATCAAAAGTTTACACCAGGCATCTGAGGCTGTCAGGCAAGTTGAGAGCTCCAGGCTACAAAAATCAATACTCTCTCCTGTACAGATTTAAGAATGCAAAAATTCAATAATGTAAGAATTTGATACTGGACTTCAGTGCTTATTATCTTCTTTCTAGTTAGGCTTAAAATGGATTTTGGCAAATTATTCTGTAAATAGAATCCAGATTACTGGAATGCTGTAGGTTTCATTTTGCGATAGTTATTATGTGGGTTGTACACTCATCCAAATTATAAAGAGAGAAAAAGCATGATTTTGTACAGGTTCTTTTTCCTGGGTTTTATTAATTAATGATGCTACATTAGAGGTTCTAGAGGGGATACTAAAGAACGCTCGGTTTCTCACTTTATTTATACACAAGCCTCTACTCTTGACAGTTACAGTGGAATCTTAAACCATCTATTATGAATTTTACTGCTGGAGATTCCAATTCGTTCCTATAATAAGAGAATGGATGGTCGACCCACAGGGTGAGAAAATCTTATAATGTGAAAGGCCTACACAAGTATGTACATTTATTTCACATTCATTATTCAGAATTTTTGTGTTGCATATTGGCTATGTTGTCATTTCAGGGAGCTCCAATTGTGGTGGCGTATCTGTTTGTCTATGGATGTATGTGAATGTATGATTGTGTATATAGTAACTCCTTTTTAGGCGTTCAGTTCACAATAGAAAATTATGTATGACAATCGAAATTGCTTATTGAAAGTTTAATTACCTCATTAGTTCCAGGTTTAAAGATTCCAGGATTAGCTTGTACTTTTGTTTATGAACCATGTAAATAAGCAACTGTCAGTGCAGATAAACATACATTTGAAGATAGTAAATGCAATTGTTTGTTTAGATAAACTTGCATTTAGAAACATTGAAATAGGGACAAAAAGATTGAAAATGACAAAGAAGAAATATCATTTAAAATTTTTTTTTTTCCGTGTTATGGCAGAAGATGAATGAAAGCAGGTTAAGGAGAAAACGAAGGGATTTTGTATGTTATGTTTCCTTTAATTTTCCAATGTTTTCTAAATCTGAAAAATCTATAGGAGTTTGGTTTTGTTTAGGCTGGCAGGGCGAGAGTAAGAGTAGTCGTTTTGATTCTTCATTGTGGGTTTCATTTTCACTGAAGGAAGCCTGCAGGGGTTGCATATCATGAGCAGGATCAGATTGTGATTCATTTACTTTTTTCTTTTCCTCCTTCTCCACCAGAGTAAAATCCCTAGTCTCTTATCATCACGGTAAAACAGGAAATGAGACTGTTCTTTCATCTTGTCTTCTTTCAAGTAATTCTTGTTTGTTGGGATAGAGGGTGGACTAGGCGACAAGAATGTAAATACACTAACATTCATTTGTAGAAGAGTGAAGGATGGTACCTGTTGAGGATAGGATAAGAACAAGGTCAGTGATGGGATGTGATTGATTGGTTGGTTGGAATATTTCATTAGGGATGTGATCGGGTTGTGATATTGTAAGTGGGAAGAGGAATAGAGAACGAGAGAGAAGAATGAGGCGTTGTATGGTAAGATATCTCGAGTATCAAGTGAAGGTTAAAATCAAATTTGCTGTGAAAGTAGCGTTCTAAGAATGAAAAGTGTTTGTTCACCTAATACATGATGCATCTTGTTGCCTGGAATTATAGAAGCATTGATAGATTCCTAAGGTTGAATTCTCAATCGTTGTGTCTATCCCGAGAGTCCCGGTATCGGTCTCGTCCCCCAGGGCAAGGCAGTGGAGCTGGACAAAAAGGCCACCTGGCACGGTTATTGTCCAGCTTTAGAGGGTGTTTGGTAGAGATTAAAATCGGATTAAAATTGAAAAACTAGTCGTTATTGTTGACTTTTGTTAGACGAGTGAGACCCAACAACGGCCATATTTTCAATTTTAATCTGATTAGTAGTCCTACCAAACAAACTCTTAATTTCACTTAGTGACCGTTTATGTAGCATCATTAATTAACTTCAGTAACTAAATGAGTTAAAAAATACTTTAAGGCCCTACTTGAAATTTCGTACAAACTTCAGATACCATTTGCGAAATCAACTCTTGAGTGGCAAAGGAATTGAAAGGTGGACTCCTCCACATCATATTACATTATTTTCACCAACTTTGCCGTTTGTGTGACATTAATTTACTTTTTCTCAAAAAAATAAAATAAAATAAATAAATCAATTTACTTCAGTGTGATTAATTTTTTTTTTCTTTAAAAAAAACTTTGAGGTCCAACTTGAAAAAAAAAACCTGAATCCGATCTTCTACGTGCCAGTTGAACCAATTTTTTTTTAGATGCTAAATGTAAGGCATTGTTCGAAATTCATTGAATGTTTTTCCTTTTAAAATCCAACAAATAAATCCACAAAAATATTGAAAACAAGAAAAAAATGGTAGATGGAAAATTCACTATCAATGCAGAGGATCTATCAACAATCGGAGGTATAGCTGCTGCATTCCTTTATACCAACCCATTGGCTGCCCTTCTCCATTGTTGGTCGCGCTCAGAAGTGGACGCTGTCTCGCACTCTCGTCAAGAATTTTCCTTTATAAAATATCGTATTGCTTTTGTAACAAAGTTGTTTGTATGTATATATTTATCATGTTGTGTCAATTGGTACCGTGATTTTGTATGAGAGAGGCAAAGGGTCATCTGGGTTTTAGTCATCTTTGAATAAGGTCATTTGAGAGTTTCCCTTATATGGAGAGAATAATTCTGCTTGTACAACTTTGGGTAAATCGTAGGCCCCACCTCCTTGTGAGAAGTTGTCATCCATTGTTGTAACTTGTAATCCAAGTGTTGTACATATAGCCTCTCTCCTATGGAGAAGCACTTCACTGTGGCCTAAATCAGGATGTGACTTACAAATAGTAAGATAATGGTTTGCTATCTTCCACTAAAAGCTATTTTGTCATCCTCCCCCATCAGTCAATTTCGTGGCCCAGTCCCCAGGTCAATTAAGTCAATCTTCTGTTGAGCTCCACGTTTTCGCAATTTTCTTTCGCACCGCACAGTCTTAACCAGACCCTCACTAAGCATTTAGGCTACAAAAATCACCTTGGGATTGCTTTTAACCCACCTAGACTTGATTTAATCTTCCTTGATTGCTTGAAACACGCTAGGCTTTAAAAACCTATTTACAACTTTGGCAGCCAATAGAAATATGATTGGATAGATGTATATTTTTCAGTGTTCTAAAAAGCGCGTCTAGAAGCGAAGCGTGATGAAAACACTTCCCCTTGAGCCTAAGCGAAAATTAAGCGGTCAACGTTGTCGTTGACCGTTTAATGCTTTTCATGCCCAGATTTTAAGGAGGCCTAATTTTTTTCCTTTTTAAAAAAAAAATAAAACCCACAATCCAGACTCACTAGCCCACTATCCCTTCAAGTTTCAAAAATTCCAGATTCCAGAGAACTGAGAAAACGGAAGAACAAAAAAAAATATAATACTTTAAAATGAATTGGAGTACGATAAAGACTTAGATTGGATAAGATTTAAACTACAAGTTATCTACGTTATGTAATTATGATTTTGAACTTATCTTTATGTAGGAATTATTAAGTAAATACAATATTTTTTAATTTTAGATGTTTGGTATGTATTATTGAATTATTGAATTTTTTTACAATGATTAAAAACAAAATGTTTTTTTACGCCTAAACTTTGCCTAGACTTGTAAAGCTTGAAGGTTGGCCTCCACGCCTAGCCACGCTTTACGCTTTTTAGAACACTGATATTTTTCGGACATTTTGGAATTAGTCATGCTGTGTCTCTGATCTCTTATTCTCCTAATGAATTTTGTTATGTGATAAAACATAGTATTTAGATTCTAAATCTTGGTACTCGTTTGATGCCAAACCGAAGTAGTCCCAATGTTGTCATCTAAAGCCCTTGTACTCTTTCCTTGAATACCATTACATTTGTGTAGCCTAAATTGAATACAAGGTCATCAAATGATACCAATGTGTTCTGTGACTATGTTTCTTGCTCAAGTAGTTGTGATCTTTGCTAATGAATTATCTGATGCAGCTGCATTTGGAGCAGTCTTGCATGTGATGTCTACTGTGTTGCTTGGTATAACTGCAATTACCATAACAAACACTATTGCTGGTGAGGAAACTGTGCATAAACTTGCATCTTTACTGCTCATAGTTCTTGGTGGTGGTTATATCATACTGTTTCTATCTGGAAAGGGCGGTCACAGCCATTCCCACAACCAACCCATGGAAAAAATGGCAGTTGCTGGACTTGTTCTCCTCCCTGCATTGTCTCCTTGTGCAACCACTCTTCCAGTATTTCTTGCTGTTGGAAACTCATCCTCTATGATGGTGTTTGCGATCATAGTTCTGCTATTAAGGTATTTTTTCACTGTATAAGTTCTAACTTTATCTTCTTCTTCTTTTTATATCATCATTGAATTCTATAATAATTGATAATTCACATCTGGGTAAGAATAAAATTAATAAATCAAGATCAGAAATGGTAATACCCTATATTTAGTGTTTTACTTTGGTCGTGAATCGTGATAATATGCAACACATTTGGGTCATGATAGTTTGGTCCTTCAACTATTTTCCATCCTTTCTAATTTCTATTGTATGGGCACTTTGTTACGATTATTATTTTCCTTTTAACTATGTGGAGTTGTTGTTTTAGTTTTAGCGGTTAAATATGGGTTTCTATTGAAGCACTTGATTCGAAGCTTAAACTGTTAGAAAGGGTAACATGTATATCTTCATTTTTCCCAATTAAATTCTCATACGTGCACATTTCAGTGAATCAGTGGCACGAGACTTGAATCCAAGACTTTTGCATGTTTTGAAGCACTTGATCTTAAAGCTCAAGTTGTTAGAGATTTTGAGCAAATCGAATCTCTGCTTGAGATCTATTCGTTGAGGAAGAGAATATGTTTGAAAAATGTATCATTTAAATCTTGTCTTCAACATATCTCCTCGCATGCAAACGGGGTTCTTTTTTTTGTTTTCTTTTCAATAAGCATGACACATACAGAATTTCATTAAATGAGTTGTAGCAAGACTTGAATCTAGGACCTTTGCCGCCTTTGAACCACTTGATGTAAAATTTTAAGCTGTTAGAGAGGGTCACACGTATATCTTTTAAATCATGTTGAATCTTCAACAGTTGCATTATAAATCCTTTTACTTTTCTAAATCCTATTATAGAATGTCTGGAAAACACTGAAATAGAACAAACTTTACTGGTTTCCATCTCGGTTCAAAAGCCAGAAGTTGCATTGCATGTCTCAATTTTGAAGATAGCTTTTGAAAATGTTAATAGATGTTGGGTGGACCTAGTTTTGCAGATCACGTGGTTTGGATTGAAGGATGGGTACTGATTTTTAATGTTGGCTGCAATAAACAGTCTACATTCAGTGATTCAAGGCGTACTGCTAGCTGCCTAGCTCTACTCCCATTAAAATTTGTATTCACATAATCACATTTGCATAGTTACAGTCATGTATATGTATGCGTGCTCGCGTGTGTGTATATATTTTCTATTAATGTTTCTCAAAATTCCTGAGGCTTGACATAGGATTATGATATTGGACTTGCAACACAATAATTGTGATGACGTCGTTGGTGGCTTTATCATTTTATGGTGCAAGTCAGCTCAAATTCCAATGGGTTTACGACAAGCTTCTCGTAGGTTCAGTTCTATGTTTGGTTGGAGTTTTGACCCTCCTCTTCCATGACCATGATGGAGATGTGAGTTCCACTGGAGAGCATTTGCATAGGAAACACATTGTTCTATAAGAATTAACTTAGGATTCTTTAGGTTCTATTTTACTGAGAGTACAATTTAGCGTACATACGTGTCAATGCTGAGGAAGCAATGTAAAACATTCGTTTTCTCTGCAGTCTGGTAGTTACTAAATATCGTTGCTCGCATGGTGTATGTACTTTTTTACCATTGTTGTGAGGTCGGAGAGTGACCACAGGCAATTTTTGTGGTGAAGAATAGATTTAAGATACAGTTTGTGCCCAACTGTTGTAAGTACAATGATCTTATACTATTTGGTTCCTTGGTTGCTGCATCTTATGGTTGCTCTCTTTGTTCTGGTGATTGACAATGTTAAAATTCTAGAATTTCGTCCTGTTTGGTACACATTAAAATTTTCATTATTATTATTATGCTCATTTTCAACCATACATTCTTCGATAAACTAATATTTTCCATCTCATCAATAATTTTTCCTTCTTTTTCAACCACACATTCTCCATTAATCTACTATTTCAAAATATATTCTTCCAAAATAATGTGGCTCAAATACACCTGAATCATATTAATATGATGAACAAATTATATTAAGGTTTATGAAAATTACAGAGACCTCCTCTCTATTTTCAAAAATTTCCTGTCCTCGTGAGGTTTACTTTTGGAAACATATTTCCTATTTATTCTCATTTTACTCTCTTGTACTATTGTGAAATTATTATTTTATTATATTTAAATTGTATTTTTTTTTCTTTGTTATTAAAAGGATATACATTTTTGTACTTTTGAGTAATTGAGATCCATTTAACTAAAAAATGCATACCTTTTGAATATGGTTATTTTTAAGTTTTCTAGTATGACTGAAAAAAATTAAGAAGTCAACATAAATATATATTTTAGAATAATTTTAAAATCTTAATTGAAAATTTATTAAGTTTATTATAGCATTTTTTTCTAACTAATATTTTTTATAGGGTAATTAGCACGTAACGTGCTTACATTTTATTATTATTGTGGAAAACATAATTACCTTTCATTTTTTGACATTTTCACCTTTTTATTGCGCAAAGAAAATGTCATTTTCGTCAATTTTCTTAATTAAAAATTGTAAAAATAAAAAATAAAAAAGAACTAATTGCAATCATAATCCCAAATCTTTTTAAAAGAAATATGCAAACAAGTCCCTAATAAATTTCTAAAAGCATAATTAGCACATAATGCCATTACCTTTCATTATTATTGTGAAAAATGTCAATACCTTTCATTTTTTTTCACCCTTAATTATACATTTGATTGCACAAATTATCATTTCTATCTATTTTCATCCAATTTCTCAATAAAAAATTGTGAAATAATGAATATAACATCATATTTAAATAAAAATAATAATTAATTGCAACCATAGTCTCAATTTTTTTAAAAAGTGCAAACGAGTCCCAAATAAATTATTAAAAATTAGAAATTAATTTTTTTGAAAAGTGCAAATGGGTCTCAAAAAAATTAGAAATGAAAAAAATTAAAATGTGCAAACAAGTCACAAATAAATTATTAAAAATTAAAAATAATTTTCTTTATTTTATTTAAATAAGAGGGCATATTTATCACTTCACAGCTTTTATTGAGAAATTGGATGAAAATTGATAGAAATGATGATTTGTGCAATCAAATGTGTAATTGAGGGTGAAAATATTAAGAAATGAAAGGTATAGACGTTTTTCACAATAATAATGAAATGTATGAACATTATATGTTAATTGCAATTTTAATAATTTATTTGAAACTTGGTTGTATTTTTTATAAAAAGAATTGGGATTATTATTGCAATTAGTTATTTCTTTTCCTTTTTGTTTTATTAAAATAGAAGGATATATTCGTTATTTCACAATTTTTAATTGAGAAAATGGATGAAAATCATGTAACGTGCGTTGTACGTTAGTTGATTATTGTCTACAAAATAGAAATGATTATATTTTAGATTTTTTGATGGTTTAGATTTTTCCAAAAGGAGAAGGGATTTTAATTATACAGCTGTTTTGTACAAAGAAAACCAACACAGTAACAATACCGATTTGATCTGAGTGTTGTTATTGAGTTGCTCATTCAATGAGTATTCTCAATATTTTGCTTATAACTTTTTGCTATTAGTTAAAAAGTTAGAACTTATTATCGCAAATGGTTTGTATGTGTCGGGTAAACAGATATAATCTATCGATATGTATTTAGATGAAATTTATAATCTTTCTATGGATGAGTCTTGTATATAACATGTGGGAAAAAAAATTAAAGCCAGTAACTGAATCGACTTGCTGGGAAAGTAGAACTGCATTGACTGAAGAGGTTGAGGTGCTCCATAGTTTAATTGGATGCTTTCTGTAAAACCCCAACACAAAAGTTAAAAACGAATATGAAATCTTTAGTTTTTCAATCATGGCAATGGGGCAAGATTGATTACTTTTACTTCTGTTAAATGTATTAAAATCTGGCAAGAAGGAGCGCATAAATATGCCAATGTGGTTGTGAAATATTCTGAAAAATTGTTGCTAAGGGTAGCTAGGATTGAAGAATTCAGCACCTAAATATAGCATCAAAAAGATAATTTTACAAACTATACATGCTTTGGGAAGAAAATCTTGAAAGTCCTGGTTATATCAAATTATACAAAGTTGTAAGTATTGTTCCTCAGACTATGATATAATAATTGGACACTCTGGAAATGCTGCCATGTGCAAGAAAAGTAAATATTAAAACCGAAGAGGCTACATTAGTAACATTAGATTGCAACTAAAAAAATTAATCAAACTTATGGAAGCTGATTAGCAGAAAAATTTCATGACTATCATTGGCCAAACTCATCTGTGTATGTAAAGCTAAGTCATTTTACTCATAGGGAAAATGATGTTGGAGTCTTTGGTAGCACATAATATGATTTGAAGAATCAATCACAACAACAAAAATACAATATTTTTACAACTACACACCTAAAGAATAATAAAAAACACAAGAAAATACAAAATTCGGAATGAATCATCTCAAGGAAGAAAACAAATAGATTCGCACAATGAGAATGGAGATATACCATTCCTTCTGATAAATAATCAGATCCACTATCCTCCGAATCATCTTCATCTTCTTTGTTATCAGATTCAGGGGCTTCTTCTTTCTTAGTTTCAGTCTTGGCATCAGTAGCCTTATCTTTTGTAGGTTTCAAGTCCTCAACCCTGTAGCCTTATCTTTTGTAGGTTTCAATGGTAACTTCTCTTGTTCCATATCTGATGTTTATATACAGTAAAAGTAACTAACGAAGACTTCAACTGTTGGCATTTGGTCATTTGAGGTAAAAGTCATTAAGGACAGAAAAAATAACAGAGAGAGTGTGTTGGCATACCACCATTTTCAAGAGCCTCAGTTGGATATTCCTCATCATCACAATCGCATGAAAAATCTTGCTCATCTAGAAAAAAAAATGTATAATCGCATCAGTGCCACCAGAACAAGACAATTTATCTACAGTAATGCACATCACAAAACATGCCAAAATTTCTAAGTGTGGGAAAAATTAATATCCTTATCTACAGTATCGCCTAACTTGATTCGAGTGAGATTAAACAGCAGCACTTCTTTCCTTAAGGGACAAAAAACCAGATAAAAGAATTTGCTCCACGCCTTGCAACTATCAAACTAAAACGATTATGAAAAAGACAACGTGCAAATGCATCCAAATATATAGCAAACTTGAGAAAGCATCAAAACATTAAATTCCCAATAAAAGAATTAAACACAAAACAAACAATTCTCTTAGAGCTAACTCACATAATTACGCGCAGACACAGAACAATGCATAAAAAATAATGATGATAATTCACAGAAGTAAAAGGTATCTACCTTGAATTTGATCATCAGCGATATAGCCAATAAAGTAGATGCTCCCATTTTTCAAGTCATGTGAGAGCTCAAACTCCCTCTCAAATACCAAGTCAAACATCACCTGAGGTCTATCTTCTGCTGAAAGAATTCCTATAACATACTTGTTTGTATCAATCTTCATACGAATGGGAATGTGTCTGGCTCCTTTCACATCTTTCACCTTCCCTAGTGCTGCCTGAGATAGTTTTAAAATAAGTAAATAATTTAAGACCTCATAACAAAAATGAAGTAAGAAAAATATCAGAGGTTTGATAGAAGTACTATAAAAAACTCCAACCCATGAAAAATGAATCAGTTTGTAGAACTCAGATTGAACCTTGAGTGATTCTCCACCTTCAACTTCATCTTTGTTGCAATTTACAGTTATACTCTTATGTGTGTAGAGATCCACCTGTACATAGTTTGAAATTTTATGTCAATCAAGCTATCAATGAGCTTGTTGACCCCAAAAAATGGTCCAACAGAGGAGTGATTCCAAGTCTTTCTTCAATTGTTGTGAGATTATTTTTTATATAAAAATGGGGGTCGACCAGAGGGATAAATCTTGTAAAAAGGAGGGAATGCCAAAGCTTTCTTTGTGTGTATAAATTTGCATTGCCCTTTACAATGTTGAATGTGTGCTTTTATAGTAAAATACAATGGTGGAGAGCCGTTAGATGATGAAACACGTGGCCTCATCCGCATAGCCGAGACCTCTTATCGTAGCCATCAATCAATCATTCATAGGCCATTTCGTATTTAATGCTGTGACGGCTTGACAACCCTATGTCTGATATGTAAGACTAGACTTGACTTGTTTCATTAAGTGGAGCTACATATATAGTGAGCTGTCACATCACTCACTTGATACAAAATCTAGTATGAGATCTTCTCCAATACGCCTCTACATATCTCATGTCATCCATTGGGGCTCAGCTCTTCATAAGGGTTCGGACAATAGAGGTTCGACCAATAGTGGCTCGGCCAAAATAGGTTCGGCAAGATAGGGGTTCGGCCAACAGTGGCTCGGCCAAATTTCCATATGGGCAGAATGATGTGGGATGAATCTAGGTTCACTTGCTGTGTAGTTTGTCACTTGGCTATATTTAGGACTTCGTTGGAACTTGTCCACTTGCCACGTATATTTATTGTACGATTATTTATATGAGTAACATCAGTCCCTCAAGTTTGAGTCGTACATTCATGTGCGGGTCGAACTTTGAAGTATAAATAGTTAAGTCGGTCAATGTGGGATCCTCTCTATCTGAACATACCACGTAATATATGGGTGCAGCCTTATGAGGCTTAATTTACCTTGGCCGAGGCCTTTTATACATGGGAGAGCCCATTCGGGAAGAGGCAGCCTTAGAAGAGGCTGAATTTACCTTGGCCGAGGCCTTTTATACATGGAAGAGCCCATCCGGGAAGAGGCAGCCTTAGAAGAGGCTGAATTTACCTTGGCCGAGGCCTTTTATACATGGAAGAGCCCATCCGGGAAGAGGCAGCCTTAGAAGAGGCTGAATTTACCTTGGTCGAGGCCCTATTATGTAAGGGAAGAGCCTATTGGAAGAGGCAGCCTTAGAAGAGGCTGAATTTACCTTGGCCGAGGCCTTTTATACATGGGAGAGCCCATCCGAGAAGAGGCAGCCTTAGAAGAGGCTGAATTGTCCTTGGCCGAGGCCCTATTATGTAAGGGAAGAGCCTACTCGGAAGAGGCAGCCTTACATGAGGTTAAATTTACCTTAGCCGAGGCCTTTTATACATGGGAGAGCCCATCCGGGAAGAGGCAGCCTTAGAAGAGGCTGAATTGTCCTTGGCCGAGGCTCATTTATTAACCGTTGATGGAGATATGGACTTGCCATATATTAACCGTCGATGAAGAGGTATGAGCTTGTCATACTTACTTTGATGGAGATATATGGGTTTGCCATATATATTAACCATTGATGAAGAGGTGTGAACTTGTCATACTTACTTTGATGGAGATATATGGGTTTACCATATATATTAACCATTGATAGAGAGGTATGAACTTGTCATACTTACTTTGATGGAGATATATGGGCTCTCCATATATATTAACCGATGAAGAGGTATGAACTTGTCATACTTACTTTGATGGAGATATATGGGCTCTCCATATATATTAACCGTTGATGAAGAGGTATGAACTTGTCATACTTAGAAACTTATGAGCTTGTCATAATTAATTTGATGGAGATATATGGGCTCACCATATATATTAACCGTTGATGAAGAGGTCCTTTGATGAGCTATTTTATCTCCTTGCAAGGGGATAGTTCTTCCTTGTAAGGGCTTCATTCATGATGTTTGATTCATCCGTGGAAGAGGTTTTATATATTTGAAGCATTGATGCGTATAAGGGATGAGGCCTTGTGTTGTGGGGTTCCATATTCCAGAAGAAAGCCTATTAATTCCCCCAATATGACCCCTTTTCAAGGGTTCTTCCTTCTCTAGGAGTTTTTATTCATAGCTCCTTTTAAGGGGATTCTTTTTTCAAAGGTTTTTTTTTTATTCAAGACATCTTCAAATACCACATCTTTTGGAGTCTTCATTTCATGGGAGATACGTTGATGCATAAGCAAAGCTAAAAATTGCATCTGAAGTCCTTCAACTTTTGACACTTCTATATGTTGGTCCCCATATTTTGACTTTTATTTCAATCATACCCTTGATAAATTGCATCCAAAGTCCCTCAACTTTCGACACTTCCACACTTTAGTCCCAAGCTCACTTTTTGTTCACTTGTAGTCCCTTTCTTTTCTTTTTACATTGTTTTCCTTCACCATGAGGATTTTTGCTTATCATGTGGGAGGCACTTATGCATAGTCCACGAAGAGGCGTTGTAATACAAAAGTGATGTTGAATAGGCTGAAATGAGGCCTCTATACTTGAAAAAATCATAGTTGTAGAGTTGGAGTAATCCTTCAAGGATGAAGCCCTTGAAAATAGTGTCATTTGTGTAGAGGCGAAGGCCCATGTTTTAGGGATGAGCCATTTTAATACTTCAAACTTGTCCCCTTTTTTAGGGGTTCTCCTTCGTAGCCTCTTCTTTTGAGGCTTCCATTTTTTCTTTCTTCAAGAACAAAGCATTTTGCAAAGAGAAAGCCTGGGCACTCTTTTGTGGATGAGGCCCCTTAATGCTTCAAACTTGTCCCTTTTTTAGGGGTTCTCCTTCGTAGTCTTTTCTTTATAGGCTTTCATTTTTCTTTCTTCAAGAACAAAGCCTTTTGCAAGGAGAAAGCCTAGGCACTCTTTTGCGGATGACCTTTACCACTAGGATATACGTGGTTATGGTACCAAAGGTTCCCACAGACGGCGCCAATCTGTTGACCCCAAAAAATGGTCCAACAGAGGAGTGATTCCAAGTCTTTCTTCAATTGTTGTGAGATTATTTTTTATATAAAAATGGGGGTCGACCGGAGGGATAAATCTTGTAAAAAGGAGGGAATGCCAAAGCTTTTTTTGTGTGTATAAATTTGCATTATTCTTTACAATGTTGAATGTGTGCTTTTATAGTAAAATACAATGGTGGAGAGCCGTTAGATGATGAAACACGTGGCCTCATCCGCATAGCCGAGACCTCTTATCGTAGCCATCAATCAATCATTCATAGGCCATTTCGCATTTAATGCTGTGACGGCTTGACAGCCCTATGTCTGATATGTAAGACTAGACTTGACTTGTTTCATTAAGTGGAGCTACATATATAGTGAGCTGTCACATCACCCACTTGATACAAAATCTAGTATGAGATCTTCTCCAATACGCCTCTACATATCTCATGTCATCCATTGGGGCTCAGCTCTTCATAAGGGTTCGGACAATAGAGGTTTGACCAATAGTGGCTCGGCCAAAAGAGGTTCGGCAAGATAGGGGTTCGGCCAACAGTGGCTCGGCCAAATTTCCATATGGGCAGAATGATGTGGGATGGATCTAGGTTCACTTGTCATGTAGTTTGTCACTTGGCTATATTTAGGACTTCATTGGAACTTGTCCACTTGCCACGTGTATTTATTGTACGATTATTTATACGAGTAACAGAGCTCATTTCCACCCAATATCTCACCAAGACCATCCCATTTGTGAGCAGCATTACCCAATGGAAGACAAAATGGAAGGCTAAAATAATTGTAAGTTTGTTGTGGATTATTGTATGCCCTACTTTATTCACCCAAAGGGTGACAGGATCATCCGGTTGATACTGCAGTGGAAAGAAAAAAAAGGCAATGGAGAAGGAGCTTGCAACTAGTAGAGTATACATGAATCTCAAATCGCTCAACCACACAATGTTTCAACGCAATCAAAAAAATATGCTATTTTAAATCTGTGAGGTGAGGCATAGCCAAGAGGCATAAGTATCAAGCAAAACCAATAAAATTATGTTTTCTAATCAGCTTAAAATCCATAGTTAAATAACTTAACAAAATATGGTAAGTAAATAGGCCAACAAATTTAGAGAGTAAACATGCAGGAGTTGGGTAACTTAGGTAGCCACATGAAGACTTACAGGGAAGCTCTTTGGAACGATAACCGTCATCTAGAGGTGTCAAGACGTACGGACCGGCCAGACCTGTGAAAATCGATCCAGATCGACCCGAGACCGCCGGCCGACCCGTAACTCGAGCGGGCACGAGTCAAGGAGGTGTAACCCGCGAGCTTCAAGGGTTGCACCTTCACGGGCCACAGTTAACCGCGACCCATGAAAAAAAATATTAAATATTATAGTTAAGTAGGTGTCAACCTAGTTGGGATGTACTTAAACTATAAATTGTAGTAAAAGTAGGTACCAACCTAGTAGTGATGTACTTATGCTATAAATATTTGATAATAGTAATTAGAAATGCATTTAGTTGTTATTTGTTTAAGTTAAATTTAACTTTGCAAAGTTATAAATAATTTATGTAACATTAAATTTGAATTCTATGTAAACAGTTCTTGGTATAAATATGAATTTATCATTTTGTTCAATTCTTAGTTTACATTTAACAAAAAAAATATTTTTTGCTATAAATATGAAAGATTCTATATTTTTATAATTTTATTTATACAATTATACGGGCCAAATCGGAATAAACCGCGACCCGTGACCCGCATGTACCCGACTCGGATAGGTCAGCAGGTGGGCCTGAGTTGTAGTCCAAAATTGTAGGCCGACCCGAAACCGGCCCAGAATCCATAGCAGGTGGACTTTTTTCACACGGCCCATTACCAGGCTCATATGTTGGTGGGCCGAACCAGTCCGGACCACCCAGATTGACACCTCTACGTCATCAAGTCTAAACTTGAATGAAGATTTATCTTGATTGCTCTATGATTACTGTCTTCATCTCCACGCAAATAAGAGGACCCCAATTTCCTCAAAGAAAGGCTGCCATAGAGCACTCACCAGCATCGTTAGAGGCAACAAAATTTTCCTTTCAATCCACATTACAAATATTATCGACCAATAAATTACTCTCATAACCGTTAATTATAAGAATAATTAAAAAACAAAGCTCATCAATTTTGTAATATAGACAAAATGTAAATGAATATAAATTTATAGCGAATGAAGAATAAACGGACAGTAAATGGGATCAAATCGGAGCAAAATCCAATGTAGCAGCAACAACCTGGCAGATTTGAAATCACAATCTTGTCAACATTTTCTATTCCTGAGTTTAACAAAAAAAGGAACATATTTCCAGTCCCTAAATAAGAAAGAAATACCTTAGCCAATATTTGCAACTGCTAATGTTGTAGTATATCTTCCAAGGATTTTTTTTGTGCAAATATGGTGTCCATTAGCATTAGCATTAGCAACACGAAGGTTATACAAAGTATTTATTACAGCAAATATCTACCGTAATTTTTCGTCTATACATCGTCATTCTGTCTGAAGAAATTGATTCTATTGGATGTCCAAGAATCAAGCATTCTATATATTTCAGTCAAAAAAATTGGACAGTTTGGCTTATGAAGAAAATGGTGTAAGTTAGATTACATAACTAATGTAAATGCAAACGAAATATTGTAATAAAGAATAAATATATTATTTACCCATTATTTGCACATGGTAGGTGAGGTACGATTTCTACTTCCATCCATTTATTTCTATTTTTTCGTGCATCTGTACCTATGAAAAATGATGAAGATAAAATCAAATATTGGACGACATTTAATACTGGATTGGTGCATTGCATGACTTCCTGGGGCATATGAATAGTGTTGCTACAATCATATATTCTAAATTTTCACTCACGAAAATTTACATGAAAGAGGTACCAGTCATTGCGTGCATGTTCATATGGAATCAATAGAGAATTGTATATTATGCATGGTCTACCAACTATTGGTACATTGCCAATGACGTATTCTTCCAAACGTCGGATATCAAGAAAACATTGATCTTTTCTTGCAGTTCCTTCCTTTATGTTTTTCTTCATTGTACAGTAGTTAACACTTTCGATTTCAAAGTCGAAATCTAAAATTGCATACTTTTTTGAAATAAGACTGGAACCGTCGTTTATAAGTCTTCTCAATAGCGTTAACTCTTCTTCAAGATTCTAGTAATAAATAAATATAAGTTAAATATAGTCAGTATGTAATAAAATATTTTAAGATGAATGAAGTTTAATAACTTTAATGTTGATGTCTTGTGTTATATCGATTATGGCTTTCAATGCATCTCTTTTATGCAAATTGTCTGTTCCATCATCCCAACACGCACTGCATAGCACAATTAAAATTAGTTTGAAATAAATAGAAGTAAAATTATAATAGTCAAGCTTCGAAAGATTTTTTACCTGGACGGATTTCTTTGTATCCAATTTCTAATTTCTGTGTATCTCTCCATAGGATAGTCTTCCAAAGGAAAGGTTTTTGAGAATTGTATCTCTTTTCCTTTACTTTTTTTTTTTTCCTTTTGCAAACCTTTCAACATGTTGAGATGTTGAACTTCTATGGAGGGAAACATCTTCTTGAACACAAGTTATAGCAGTCTGCATGTTGGATTGCCACTCGGATAATTTATTCAATATGCTGCTATTTTTTTTGCTAATGTATGATGTTACAGAAGTCAAACTGGTATTGAAGTAAGTTTTCATGCTTGATTGCATGTCATTGTAGTAATGTTGTTGCTACTGTTGTTGTTGAAAGTGTTCTTCATGCGAGTTGCACTGCTCTTTAAACAATTCTTGTTGCTTTTGAAGATTTGCTTGGTAGTGATTTCTTGATTGATCGATGATGTCTGTTTTGAAGGAGTTGCACAAATTTGATACATCTGATGCCACATGTTTTCTATGTACATTAAGCATATCTTCCATGTCTTCTTTGGTGTGTTGTCTACGTACATTGAGCATGTCTTCAATTTCTTGTTTAGTTACATAATTAGATTCAATGGAGGAACTTTGGCCAACTTCGACTGAAGTATGTGTCATAGGATGAGTAGCGCTATCATTTCGGTGTGCTAAATTGTTTATCTCTCCCCTCACAATGCGATTGAGTATGTCGT
This sequence comes from Fraxinus excelsior, assembly GCA_019097785.1. NCBI lineage: Eukaryota > Viridiplantae > Streptophyta > Magnoliopsida > Lamiales > Oleaceae > Fraxinus > Fraxinus excelsior. The sequence goes on from CM032624.1 coordinate 4,050,500, forward strand.
GCTCATTGTCACGCGGTAAAGAAAGAGTGGTAAACCAAACTCTTTCCAACTCTTCTCCAGCAGGTTCTAGAATTGCAATCACTTCAATCTGTGATTATTTTAAAAAGATATAATTAAATGGGGATTATTTAAAAAATATATAATTAAATGTATAAAGAGATAGAATGAAATACTGAAAATACCTTTTTGGTAGCCAAGTATTTTTTAACCGTTTGTTCTGTCAAAAATTTATTGGATTTCCATCTATGCATTCTTGGAGCTTGTGCTGTTTTGTATCTACGGTGCCCAAATTTTACTCCAATTCGAGGAAAAGCCTCGTATATCCAACACTAAAAGATAATTTATATAAACATTAGATAATATATATAAATTTTACATTTGCAAGAGAAGAAAATTCCAATATGAATAAATACCTAAAATGCAAGTGGATATGCATGCAATGCATATTTACATTCATATTCGTGATTCTATTGCATCTTGTGTAGTCTTTGGAGGTGGGATTGTTGTAATGAATTTAATAAAACAAAGTACGATGTGCATCCCCAAGGATACTCGATGAAGTTGTTAAGATCCTCAACCATACTTAGAGTTTTGTAATCAATATGTCTTTCTGTAGGTGTTAACACACACTCTACCAACATAACCAACCCTAGCTTAAACTTATTTTCTTGATGTTGACATAGATGAAATGCTTCAAAAAGCATCCCATGCTAATTTTCTTTGTACCATTTAAATACTAATTTCTAAGTTTATTATTGTTGGAGTTCAGAATAACTGATATCTCATGACATGATAAGCTTGTGATAAGACATAATTCTTGCAAGCCAAAGCGTGACAAATGATCATCCAATTTAATCTAAATTCATTGTTTTTCCCACAATCCACAAGTCCCATTATAAATTAGTGGATTTACTTACTACTGAATTGTTGTTTTTCCTCTTCTATATACATCACTCCATATATAAATCTATGAAAGTTATTACTCAGTAAAGAAACTTGTTCATCTGCATCTTTGAGCTCTACAAAATCCTTGCGATATCTATAGTTTCGAAATTGAGTAATCGTGGCAAAATACCACTAATGTGGTGATAGTATATATTGTAAACACATCTGTAAAAAATACAAAATTGAATAGAATGTAGCAAATTGGATGTCTAATCCACTACCATTTTCTATGATTATAATTATAATTTTCTATATTTTCCTATTTCACAAGTAGGAACAAATATAATGTTAAAAACATATTTCAAGAATGCCTACAGAATACAATTTCAAACCCAAAGGCAATATACTAAGTTGGAATCCTACTATTTTGCAATTCTCAATAAACAGTCATTAAAGTTACATTAAAAAAATGAAAGATTAAAATGCGTTGAATTACAGGCTTTGCAAAATGAGAATCGCATACCATGACACGGAGTGTCTCCACGAGAAACGGTGATACAGACTGTCTCCGTGGCGCGCGGAGACACAATGTGTGGAGCAAGACACACTCGTGCCTTTGTCTCCTTGCCGGAAGTCTCATTATGTTTGGGAGAAAACTTACCCTTTCTGGTGGTGGCAGTGTTTGCAACCAAATGAATTGGGAGTGTGAATGTTTTGATGAATTTATGATTGTGAATGTGATAAGAATGAATTTGCTGAAGATTTTTACGTAGTGAATAATTGGGTGGGTAGTTGAGTGGGTAGGTGAAAGTGTGAATGCAAGTAGAATTAATAGTAAATCCATTTAATAGGAAATTTGTTAAAATTCATATTGAAATTTTGTTTTAATTAGTTTTAATTCATTTAACTGGCAAACTGCAATATTTCTACTAATCTGATGAAAATTCAAATGTGAAATAAACAATTACTTAAATAACATGAAACAAAGCATTACTTATATACAATATTTTCAATAGACAAAATCACAAATGATGTTTCCTTCAATGACTAATTCACCTGACAAAATGAACTTCACATCAGTACACTCAAGTTCTTTTAAACTTCTGATTAGAAGTCAAATATTAGAATTCAAATTCCATTGGAATGAGACAAAAGCAACACAAACTATATTAAAATCAACTAAAACTACATTAGCTTTCACAAAACTATTAGGTGCATCACTGAATATCGGCTATCCAATTGTTTAACATTCTTCATCAACTGATTCACTCACTATAATTACTTTTCCTATGCTACTATCATCTTTTTCACCTTCTTTCTCCTTGGAAGCAAAACATAATTCTCTTTTTGCCAATAATTTATTACGATCGCCTTGTGTGAAATACAGTGATTTAGCTAATGAAGTTAGGGAGGTTCTTTCATCAACACCTTCATGTTGACTTTTTGTGATTGTTGAATATTCATCTATAACAAACACGACATCATACTTGTATTCTTCTCCATTTTTCTGTTTCACGGCTTCAACATAGAAAAACAACTCTTCATTTCGTAGAGTGAGAATTAATTCTGGAAGGGTTGTTTCCTGAAGAAAGAAAAGAGAATGAAAATGTCAATAATCTAAATGTAAATGAATGTAATAATAATTTAATATATTTTTTACCTAAGGTACTTCTTTCATTAACATGAGTGTTAGCATTGTAAGAACTTTTTAGCAGGTTCTCCTATCATTGTAGCATGAATACATCCTGATAAATCTTGTAATTTGATATAAGCTCTTGCTATGTTAGTAAGACACATAGAATTCGTTTAGATGATATAATAGGTCAAAAATATGCATTGTATTTCACCATCACCTCGGAATAGCATGAGTTTGAGAATATCTACACAACGAGCAGTAATGGATTTCATCGAAACCAGCATAAGTAGATTTATTGAAGTTGTTGCAGGAGATATACCATAATGATTGATCATGATGTGTTATATGTGCCTTTGCTCTTAACCAAAAGTAGTTTTACTACGATAGTAGAATAAAAAATAGATTGAAAATGTAGTGAGAGAAAAATATAGAATATAACTATTAAATATAAGAATAAGTCATCTACCACAAGTAAAAGATCTTCTATATTTCTAATCTGAGCGATTTTGTCTTCTCTTGGAACAGACACCCTCGAGGAAGTCAATTTGTAGTAACACTTTTTAGTCACAATGATGTTCAGCTTTTAAAGATTTGTATTCACCCTTTCTATAAGATTCATTAGAAGAATAAATCAAACAAAATACACAAAGATTCATCTAAATTAAAAATCAAACAAAGGCCATAAAACTAAGTGAGTAAGCATAAGGTTTCAAAGTAAACACCAAAACTTCAATCTAGCAGCTTCTTCGAAAGGAGGATCAATGATGAAAGAGCTGCTTGGCTTTGTGGATAATGAAAGTCCTATTACAATATAATTTAGTGAAAATCTCTAAGTAAGGAAATAGTGGATGAATATATATAGTAATGTAAACCTCACCATTGAAAGACGATGCTTTAAGTTGTTTTCCAACAACTATTTGTCTCTTAGTCAAGTTATCTAAAATAATACCACATTCTCTCTTCACGAAACCATTCCACATGGTTAAAACTATTATCTGAAAGCTGTGGGAAAAGATTAGAAGGTAATAGTTATATATATCTTTTCTAATGAGATAAACTAAGTAGATATACAAACTGATCATTCACAAGGACTACATCTTGGACATAAGACTGCAATCCAAAGTGTGTTTGAATCAATCTTTTTGGTCGAATATCAATAGCTGCTCCAAGGATAGCTAAAAAGATGGCAAATGAATAAATAAATAATTAGTAGGTATATATAAAAAAATAATAAGTAGTGATAATGGAAAAAGAAGGTATTAGAAATTACAAATGTTCGTGTTTATATCCATGTAATCCCGCACTTAATGAAAATGAGTAAAAACATATGTAGAAGACAGTAGTGCACTATAGTCTTCTCCAATCTTTTGTATTCTAGCTGTTCTAGAAATTGTCCATTGAAATTTATCGATGCTTTCCCTAAACTGAGGTGGTGTGTATTTGACTATTGCATTAGATATCAAATATGTCTTTGATAGAATGAATCGATCTTCAACAGCTGATATATTATGATAAAAAATAGTAGCTTGCACCCTATTCGCCTTTTATATATATAAGAAAAAAGATAAGGAATACCCATGTGTAATTAAATTACTTTTGTGTCTATTAATGTCATTTTTAAGAATCTGTTAGTACCATTTCTAGCAGATTTGGGCGAACTCTTTTCAGCAACAATAACTTTGGCAGTCCAGTCACTTTGGCTTGGACGAATATTAGGGATGGTTTTGTAGTTGTTACTCATGTCCTTGTATTCATCATGAAGAAGAAGAAAGTATAGTTAGAAATACTAAAATAACCTTAACAATAATGAAAATAAATGTTTGTCAAGTAAGCTTTACTTACAACGGAAATATAGAAAGACAATAACAGAAGAAGTAGAGGAAATGCAGAGCAGTAGGTAGGAAGGAAATTGCATTTTATATTTATATATCACACACACACACACACACACACAAAGTGCAAAGTATTGATAATTATTATTTTTGCTTGTACACTTTCAGGATTAGATTTCTTTCTTTTTTTGTAAGAAAAAATATAGATGTTTTGACAGAAAGGTATGGTTTGAAGAATGCACAATCAAATCAATCAAAGCAAAAATATTATTATACACTATATAAAAGATTATATGAGATGTCCGTCTTTCAGTGAAAAATGGAGTATATATATTTAGTATGTATATGAGATGTCCTTGTATGACTCAGTCTCTCCGTGAAAAACGAATTATATATATTTACTATCTAGCTCTACTTTTGCAATGATTTAAGAAAAAATATATAAATAAACTAAGTTTTAATTTTATTTGGATAAAAAAATGTAGATGGTGTCTCCGTGCGCTACGGAGACACCGCCATCTCAATGCGCGCACGGAGACACCATCTACAATTTTTTTCATCCTCTTTTTTGAATACTTATTTTATTTAATACCCTTATTATCAGTTTTCACAAATTTATTATAACCCTACAAATTCATTATAACGAAAAGATTTGGTATCCACTTTTTCAGTTTGCCTAGTAAAATAGAACACTAACCTCTAGAAACTTGAACAGAAAAATGAGAAATAATTGAATTTAGCTCTAGAAAATAATATGATTATCATAATAATTCATATTACATTTTTAATTGAGTTTATCAAATACAAAAGTCTGAGATCTACAAAATTCTTTGTCTGTTTTCTTTTGTACACCTAAGTCAATTAGGATATTGGCTGAAAACTTACATTGAGAACTCTTCTCATCTTTAGAATTTTGCAACATGGGAACATGGTACGTCTTGTCTCTAAACAACCTGCATTCTCAAAGATGCATACTTACTTACTTAGTTGACAGAAATCCTGTAATTGTTAACTATAGCAGCATCAGAATCAACATCTTCTACGTTCTTGATGATGAAATGGCTCTCCTCATACTTAGAATCATGAAACATGTAAACAGAGCAAGCTTTCAGCTTAAATAACATACATCCTCAAAGACTTCTAATGCACACTTTAGCTTCCAGACAACTTGCAAAAATCTTCAGCTTAAAATGACCATCAAATGTTTGATATATGCCAAATCATTCCCTATGGTCAACATAAACGACAATTAGAAGTCTCCAAATTAAGTTGGTGAGGAAATCAAAATATAGTAAATAAAAATAGTCAACCTTATGAAATATATTCATCAAATGTTTGTTGGATACAACAATAATATTCAACCTTACATTTCTTTTAAACAATTGAAAAAAAGAAGGCAGTAAACAATTGGTATGAAAGAAAATGTGAAAATGGATTAAGACTTGCTTTTATCTAGAATGTCAAAACTAGGTTTATTGATCGGAATGAGTTAATATAGCAATGTTTGTTGTATAATAAGAGTTATATCAAACTTTCATGTAGTAAGGTATAAAGAGGAAGTTAAAAAAATAAGTTTAAATGGAATGGTAAATGTTAAGAAGTTTAAAAAAAAACATTACATAACTACAAATAAAACTTATCTGTAAACAACATTTTTGGTACAGTGAGAATGGATTTCACTGGATAATATTGGTTTGACAAGAATTTTAACACACATACTTGTTCTTACTCTTGACAAAACAACATACAATTGTCCATGAGAAAATACAGGTTCTAAAAGATATATGCTTACATACTCTAAAGTTTGCCCTTGAGATTTGTTTATAGTCATTGCAAAGCATGGACATATTGGAAATTGTGTTCTTTTAAATGGAAATACCATTTTATCATATTGAAGTAGAATAAAAGGAATACGGGGTAAAAAAAACTTTCTTGCTATTATATTCTCCAGTAGCAATTTCTACACAAATAATGTTACGTTCGAAGTGTTTACATATTAATCTTGTTCCATTACACAATCCTTCTATGGGTTAATATTTCAAAGTAATATAACAAGACAGTCAATCTTGAGCACAAACTGATGTGGTGGTATACCATTTGGGGTCAATGAATTGAAGAAGTCTTCTTGCATGGATTGATCTGTTGTATCTAATGTTTCGTTGAAGCTATAATAAGTATAAGCATCACCTGGGAAGCGATCTATGAGAATCTTGTTGATGTCATCAACATGTTCATTCTTTGGGGTTAAAATAACTCTATTAATCATATGATGAAGATTTTTTGAATAGTCATCTATATCAGGAAGCACAACATCTATTAATTTATGTAACGAAATATTGTCTTCCTCATAATGTAGAGTCATAGTAGACCAAAGCTTAACCATACCACATTAATGTTCTTTTTCTGTACCATTTCCAATCCGAAGCAAATATTAATAGAAAGAAGGATCTAAGAGAGCTCGCATATTTCAAACTAATTTTATTTTTGTAAAATGAGGCCACATATATAACTAAACTCGATGCAATTATATCTTCTTTACTCCCTCTTTGGACAACAAGCAATATTTGTCGAAAATCCCCACCCAAAACTATTACTTTTCACCAAATGGTAAGTTAGCGTTGGTTATGTCTCTTAACATTTTATCTAAAACTTCCACAGCCTCACAATTTATCATTGGAGCTTCATCCCATATAATTAGTCTTGTCATTCTAAACAAATCAGCTAAAGCAGATTGTTTATTTACTGTACAAACATTGTCATTATGAATATGAAGTGGAATCTTAAACCTTTAATGTGATGTCCAACATCCAGGCGATAAGCCATCAGCTACTCCTAATGATACAGTTGCTAAAACAATTAAACATCTTGATCTAACAGCTGCAAGCAATGCATGAAATAAAAAAGTCTTCCCTGTTCTACCTGGACCATCAATAAAATACATATCACCAACGATACCAAAAAATTTACTTAAAATGGCATCATAAGCATTTCTTTGCTCTTGGTTAAGACTACTAGCACATGAAACATCATTCTCAGATATTAACATGTCTAATTCTTCACTAACCAATCTTTCCAATACTTCATCTTGCTGGATGTCAATTTCATAAATAGAAAATCCATAATCATTCAAACATTTGCCAAGTGGTTCTAAGAATGAATCTATAGACTTCAATGCTTTCACCTCTGTACTATTGACACTCATATTTTTTCGTAAAAAATCTTCAAACATAAATTCTTTAAACTGATTCCATAGTTTTTTTGGATTATCAAGACCACAAAATGCTAAGAGTTACAAACAAGCGGCGTAAAGAATTAAGCACTTGATAATTACATGCTTTTTGTAAACATAGCTCACAATTATAATTTCCTTTGAGTAAACCTCATAATAATGCAGCTTCACGAAAAGTTTTCACTGAAATACCATTTACAAATTTAAGATCTTCAAAAGACATCGGTCCTTTAACATGATTTAACAATATCTGTAAGTAATATCTCTCCAATTCTCTAGGTTTTGCTGCTACAACCCTCCCAACCACAGCACCATTTTTTCGTGTTATTCCAACATTTGCCTTGTGCATCCCAGACAAAATATTCAAGGAATTCTTTGTATAACAACTTTCTCGCTTCTTGATTAGTAGTATTCGTTGCAAAAAATTTGGTAAGCATCGTTTTTTGGAAGAAATCGTGTCCAATAACTTTACTAAGATTTTCAGTATCTTTACATGTAACCAATTGCTTATTTTCTAGATGTAACCGTAAAGAAATAACAGCTGGACTCATTTCATACATAGTAAATCCATAAATCCTCCAAGTTTCTTCTGGTGAGAAACCCATCTACCAAACTGAAAACATTGTATTTCATCAATGCTGTCAAGTCTATTATCATCATATAAAGAGAAATTAACATTGTCATATCCTTTGTAAACATATTTGTACAAGTATTTAATAGTTTTTATTGTTGAATAAACTTCTACATTCATATAATAGTCATATTTAGCAAACAAATAAGGATTATAAGGTACAACCCATCTATTATCAAGAACTTGATTCCTAACTCTAACTTTTTTACCATCATTTCGCTTTCTATATTTAGGATAAGAAGCTTCATCAAATGAAGTATGTGAAGTATAGTTATGTGGATAACGACTCCTACACTTTTCACCATTTTCTATGCACACATTATTTGGATTTAAAATACCGCAAGAACCATGCATCATGTGTTTGACATCAACAGAGTGTAAATAAGGATACTTTGTACTATCGGGAATTTCAGCACTTACAATTTCATCTACCCTTTCAGGATAAATAAATTTTTAGCCTGATTTCAGTATAATTAAGAAGTGAGCGTGTGGTAAACCTCTTTTTTTGAATTCAATAACACACACACACACACACATATATATATATGCAACCACTGGTCCAAATATATATTCTTTGAATATATCCTTTTTCGATTTTTCTAATTTATTTCTAAAGATGCGAGAGACCAAATCATGTCTATTCTGAACTTTGTCGCAAAATTTTAACTCTCGCTTAATCTCATGCCAATTGGAGTTGCATGTAATTGTTAAAAAGATGTCGGGTTTTCCAAATTTTTGAACTAATGTCATGGCATCCATGTATCTTTTACTCAAATTTCTAGGACCACCTATGAAGGATGATGGCAAAATGATTCTTATGCCTACATTTGAATCGCTAGTTTCACCATTTTGTACACTATCAACAATTCATTGGTAAAGCTCACTAAGTATCTGTGTTTGATTATTACGGAAGTAATCTAACCTAGAAGATTCAACTTTAACATACATGTCAACTACATATTGCTGTAAAAGACAACCAACATGTAGCAATATGGAATTATCTAATGACCTTACCTGTAGTTTATAACAATAGTATTCCTGGCAAGACACATGCTATCGCCTTCGCTTGTTGTGTAAAACTGAAAGCACAGGTTAAAAAATAAAAGTTAATAATAAACAAACTAAATAAAGCATTTAAAATCAAGAAACAATTTATTGTTAAAACCTGTATTTTCATTCTTCAGTATTTCTTCAAGAGAATTAGCGTAATTGGCATCAAGCATACCATCAACAGAAAAAATATCATGATTTCTACCGTGTTTACTAAATCTTTCAATACCTTAATGTCATCCACTTTCTCCATTAGGAAATAAGAAAGGGTATTGGAGAGGATCATAACATCCAAAATAATAGTTTACTCTATGCTTGCTACCAGAATGGATATAAATACATATATCACGAAACCCAAATTTGGATTGTTCATCATTAACCCAAATCGCAGCAACTTGTGATACCGTCTGGGCATTATAAACTCTATGATCCATACCCAAAGTACATGCAATTTTTATCTCACGGCTTTCCAAATCAACAACATTGGCTAAACCTCGAAAAAAACTTGATTATGGATTTATCTCTAAAATGCAAACCAAGTTTTCAACAATTGATTGAGAAAGCTTATCTGATATTTTCAAGCAATTGTGTATTTCATTTTCGGTATTGTAAAAATAAAGTTGTAAATAAGAAGGGTTAAAATCCATGGGAAGAAGTTGATTGAGGTAATGATATATCTGCCATTGAATTCTAAAATTATATATTCATTTATTCATTTGGCATAAGTTTTTATCATATTTTACACCAAATGAAATAAAAGAAAAATTACAGTTGTAAGTTCTAAAGTCAACTGATTCGTCGGATTTAGAAGTAAATAAAAGATGCAATTCTGGGGGTATATCATTTATTTTCAGTTTAATACTCTCATCACAACAGCAAAAACCTTTACTTTCTTTATGAATTTTTTTTTTCGCCCCATGAAAATCACAAATTGTTGGCATAGGTAATAAGTAAAATTTGGTTGGAATGTGTTGTAAAAGATTGGAAGTATATCCTACCATTTGGACGTGGGTAGAACCTAGCCAAAGAAACAAACAAACTATAAACTCAGGTAGAATACAAAAATACACTATAGGCAAAGTATAACTCACATGTTTGTTGAAAATTATCAACACTCCCGGGTGACATACTACCTATAAATTTGATAAACAAAATTCAAAATAAATTGCATGAAGTAAGAAAATAAAATTAATATAATAAAACCTGAAATATAGAAAAATATAACCAGTTGATATTAGTTCAAAAGTTATAAAAATGAGCTAAGTAATATAACTAATTAGTAGAAATACCGCAACAAAATAAAAAACCCACATGTTGTATATGATGTACCCTCTCCCACTGCTGTAGCCAGACGCATTTTTTTTTGAACATACAATTGTTGTCGACACATGGTACGCAATTTCCGTTCTTGAGTATATAATTCTCTGCGCCGTGCATTAGAACATTCCTTTGATTGGGTATATAATTCTCTACGTAGATCATTAGAAGATTCTTTTGATTAGGCATAACAAGCTGGATGATGTTTTTATTCTAGCTCATCACCATCCATAGCAGAAATAACTATATACTATAAAAAAATAAAATAAAATGTTAGAATCAAACCAACATCTCAAGACACGAGGAGTAGGGAGACATGGTGCTTTCTTGCGCAAACTTAACCTGGATTGGTATGGTAGGTAGAAACCGGCTATAGACACATAGAGGGAAGTCCGATGCCTCCGTACGAAACGGAGTCCTTCAGCCACGGAGGCACCGCGGTGTCTCCGTCTACAGAGACTCTTTGGGCTGAAGTAGGACACCGCGGTGCCTCTGTGGCTGAAGGAGGCACGGCGGTGTCTATGGCTGGACAAAAGCCCCGAACCGAGCAGTTCTTCATAAATTAAATACCCGAACAGGTACCCGAATTGAGAACCGAATGGTTTGGGTCGGGTCTCGGGTCTAGACCAAGAACCGAATAAGATTCAAATCCAAATAATTTTTTTTATTTTTTTTATTGGATTAATTAAATTTTTTAAAACAAATTAACACATTAATCTAGCCAAATTTATTTTTTATAATATATTTATTTACTAGGCTGTTCAAGCTCATTTGAAAAATTATTTACAAAACCCAATTTGCTATTTAGTAGCCTGTTCAAGCCCATTTTAAAAAATTGAAACCCAATTTTCCATTTATAACTTTATATAAAATTAAAACAAATTCTCAAACCATTATCGTTGTACAATCTTTTGTCGAGTTCTTCCAATTCTTCGTCATTACCGAAAGTTCAAAACTCTTATACCGTCGAAGTCCGCAATTGGAATTGATGATTAAATCAAATTGTTGGTAAGTATTACCAATGCTTAAAAAATATTTTATTTTGAAAATTTTTAATTTATATTTCATTTTCTTTATGCAGGCTGCTTGAAGCAAATGAATTATTAATGTGGATCATCGATATTTTAATCTTAGTATCTACTTTTTGGTATTTGTGTTAATTGAATTAATCTTATTGAACATCTTGTTATTTATGTGTTTTTAAATTATGCTACATTAATTTGTAAAAGTTACGAATGAAAATGTCATTAATTGTATTTATGTAGTGTTGTTGTAAATATTAAAAAAAATTTAATTATGGTATGGAATCGAACGGAACGGAACCGAACCCGAACGGTTCCATAATTATATTTGGACCCGACGATTTCATTTATTAAATATCCGAAACTTTTGGAATCGAACCGGCCCACGTGTCACGGGCTGCAGCTTTGCTTAAGCCCCGTGTTGTAAATATTCATTTAATTCATAAAATAGATAGAAAATAGAAAAGAAAAAGTATGATTCTAGAGCCAAATAACGTCCACTCCCGTTATTTGGGTTTTTGTTGCTAAGTCTATTATAGGGGATATTGGTCTTTCAAAACTATTTCAAGCTTACTAGTGTTTTCCCCCTGCACTAGCCATTTGTAATTTCCTGCTTTCGTCTCCTGTAATGTCTTGCTTTTTAGCAATCAATGATCAGTTATTTTCCATCATGTTCAATTTCATGTTGCAAGCTTTCTCAAAATTGTAATCTAAATTTACTCTCGTCCCGACGCGATCGAGGAATAGGTGGAAGGTAGTCTAGCGGAGCAGACTATTGCCGTACGGTGTCCCTTTCTGTGCTAAGAAAAGGTTACCCGTGAAAGTTGGTATCAGAGCTGCGGCTCAAGATCTCGTTAAGAAAGCGATGGAAACTGATCCAATTTCCTCGAACACCACGGAGGTGGTTGATGTTCAAAAGAGGAACACCTGACAGCGTTTGGAGGCGCTTGAGGTGACGAACACTAGGTTGTGTTTTGCCATGGAGAACCTCGGGGATAAGGCCGAGGCGGCACAGACGGAAAATCGGGAATTACGCATCCAACTGGATGAATGCCAAGAGGCATGCGCAGCTATGACTGAAGCTGTTGCTATCATACCTGATCTGCAGGATGAGATGAGAGCGTTGAGAACTCAGTTACTAGTTCTTCAGCGAGCGATTGGCAATGGGCAAGCCATCGCACATGAGCCAGTGCATAGGCTCAGAATTCCAGAACCGTGTACCTACGGAGGTGCACGTGATGCTAAAGAAGTTGAGAACTTCTTGTTCGATATGGAACAATACTTTCTTGCGGCGTCGATCAGGGACGAAGCGAGAAAGGTCACTACAGCTACCATGTATCTAGGTGGAAATGCAAAGCTATGGTGGCGAACGAAGTATGTTGACATTCAAGCCAACATAATTCGAATAGATTCTTGGGATCTGCTCAATAAAGCTATCAGATCTCAGTTCTTCCCAGAGAATGTGGAATATGAGGCACGTCGGGCCTTACGGGAACTGAGACACACAAGCTCCATTAGGGAGTATGTGAAGGGCTTCTCATGGTATATGCTGAATATCAGAGATATGTCAGAGAAGGATAAGCTATTCACCTTCATGGAAGGTTTGAAACCGTGGATGCGCACGGAACTTCAGAGACAGAAGGTCACTGACTTAAGCGCGGCTATGGGAGCTGCCGAATGTACAAGCGACTATCAACCTGAGTCGAGAGAGGATCGACCTTCGGGAAATAGTCAGTCTGTTGAAGGTGGAAGGAGACCTTACAGACCCAGCTCGAACTCAAATGAGGGAGAGCGTTACTCTCAGAATATGGGAGGACCCTATCAAGGCAACCACCAGAGTAACTCACCGAGGAAATATCACAACAGCCATCAAGGACACCATAACGGTAGTTCCAGTTCTGACTGGAATCATGGAAAATCAAAGGAGGGCAGATCTGATGTCGCTCCTAGATTGAAATGCTTTCTATGTGAAGGACCTCATCGGGTGGCTGAGTGTCCTCAGAAACGGATGGTGAATGCATACTGTCAACTAGCAATTGGGGGCTCAAGTTCGAAGCAAAATACCTCACAAGCTAGCTGCCGTAGTGACACCGACTCCGAAGGAGACGAGGATGTAATAGGTGCACTCGCGTATTCGTGCAATACACTATTGCACCGAACTACTAATAGGGACGTCGGTCCCTCAAAAGAGCCGAAGATTGAAGAATCGAAGGCTCGCACTTGCAAGGCTAAAGGCCTAATGTACATTGATGTGAGGATCAATGGAAAGCCAATCAGGGCTATGGTGGACACTGGTGCCACGCACAACTACCTCGCAAGTTTCAAAGTAGAGCGGCTCAGACTTGCTCTGGAGAGAGGTAAGGGGAAAGTCAAAGCGATCAACTCTGTTGCTCAACCAATCGCGGGAATAGCACAATCGGTGCCGATCAAAGTAGGTCCATTCGAAGGAAGGACAAATTTGTCGGTAGTTCAGATGGATGATTTCAAGCTGATTCTCAGATTGGAATATCTGTGGGATACAAAGACAGCAGTGTTGCCGCATTCTGACTCACTAATAATGATGGGGAGCAAACCATTCATTATTCCCACACAGTTTGGGAAAACTGGCGAGAAAGGGGTCTCAGCCATGCAATACGGTAAGGGTTTCAAGAGGAATGAACCCTTATTCTTATGTTCTCTTCGAACAGAGGATATCGAAGAAACAACTGGCTCTATTCCAACGCCTATCACAAGGCCTGAGGAAGTTGAAGACAGCATGCCAGACGAGTTACAAAGAGAATTGTCGAGGAGGGCAATTGATCATGGGATTGGACTTGTTTTGGGTGCCAAATCCCCCAACAAGACTCCATACTATACTGCTCAATCGGAGTTTGAAGAGCTATGGAAGCAAGAGGAAGAAGTGGTGGGAAGTGGGACTATTGTGGAGTACACTTCCGCACTACCACAACATGCAGGCTCACTGGAGCCCCTTTCCATCCTGAATGAATCAGTCGAGGGTGGATCGACAAACTACATTAGTAGATTGCCAAGAGTTGAAGACTTTGGCACTATCATCATCAGGATGGACTGTTCATCTAGAGACTCAACGTTCAACACAGCGCCCAAGTATGTATCAGCCGAAGAGACAGCTCAACTCTTCTTCAAGCCTATTGTCAAATACAAGGGATCGCCTATCGTCAATGATCGAGATTCTCGACTTATTGGCACATTTTGGACCAAGTTGTTCAAACTTCTTGGTTCAACTTTGAGCACAAATGCTACTATTCACCGAAGATCAGACGGACAGACGGAGCAGTTCAATTCTATGCTAGGAGACTATTTTCAACACTTTACCTCTGCTTTGCATGAAATTCGGGTGGAACTCTCGAATATGGCTCAGATGTGTTTCAATGTTCAAAAGAGCTCTTCTCCAGATAAGAGTCCTTTTGAAATTTCTACTGGCCAACAACCGTTACTCCTCCATACTACAGATACCGATCAGAAACAGTACTTGAAGTCTGCAGATTTGAAGCAACCAGTTTTTAAAGTGAAACTACCAGAGATGAAGGTTGCTGAAAAGATTCTTGGCTGCCAAACTACTCGAGCTTCAAGAAAATATCTTCAAGAGTACTTGGTCAAATGGAGCATATGCAACAGCGAGAAGAATACTCAATGGCTCCGAAGACATCGCCAAAACAAATGGGGGAGAATGTCACGGGCTGCAGCTTTGCTTAAGTCCCGTGTTGTAAATATTCATTTAATTCATAAAATAGATAGAAAATAGAAAAGAAAAAGTATGATTCTAGAGCCAAATAACGTCCACTCCCGTTATTTGGGTTTTTGTTGCTAAGTCTATTATAGGGGGTATTGGTCTTTCAAAACTATTTCAAGCTTACTAGTGTTTTCCCCCTGCACTAGCCATTTGTAATTTCCTGCTTTCAGCTCCTGTAATGTCTTGCTTTTTAGCAATCAATGATCAGTTATTTTCCATCATGTTCAATTTCATGTTGCAAGCTTTCTCAAAATTGTAATCTAAATTTACTCTCGTCCCGACGCGATCGAGGAATAGGTGGAAGGTAGTCTAGCGGAGCAGACTACTGCCGCACGGTGTCCCTTTCTGTGCTAAGAAAAGGTTACCCGTGAAACCACGGCTAGCCCAGCGGTGTCTCCTTTTCCCATGGAGACGCTACTGTGTCTCCGTGGGAGACAGAGGCACTGTCCGTGCCTGAAGAAGACACCGCCGTGTCTCCTTCTCCCACGGCGAGGCTGGTGCACCTATTTTTCACTACACAAAGACTTTGCCCGTGCAAAAATATGCGTAACTCACACCAGAGCAAGTAATTCTAAAATAGGAATCAAGGCAACAACAAGAATACATATCACTCTCAACCAACACTGAAAATATGCACAACTTACCTCAGCCTGAAGCCCAACCCAACAGATTACCACAAGAAAGAAATGTACTGAGAAGAGGCAGGGGCGGAGGGGCGTGGGGGCCAGGCCCCCACACCATTTTTGAAAAAAAAAAAAAAAAATTAAATTTTTTTTTTTTTGTAATTACAACTTTCAACTCATTTTTCACATAGAAAACATTGAAATTTGGATATGGCTATTTCTAGAAGAATTGTATCCCTTTGAGTTATCTTTCCAACGAAATTTGAATCATTGCAATCGGATATCGATAGAGAAAGTTATGATGAAAATACTGACGACTGCTCTACCCTTGCTCGACTTTCGCTAGAGGCTCGCTCGAGCGACCAATGCAGTAACTTTTTGCCCCAGTTTTGCCGACATGATTGATGATCATGTAATTATACAACGTTATCAAAGTATGATTTTGCTAAATTAAAGATTTGTACTTTCTTTTATACGTTTTTTGATTTTTTTTTAATAACGTATCTAAAAAAAAAATCAGGGGCGTTGCCCTCGAACCCCGTGGGGCCCACCCCTACACCTCTACCTCTAGGCCCCCCTACTTTCGAGGTCTAGCTCCGCCCCTGAGAAGAGGTCTTTGGGAAAGGAGGAAGATGAGGTAAAATAAGGAAAGAATTGGGCAGTTGGTATACCCGAAAATTGGCGGTTGGTCGATGTCTCCGTGGGAGACGGAAGCACAAGCAGTGCCTCCATGCCAAAGGAGACACCGCCATGTCTCCTTTTTCCACAACGAGGCTGTGCACCTATTTTTCACTACACGGACTTTGCCTGTGAAAAAACATGCGTAACTCACACCAAAGCAAGTAATTCTAAAATGGGAATCGAGGCAACAACAAGAATACGTATCACACTCAACCAACACTAAAAATATGCACAACTCACCTCAGCCTGAAGCCCAACCCAACAGATTACCACAAGAAAGAAATGTACTGAGAGGAGGTTTTCGGCAAAGGAGGAAGAGGAGGTAGAAAAAGGATAGGATTGGGCAGTTGGTATACCCGAAAATTGGCAGTTGGTCGGTTGCGTGAGAAAAGGAAGAAGAAAGCAAAAAAAAAAAAAAAAAAAAGAATTACTACGAAGGCAAGAAACGACACGTGAAGCCAAGTTGAAATTGCAGTAATATTATCTAAACTTAAAATTTGCAAAAAGTCGGCATCAAAAGTCAATAACTTTTTTATTTATTTATTTTATTTTAATCAGAAACTTGCACACGAAGAACAGTTGCCAAATCGGACCGCGTAAAAGTAACGCTTTTCAATTATAGCTTTTTTTACTTCAAAATAATTATAATTACAGAGAAGACTACTCTAGCCGAAAATTGTGGAAAAAATTCTTAGTAGAAATGGTAAAGTGGGGTCCACAATCCACGCAATGCTCTCTTGTCATCCTGTGCACCTTTTCAATTGCATGCAAACTAAGGACAAATCCTCTCTCTACACTGTGTTATGCCTTTTTCATTTCTGCCAAACTGTCATACACGCACAATCTTGAAAAGTTTCTCTCTGAAAAACTCTCATATCATACGGGTTGTAAAGTTTTAATCTTCTCTGAAATTCAAGAGTTTTCTGCACCGTTAACGTCAGTTTGATTTCCGGTCTCAGACAAGCTTTCTCAGGTAAAAATCGGATATACAAGAACACTGTAGCCCATAATTTTCTTTTTAGTTTAAATTTTCAGAAGCCTTCGTGAGTTTTTGATGTGGGTTCAATTCAGTTATGTTGATTTGCTGCGGTGTTCTGAATCTTGATTGACTTGAGTGAATTGGAGTTTTGATCTTTTTTTTATTTTCTTTTAGTAATCTGATTGGCGTCGATTAATTTGTGAGCTAGATTCATTAGAATTTTGATTGTTTTGATTTCCAATTTCTGGGATTTTTGGGGTTTTGGGTTTTAATTTAATTCCATGGCCGTCTCTTTCAATTAACTTTCACGGGTTTCTTTATGTTGTTATGATGCATAATTTATTTTCTTCTGGAATTGAGTTTTCGTGTTGTTCGACTTTATTTGTAATTTTTTGTTGTTTTTGTTTGATTTTGATTGTTATTCATGAACTTGTGTGGTATTTCCCTTTTAATTTTATGAGTTTTCGGAATTGATTGATAATTCAAGGTTTCTCAGTTTCAAAAACTATGCTGTGATTTGAAAGACGCTTATGAATTGTGCTTAATCTCTTTCTATCATCATCATAAATTCCTTTCTTTTATTGATTGTTGCGTGATTTTTCATGGGTATCTTAGCTTTTTTTTTTTTTTTTTTTCTAAGCGAGCTGAATTCATCACGATTTTGTTCATGTCAAGTCTATGGATCTTCTTGTCGTATCTGTTGCTTATGTCTCTTGGCAGAAAACAAGCATGGTTTTAGATGATGAAACAGAATCGAGTTACTATTTTGGTGCTATTAAACTGATACTGCTTTAAGAACTGTCCTTCTACGGAAAGCCTGTATTTTTCTTGGTTGATTGTATTCTGTCTTAATTTAAATAAGTTCTGCTATGTTTCTCAGCAAAACTTTTCTGATGTCATTTAAGGGACATGGGATTTTCCTAATTTGCCCCTGAACTTTTCACATCACCAAGAATCTCGTATGCTGGTTTGGCAATCATTCAATGGGGGCTTCAAATTCTAGATTGGAAGAAGACAAGGGCCTACAGCTTTGTCGTGAACGAAAGAAATTAATCAAACAAGCACTTAATGGTAGGTGTTCTCTAGCAGCTGCTAATATTGCTTATATAGAAGAATTGAAAATCATAGGAACTGCTTTGAGGAAATTCGTTGAACCTGATTCCCAAGTTGAATCGTCCATCCATATTCCAACAAGTGCGACACAGGAGCCACACTCATTGATTGAGAGGTCTGTCTCCCAGTTTTCACTTTCCTCTCGGTCTCTGTCCCAACATATGGATACCACTGTGAATAAATCACCATCTCCTTCACCTCCGATCACAAGTCAAAACCAGGCTCATCATATGAAATTTAGAGGTCCATTTTCCAAGAAAGTTGAAGAAAAGATTTCTCTGCCTGTCACAGTATCAGTTGCTTCGACTACTCCTCTGAGCACTACTCCTCGTTCCACTGAAGGACCTGAAGCATTATCATTTGAAACACCTTCCATCCCGTCAGAAACTCCACCATGGGATTATTTTGGTCTTTTTCATCCAATTGACAATCATTTTTCTTCACAAGAAAGCAGGGGATTTGATCAGGGTTCAGAGTACTTTGGAGAGATTAGGGAGATCAGGGAAGATGAGGGAGTTCCTGAATTGGAAGATGTAGAAGAGAAGGTCTCCTCACCTGGAAAGCTAGAATCTCATGAATCAGAAGATGAATTTGATGAACCTTCTACTGAAACACTTGTTCGAAGTTTTGAAAATGTGAACAGGGCAACAGAAAATGTTGTCAATAATGATGCACTCACTATGCCCTCAGACACTGTAGTATCAGAAACCAAGTCTGTGGGTGAACAAGTTAATGGGGAAAATGAAAATTTTATGAAAGGTGATACACCTATTATGTCCACAGAGAGTGCAGAGTCAGAAACCAAGTTTTCGAATGTGAAGAAAAATAACTCTCCCGATTTGTCACCATTAAGAGCCACATCTTCAAGATTTGAGCATTTGAATTATGTGAAGATTACACCAATGAAAGAATCCGAGGTAGAAGATACAGCTGCACCTAAGGACTTCTTTTCGAGCATGAAAGATATCGAGCATTTATTTGATAAGGCATCTGAATCTGGAAAAGAAGTCCCCCGGATGCTTGAAGCAAACAAATTCCATTTTCGTCCAATTTTCCCAGGGAAAGAACGTAATATCTCTCTTCCTCTCTCTCCCTATCTCATTCAATGACACACATGATCTCTCTTATATATGCTTCTATGGGTTTTTAGTATTCTTTTAGAGCAGTAGTTAATTTTCCAGGCTTGCAGTGAAACTCAATACCAATTTACTACAACAAGGAAATTGACGCACCACTTTTATAGGATTCATCTTTAATGCATTGTGGAGAGACATGAATAATTTGCTGCTCAATCATTTAGATAAGATTGAATCTTGCTCTTATTAATAAAACTGGGAGGAAAAGAAAGGCCATTTGTTTTCGTCACATAGTTATATTTTTATTTTCTCTTATAATGAATATGTGAAAGTTCTGCTACCAAGAAGCACCGAAATGCAGTGTGCTCCCAAGACAGTAAATAGACAGATTTCTTAAATTAATATTCTTCTTGTTGCCTTTTATGGATATTGAATTTTCTTTTGTGCAAGCTTATTAAGGAAATATTATGTGGCAGGTGGATCAATGACCTCGGCATTACTGAAATCATGTTTCTCTTGTGGGGATGATCCTAGTGAGGTTAAGGAAGGTAGGTCTATCCATCTTAATTCTTCTAGAGCATTTTATTAGAGACTGTGGTATCAGATACTTGGTGGTGACTGTCCGTAAATATGGCATCTTCATCTTTTTTTATGGGAAAGAACAGTAATGAATCATCGAATAATTCTAAGTTTTTAGTCTGCTAAGTGTTGCAAGTTCATTGTTAAATTTGACTCTGTTTATATCCAATAAATAGTAAGTTAGGTACAAGGTTCCCTTCAACTACCTTCAAAACACCGGGAATTGGCTACTTACCTACTCGGTGACTTGAGAAGCTTAAAATGATTAGAGAAAAATAAAGTGCTGAAAGATAAAAGAAGAAATATATGGAAAGGTGATAATGACGTATGTATCTTATCTAAGAGGCTTGAACCTTCAAAACTAAAAGAACAATGTAATCTTGTTGGCTGTAACACCCTATAGAGAGAAACAGCCAAGCAAGTTATATAGTGGCTACCTTTTCAGTTGCTAAAATATCCTCAGAGGAGTGGAATGTGACATCACATAATTATGTACTGTCTCCAAGATGTCTGTCACTTAACCGAGTCTTGGATGATCAATTCTCTCTCAACGAACTTAAGAGTCCTTTCTCACCTTCCAATTTTCTTTGATGATATTTTACTAGGTCAGACTTTTGGTATTAGACAAGATGCCCTCATTTCTCTGGCCTATTTGCGTTAACCTACGCTTTATGAAGCAGCTCGGCTTTAGAACATGAACAATGCTTGTTGATAAGGAGTTGACCTTATAGATATACATCCACGTATCATCACGTGTCATGAACATTTTGTATCTCTTATTCGAAGGTTGCTATTATACAGGTTTGTAAATATGGTAGGCACTTAGATTCTTAACTACAACAAGCGATATTAATTATGGTCTCCCCTCCCCCCCCCCCCCCCTCCCCCACCCTAACTTGCTCTACCGAAAACGCGTCACTTTTAGCACAGAGACATCTTCAGGTTGATGCAAAACCACGACTTAACCACCTAAGTCATCATTCCCTTAATTTATCCTCAATTTGTGCCACCTCGCCTTGTTGGAATTTATTCTCATTACCTTATGCGTTTTAATATGATCGCACCTCCACCTTAGCATCTTCATTCACTACATTAATCTTTGAATATATTAACCCGTAACAACCCAACACTCATAAACACAAAGCATTAGACTGATGTAGAACTTACATTTTAACATCGATGATATCTTCCTATCACATAAAATTCCCATAGCACATCTCCATTTCATCCAACTCACCCTAATCCTATGCATTACATCCTCCAAAATTAGAGTTACCATATAAGAAAATGGATGGACTCATGACATTGCTCCATAATTTTCTGCCAAAAATTCGACTTCTGATGTATTTCATGCCTCGTATCACTTTTACATTTAATTCTTTGCTGATCTTATAATCAGAAATAAATTCTGAAAAGCAAAAGGCATTTGGCACAGATTTAATTATTAACTATTATTTCGGAGTTGATTGATATGGTCATGGAATCTTATAGAATCTTCGTGCACAATATGGAATGATTACTTATGTCTTCTATTCATTTATGGGATTCTTATATGGTTTTCAATTGCTTTGTCTAGAGCCTCCTCAAACTTCTGTGAAGTACTTAACTTGGCACCGGACCTTGTCACCTCGTTCAGCTTCATCTAGGAATCTTCTAGGGGTGAACTCTGTAGATGATGGTGAGGATATTGCTAATAATCTCTTTGACAACTTCTGTATGGTCTCTGGAAGTCATGCCTCAACGTTGGATAGGTTATATGTGTGGGAAAAGAAGCTTTATGACGAGGTTAAGGTATGTTCAGAGTTCGAGTTTGCACTAGTACATATAATAATAAAAATTATGAAATTATTTTTTTGGCAGGCGCTGGGAATTACTTTCCGGTGGTTTGAGTTTTGCACTTGTACATGGCAAGTTTATATTACTTTTCACTGTACATAGGTGTCATGCGGTTCCGGATGTAGCATTAATTTACCTTTGGTTTCTCAAATGAAAAACTGGCTGTTAATAGGAAAAAGTATGAAGCTCATATTTCACAATGCCCAGTGATTTCTCCTTTGCATGAATGTGAGAATGTTTCAATATTTTTCTTGCTTTACTCATTCGAGCTAGTTTTTGCAACACTTGGATGGTATTTTTTTTGGTCAATTGTATCTGTGACAGAGACTACTCAACTGTAATTCTTTATTTGCTACATCAATGTTTGGACACAAACTGATGGTTTTCTTAATGTATGGTCAATGGGTGATTATGTTCCATTGATTTTAGCTTCATATACTTCTACAGTTGAGTTTTCATGTTCCTGACCAGTAAAACAATATGTTTCAGAAGTTTGATAATTTATTTGCTTAATATTTATCTGAAAATTAGTAGAGGAAAACAACTGATACCTGATACTCCTTTTTCAGGCTGCTCAGGTGCTTAAAAGTAATTTTGATCAGAAGTGTAAAGTGCTTAGACAGCAAGAATCACAAGGAATGAGAACTGACAAAACACGTGCTGTAGTCAAGGATCTGCACTCAAGAATTAGAGTTGCAATTCACAGAATTGACTCAATATCAAAGAAAATAGAAGAAATTAGAGATACGGAGCTTCAGCCACAACTTGAAGAGTTAATTG
The DNA here is from genome assembly GCA_019097785.1 of Fraxinus excelsior. Lineage (NCBI taxonomy): Eukaryota > Viridiplantae > Streptophyta > Magnoliopsida > Lamiales > Oleaceae > Fraxinus > Fraxinus excelsior. The sequence goes on from CM032624.1 coordinate 4,073,520, forward strand.
ACGGGTATGTATTTATCATTGGCTTTTGCTGTTTATTTGATTAATTTGTCACTGAAATTCATCAGGAATATTTGAGATTAAGAGTGTGTTTGGTAGAGATTAAAATCGGATTAAAATTAAAAAACTAGCCGTTATTGTTGACTTTTATTAGATGAGTGTGATCCAATAACGGCTATATTTTCAATTTTAATCTCTACCGAACAGGCCCTAATTCTGAACTACATAAATTTGGAATCATCCAAGTTGAAATAGAGAAACAGTGTAACATAGAGGAGCTCTATTTATGAGTCCACCCCATCTAGAGACTCAATTCAGACTTTTTATCACATGCAATTAGTTGTTGCAGGGATAATCTAAAACGTATGGGTTACTAAAAACTCACTTTCAAGTAGCTTTTTGTTTCCAAACATATGAGATAAGTCTCTTTCTTTTTCTTAACGCAAGTTGTTCATTTTCACAGCAGGTTAAAGTTACTTTCAAAATAAGTGACTTGCTTAACTTTGACCAATAAAAAGGTATTTATTTTCAAAATTACTTACTTGTACAAGAACTTATAAGTAATTTTTTTAAGATTAGCCAAATGTGCACTAATTCTGGGCATGATCTTTTTACATGAGTGGCTCTGCGATCACTATCAATCCTCAGCTCAGGCTGCCTAATTGTAGCATTTTACGTAACCGATCATTTCTAACTTTTTTGGAAGTATTGAAATTTGATAAGAAAACTACTATCTTATTGATTCTTTTTTGGTTTCATGTTTGGTAGTTTGTCTTTCTTCCTTCCAATTCGAATTTATGATTACCCTTATTTCTTGTGGTGTTCTACCTATTAAGCTTCAATGAAGTACAAATGATTTGATAGGACAATAACAGTTTGTTGCAAAGTCCAGTAGTCTAATATAATGTTGTCATTGAAAACTGATGGTTGAGTTAAGGTCTAGTTGTTCTTGTTTTCACCTTTCCCTCCATAAAAGAGCAGTCAACCAATCAGTAGTTCTCAGAGATGCCCTGGGATGTACTTTGGATTTCTCTATGAGAGACATGATTTATAACGTTAAAGAGCATCCAATTTGAAATGACCTTTCATTCCATGATTTTCTTTCTATTGCATTTGATTCGATAGAGACGTAAAGATGGTATGTGTATGGCTTTACAGTACTCGTTTCACATGTATATGTAAAGATGGTCACGGAAACCCAAAAATTTGGTTACATCATTACATGATGACGACTACTATTAGCAGTCTCAGAATATCCATCATAGAAACATTTTCCCTAATTTTTAGAGAATTTTTATCCGGCTTTGCTTATTGATATCATATGCTTTACTCTTCTTGTTACTGATAGACTGAGGAGAATGTGGAACATGATGCTTGAATGCCACAAGCTTCAGTTTCACATCATATCAGTATCTCATGCCCCCCCTCGAAGCACAAAGTTTTCTGTACAGTCAGATTCCCGGAAACAGATTACTATCTATCTCGAAAATGAACTGAACTCTCTAATGTTGAGCTTCAGAAAATGGATTGGTGCCCAGAAAATATACGTGGAATCTATAGATAAGTGGCTGCTCAAGTGTGTCTCTCTTCAGCAGAAAAAGTCAAAAAGGAACAAAATGATGAGGGACAGATTGCCTCCTATAAGAAATTGTGGCCCGCCCATATATATCATGTGTGGTACCTGGTTGGAGATGATTGACAAATTGCCTTCGCAAGAAGTCGTGGAATCTATCAAACATTTGGCAGCTGAAGTTGCTCATTTTTTACCACGTCAAGAGAAGAACCAAAGGAAGGGTGGAAATCACTCTCATTTGAGTACCTTCCAAGCTGGAACCAATGATGATAATTCAGGTATTAATATGTTGAGGGACGAAGCTTCAGAGGATTGGATATCTGGTTCTGATCGGTTCCGTACGAGCTTGGCGGGGTTTCTTGGCCAATTAAACAACTTTTCTGAGTCTTCAGTGAAAATGTTCAGTGATCTCCAGATGGTCATAGAAGAAGCAAAAGAAAACTACCAACAATTCAAGTCTCAATCTTGAAATTTATATTGTCCAAATTATAGTTCAGACTAAGATTTTCGGTATGGCTGCAAATACTGGATAGGGTACATATTGAAAATAAGGAAGAAATAATCTTTTAGGAATATAGGGACAGATTGATTATGGCGTGAGATTTATGGAGCAAAAGAAATAATAAGGTAAAACCTTGGGACTTTCTTTCAATGTTCAATTGTCAGATGGAAATAAAGGGGATGCATAGAGCATGTATTTAATACTTGTACAGGAGTGAGCATTATGTCGGGAAGTTATAGGTTTATGATAACTGTAAAATTTCTGGACAAGTATATGTTTTGTAGTTTGATTTTGCATGTTCTGAATCATAGGGTATTGTACTTTATAAATGCATCATAGAAATGTTGATTCGAAAGACTTGTGTAACGATATGTTTTCGAGACATGTCTGTTGTTATTTTTTTCGTGGAATCAATCATTTTATTGTCCTATATTAGAGTAATGTTATTCATATTACTGGTGCACGTGGCAATGGTTCCCTCATTTATTGTTCAATAGAATTGTCATGTATTTTGATACCTGTGTTTGATCCTCATTTATTAGAATTTATTTTCAATCAAACTTTCTGTGATTCATAGTTTTTATCAACTTTTCAACCACAAAATTTCATTTATTTCGATCAAAATTTACTAAAAATCTAATTTTTAACGAAATCAAATAGGGATTAAAACAATAAATTAAGGGATCAATCATCTCCTAGACCGATGACATCTACTGAGGATGAATAATATTATTTCTAAATAATGTGTATTGTACTTCTACAAATGAACTTTCTATGGTTGTAGCAAAGTAGATTTTCGTTGCTTGAGGATGAATTAGATGATCAATATCTATAAACATTTGAAGTTCTCAACTTGTTCTGATCGTTTTTTTTTTTAATTTTTGGGTAAGCTCTATACAATCTCTAGTCATGTGACCTGATTTATCACACTTGAAGCAAACATTCTTCCCCATCAAACACTCTCCTTTATGCTGCTTGTCACACTTGCGATAGGGTGGAATGATGATGGGATCTATATTAACCCTATCCTTGCTAGCATCTGCTCTAAGAAGAACAGTCTTACTCAAGTTTTGAATCAAAAGCAAAGTTCAAATTTAAGTTTCGAAATCCAAGTCTCAAGCAAGTCAAGTTGTCAAATCAAATTTAGCCTCCGTTTGATAGGAATTAAAATGAGAGTTTGTAGAAAAAATGTGACCGTTAGTGGGCCAACTTGAGACCCACCATAGAGATAAAAAGTCAAAAAATTGGTTGAAATGTGAGCCCAACGGCTCTTTTTTTCATTTTAATGCCTACCAAACGGAGGCTTAATTCAAGCCTTGAAGTTCAAAACTCATGTCATGTGGCCCCTTTTTTCAATGCCTAAATGGCCAATAAGAGGATTTTGCGATATCGCAATCACAAGATGATTAATCCACTTCGTAATTTTCTAAAAAATCAATCTCTAGCAGTTTTTGTATTTTTATACGCATACAAAATAAAAATTGTTTTACAAATCCAATAAATAATATTCATTCGTCCTATAATATATCCCTAAATTAAATAAAGATTTAAATATGAGTACTGCATATTTGTTGATAACAAAGTGCATTAAATAAGGGTACATTGGAAAATTAGAAAATTAATTATACTCTTATAAATAACCCATAAATTGAATTAAACTAAAAATGGAAAATAAATTTATGATGGAGTAAAATTTTATCTACCATAATCTCACACTATAATGACAATTTTTAGATACGATATTCGATTTGTCGTTAAGTGCATCCACGGTGACGTCACACTTGACCTTAGTTGTAATTTCCCATGCTTTCATGGACCCCACCTTAAATTTAACGGGTAGCTTTAGCCTCACCACCAATGGCACCATATTTTCATTCTGCTCGTTTATTAACGCCGTCTTAACGGCGCTTTCCAGAACTATGTTGGACCCCTTCAACGCCGTTTGAAATACCGTCACGTTGTTCTTCGGCTGGTAAAAAGCAGGAAAAATGCCGTCGCTTAGCTTAGCGTCGTTATAAAAAACTTTAACGGCACTGTTTTTTGTATAGTATATGCCGATCTTGTCGTTAGGATTCTCCGCCCTGATACTGACGTCAAATTCCGGTGATATGAAAGGTACTGATGTCAGATTCATTCCTCTTATAACGACGGAGGTTATCGTGTACTTCGGCGCTTCTGGACGGAAGACGAGGTAGAACACTCCGGCGACAATAGCAGCGGAGACAATGAGTAGCAGTAGGAGGAAGAGAGTGAAATAACAGCAACGGCGAAAGGAGCTACGTTTTTTCCCGCGGGTGAGGGCATGGAATTTGCGTGCGGTTTCAGGTGGTGGATAGCGTAGGATTTGCTCTCTGGGGAGCTGGACTACATAAGTCGACGGAGTCGGCGGCACTGGCTTCGAATTAGGCGCTGGTTTAGAAGCGTCTCCGGAGTTCTTCGCCGTGGGCGGTGGTGCGTTGACGTTAGTGGGGTGAATTCGCTCTTCCATTCCGATTAACAGTGTAGAACAGATTCAAAATCAAATTTGAAACATATTTCTGCGTAAAAATCAATTGTAATAAGAGCTGAGAGAATGGAAGTGTGGTCTATACGTGTGTGTATGAGAATATATAGGAATCAATTGAATTGGAGATTTGGAATTGTACGTGTAAATTAAGCGTGAAGAGTTCGGAGCCGCGCCGCGTGATTTGCGGTTGATTTGCACTAATCGATGCTTAAAATGGAAAACAAATCCGAATAAAACAAACACATATTCGGATGTAATTCCTCTGTGTTTGATTTGATCGCGAGTTTTAGTTAATCTGTAATAATTAATTTTCAAAATAGATTTTTACAGCATATTAGACGAGAAGTGATTTATCACACAAATCATCAAAAAAAAAAAAACCTTGTTAAGAAAAATTCAATAAAACAAAAAAAATCAAACGAAGGAAAATAGGACAATTATTTTGGAGCATTAAGAATAAATGTTACATCATTAAAACCTTGTTAAGAAAAATCCAACGAGACAAAACCTAAGCGAATGAAAAAGAGTACAGCTACTCCCCCGATGTTGATCACTGAAAGTCTTTGAGTCGACGCATTCCAATCGCGTGAATAAATTTCTTGAATGTAGATGTTGGTAGTTATTTTATAAATAAATCGGTCACATTATCACTTGAGCAAATTTGTTGAACATCAATGTCGTCATTATTCTGAAACTCATATGTATGAAAGAATTTTGAAGAAACATGTTTCGTTCCGTCACATTTGATATAGACTCATTTGAGTTATGCAATACAAGTAGCATGGTTTTCATACAAAATTGTTGAACTATTTTTGCTAATTACTCTGTTTTCGTTGGAAGATTTTTATATTAGAATCGAATATTATCACACTTCGGACATGTCATAAATTTATTAAATATAATATTAACGAATTATCCTTCTAAAAGTTAATTTGAGTTAGAGCATTTAAAGTTGGTATGTGAGATTTTTAATCTCTTTGGTCAGTAAATGCATATAAATGAATTATCTTTCGTACTTTTGATTCGAATTATCTTGTGAGGATAATGATGCATTTGTACATTATTTTCAACTTCTTAATTCCTCCCTCTAATATTGAAAAAATTGTTCACTCAAATTGACAATCATCAAACCGCATTATAAAACATCATACATTTGAAATAAAGATTCAAACTACTCATTTATTCTTAGCAATCTCAACTTTTCATATCAATGTATTGTGGTGGATTAATTTTACATATAATGCACGAACAAAATAATTAGATGGAAAAATCAGGCTCTGACTATAAGTCAATTATAAGAGGAAGAACTATAATGTTGACATGATGCATAATAAATTTTCCTAAACAAAAATGGGAGGTACTTTATTTTCAATTAAATTAATTAGAAGCGTTTAACAAATAATAATGTTAAACATTTTATCGACATCTCGGTTAACACTTACGAAAAGATTGAGAGTTAGGCTCACTAACATTAATAAGACACATTGTCATGATTATATAATATGAAAATTATGCTAATAATTGGGATAAAAGGTTTTACCTTCTAACTATTTCACTTTGATTTTTAGAGATTCGTGTAACCGTGTTGATAATGTGTTATGAAAAGAGGGAAAAGAATAAAAGAGAATAAAAGTCAATAGATTTGTGTGTATTATAATGAGAACCAAAACTCAATATTATAGGAAAAATTTATGGATACAATGATAATAATTACTAGAGGTGTAGGAGTACAATTGTCATTCATCAATAAATTTAGGTTGCGAACACCATGAAATCATTTAGTACATGTATCAAATTTATTAGATACAAATAATATCTAGATGGTCAACATGGAGGGTGACAAAATCATATGTATCACACTAATTAATTTTTAGAAATGTAGTGAATCCAATGCCTATTTAGCCTGCGATGACCTATTTTCATAAAAGAGAACAAACATTATATAGAATTTCAATGGATTAAAGAATCTTCTGGTTCTTCATTGAATATTCATTTAAATTTTTAATTTCGCGTCATTACTGATTCAATGATGGTCCAATTGTGCATGCCAAAACAATAAAATATAAAAGTTATTGAACTTCTGGTTCAATATAATATTTATCAAAATGATGGCTAGAGTTTAGTTTAGTATACCAATTAATAAACTCTATTAAAAACTTTGTAGGTTCCTATGGAGAACAAATTACTAGCAATAATAAATTTATCCCTTCATATTATACAATATTGACTCTTCTAAAGTCTCAATACAATATTTTTCAGGAATTATTTTTCAGAAATATTGATATAAATAAATTATTGCTCTTTAGAAGCAATTGATTAAAATTGCATTCTCCAAGATCGATACAATATTTACATTTAAATGTCTAAATTGTAATTCTTAAAAAACAAACACATAATATTCTTCAAAAGTATTAATAAATATAAAATTGTGCTTCTTTCAAAGCAACACAATTTTTTTTTTTTTAAATATTGATTTGTATTAATTGATTCAAACAATTCTACAGTGTTCTTTTGGAAAATTTAAATATCTAAATCGTATTTCGTTCTAAGATAACAATAATATCATGCTTTTCAAGAGTAATAACATATTATTATTTAGAGTAATAAATTATGTAAGAATTTACTCTTCGGTAGTAAAACCATAATTTATGTTAGATTTTATATTATTATGCTCTTCAAGAGTAAATAAAATCTAACTTGCATATTATTGGGAATTATAATGTGATATTTCGAAAGCACATTATATTTTATTATTACTTCTTCAAGAGCAATATATCAATATTCTTCTAAAATATTGAAAATTATAATTCAGCTCTTCATGAGCAAATAATATTCTATTGGAATATTAATTATAATGTTTTGCTACTTCAAAAGCAAAAATATAATGGATTATCAATTTAAAATTTATAAAGGGTCATCTAAAAATATTGAATCAAGTTAAAAATATTAATTACCATACAGACAAGATGTAATCTAATAATTAATCGTCTTGTATTAGGAAAAAAATCTTTATATGTATAGAAGTTAATATAATTGACTAAATCTTTTACCAATATGTAAAAGATACCAAACACGTGAATTCACATACATAGAAATTAAATACACGAATAACTTCAAAACGAATTTCACGTACGAGGAAGTTAAAGGTATGAATTCCACGTATCAAAAGACATGAATTTAAGGCATGAATCAAAAGGCAATGATTGGTGCAGAATTAATGAATATGGCAAAAAAAATAAAATAATAATAATAATAAAAAAAATACACGACGAGAGGAGAAAACAATCCATTGTAGAAACATTCAAATTGAAAGTGAATATTTCATCCTTTTAAGTTTCCATATAAAATGACTAGCTTATATCATAAGTAATTGCTACATACGAAAATTGAATTATTTTTCTATGAAGTTGTTTATCGATCAATAAAGAGAGAATTTCAATGCTCACTCCACAGTCAATGCTTGGATTCTTATTTTCTCAACACATAAGTTTGTACTTAAAAAAAATACTTTTTTTTCTTGAAAAAATAAGTTTCGTTAGTGAAGAAAATAACTTTAAATATTGTATTTGATTATATAAGCACATCCAAACATGCTATACTTTGTGCTTCAAAGTGCAACTTAAACTAAGCTCTAGTATTTTCAGTTTTAAACTACCAAATGGTGAATAGGATAAAGAACAAACATTTCATGTTGAGTCGAGCATGTCAAATATACACACCTACATGGTATGGAAACGATGAAAAAGTCTAATGCTGGTGCTTAATTTGAAATGTCCCGAGTTTCTTGAGCATGGTATGTTTGTCTAATAATTCATAAATAATTATTGTCCAATCAAATCTTTGTCATAATAGGAATTATCTACTTGTACAGAACTGTTTCTTCTGTAAAAATGACAGAATACTCACATGGGAGTGGACCCATGTGAGTAAAATATTATTATAAAAAAAATGGGGTCCATCCCTATGTGTGTATTCTGTCATTTTTACAGAATTTTTTTTCTGTAACTGTAGCATCTCTCGTCATAATAAGACAGACAATTCGATTGCAATTTTTATTTTATTAATATCTTGACCAAGTAATACTTACTTGAGTTAACAAGGAAGTGATACAGCTTAATTATGAGACAATTGGTGGTGTTTTTTAGAATGTGTCTAATCATGCCAATTCAATATTTCTCTAAACAACAAAATACATAAAAATAAGATTATTACTTTAATTATGTTGATCCATTCAAACCTCTCCGGCTAGCCATCATAGGATTAAGGTTATTCAATTATGTTTCAAAACAAAGAAATGATGAATGCCTTGCTCCTAAAGGATGAGATGTTAGGTGAATGAAGCATAATATTAAGATGGATGGATCGACATATTGAAACGAATAAGATAAGAAATAAAAACATGTTAAAGGGAGATGCCATCTTATGAGACTCGTGTTCATAATCTCAGTAGAATATGTTAAAAGATGAGGGCTAATCAAAACTAATATGAGCTGTTAAGTTATTAAGAATCTAGTTGCTTTGAATCTTCAAGTAGATCCAACGATGAACTGAACATTTCGAAATGACAAAAAAATAATTTATGTAGTCAATTTCAAAATTAATGATAACATAATTTAGTTGGTCTATGTTCTTTGCTTGATGTGTCATGGAAAGTTCTGATTTTTATTTATTTATTTTTGTGTGAATTATGCTTCTCTTGCATACATATTACTTACCATATGTACACTCACCCTTCAGTGAACCTCTCACATCTACCGGTAAAAACTCGTCAGAGCTTTGAGATGTCTTTCCCAGTGAATTACTTGTTTATTTAATTTCTTAATCTTAGTCTGACTAATGGAAAAGCCGACGTGATAATCTAGTTGGCGAATAACTTGACGACCACATCACCTTTTCCATTAGTCAAGCCAAAGAATGTGGCCCGACTGATCAGAATGGTTTGACAATGCACAGAAAACAATTTCAGTTTGAACTAAAATCTCCATAGATACGCTGAATAGTGTCATAATTTAGTTTACAGAAGAAATGCTGCGACCCAAATTACAACTCGACGCACTGAAAGAATCAACTTACCACGTACAAAGAATTTTATGTTTTTTCCCCTCAGTTACAAGACCAATTCTAAAGTGGATTGCTAATCAAGAAATGAATTTAAACTACACAACTACATGAATAATAACAGAGAACAACCAAATGATTAGCAACAAAACTAACGGTCAAATGAAGTTTCTGATGTACTTTTGGCATGTTATCGTCCTATAGAGGAAAGATCTTCGTAAACCATCTTCATGTCAGGCCTTTCTGCTGCAGGAAGGATACATTTGAGAGCAATCTGAAGCAGCGTGTCAAGAATTTTCAGCGGGTGCTCCGTGTTTCTTGTTTCTACGATCTGTTGATCAAAACACTCAACTGACTGGCTCTCTGCAGCCAAAAGCCTCACCCATTCTGTGAGGTCCATCACTTCTGGCTCACAAGGAACAATTTCTGCAGGATTCTTTCCCGTCAAGAGCTCAAGTAGAATAACCCCAAAAGCATATACATCACTCTTTAATGACGGGCAAGGTTTACTTGTACTAGTGAATTCAGGTGGCATGTAGCCAAGAGCACCTGCATTTAACACCTGTTCGGCTGTCCCAGTTGATGTCAATAACCGATGGAGACTATAATCAGTCAGAAGTGCGTTTATGTTAGAAATTTCAATTAAAATGTTAGTGGATTTCAGATTGCCATGAGGTATGGCACTTTCGTTATGTAGGTAACTAAGACATCGAGCGACATCAAGAGCAATTTTGAGCCTTTCATTGAGAGACAATGGCGGGAGTGTTCTGGGATCTGTCTCTGCAGATTACATTGAAGAGGACGCTAGGTTAACCATTTACTGAAAAAATATACCAAATTAATGATCTAGCTAGAAGAGTTTCTAAATTTATATGTAACTTAAAAATAGAACGCATATTTTCGGGTAGCATTGAGGAAATGGAAACCTGTAAGTTGGGAAGTATACCATGAAGATAGAGCGCCAGACATGGAGCATTAATATAATTAGATATGATTAGCTTCTCATGCTCTTTGGGACCCCAATAGAAACCCTGAAGGGAAACCAAATTTGGATGTCTAATATTTCCTAGTTTCTTTGCTTCTCTCGCAAATTCTTTTCTACCTTTCGCCATCCCTTCTTTTAGCCATCTTACAGCCAACTCATGACCTGAACCAAGCACAGCCTTGTACAATGTTCCATGGCAACTCATACCGATAACTTCTGCAGGTGCAGATGATAACTCTTCTGCAGTGAATTTCAAGGAGTCATCAAAAAGATGTAGATCTCCAGCCAGTTTATCTGGAGAACAAACCTTGAGCGTACTGGGATTTTCAGATAGGTGCTGAATCTTTGAAGGTGATGAGTCAGCAGCTGACATCGCAGATTTACTAGTTGATTCAGGAAGGTTTTGATCTTTGGATCCATGTATAGCTGATGAGATGGCTTGAGGATGAGAATCAGATTCGATTTGTGAAGAAGATAAATCTGTAGGATAACAAAGTATAAGTTCTCGCAGGATCACAGTATTATCGAAATAATGATGTATCATGACTTGGAGAAATCTTGTCTACTACTTACCTTTCTTTACACTGGAGTCTTTTGAGGTTGTCTTCTCTCCACGTGCTCGATGGGTTCTGCAGTAGATCATCAACGTCAATAAAGTTATAACAGAAGCACCGGCAACCAGGCAAGCAATAAGGGCAGCCCTGATAGCAGATTTTGTTCGAGTATGATGCCTCCCAAAACTTAGATTGGGTCCAATTTTTGGTGACGTTGCTTCATTCTGGAGTACGAGGAAGGAATTTCCAGGATGAAATGCTGAACTGGGAAACCTTTCCAAGTTTTTCGGTACAACTCCAGAGAGATTATTGTAAGATACATTAAATCCTCTCATTGTGCCCGGGAGATCATCAGGGATGTCACCTTCAAGATGGTTGTTAGATAAGTCAAGATGTACCAAATTCTGAAACTTACCAAGCTCGGGGGGCAAATTTCCTGTAAGTGCATTATGTGACAGATCAAGAGATTCCAGGCTGTAATTTTGGTTGATAAGAGCCTGAATTGGAATTGTGCCAGCGAAGTTGTTGAAAGAGAAGTTAATAGTGGTCAATTTTGTTGAGTTAAAAAGGCTAGGAAGGAGGAAACCGTTAAGTTGATTAAGGCTAAAATCAATTTCTTTTAATTCAGGATATGTTCCTAGAATAGGCGGGATAACACCTTCCAGCGAGTTGTTGGAAATCTTTAATGAAGTAAGCCTCAAGAATTGAGACGTTCGGTTCGGCAATGCCCCTGTCAATGCATTAGAGCTTAATGCAATAACCTCAACATAATTTCCCCAACTCTGAATTTTGGAGAAGTTTCCCGTGAACATATTATTACTCAGATCTATGACAGAACAATGCCCTACTCTGGCAGGCAATGGACCTGATAGCCTGTTACAAGACAAATTTAGATTCTGCAGATTCCCAGAAGTAATACTTCCTACAGGACCTGTCAGAAGAGAAACAACAAACAACTTAATTGAGTATTGGAATTGCAGACGTAATATAGAAAAGAATCAAACCAAAAACTTGAATAGACAATATCATGAACCATTTATGAGAAGCACTCCATCTTAAGCAATCAAACAAATTGGTGGAAATATTAGTAGAGATTTTATTTAATTTAGTTTCCAAATTTGATGCTTATTTTATGAAACATTATTAGGGTTTGATTAATTAAATTTATTAGATGTTTCCATCTTAGAATAGGATCTTATACAAAGGGGCTTATGCATTGTAATACATAGAACTTGATATGAATAAAAATTGATACTTTCTTTCCCAATTTCTCTCCAGTCTGTCTAATCCTTCTTCCCTTTTTATCTCCCTCCTTCTATCTCCCCCTCTTCTTCTCTTTTCCCCCTTTCCTATAGTTTTACTTTTTGTTTGATTGCATCCCAAGTCAATTTGGTGCAAGTAGAAAAAATAAAAAATTAAAAAAATTTCTTGTTCAAATTTAAAACTCATACATCCACATCCATGGCCACAAACATTGTCATGGGCACAAGGTCATTGGTGTAATGTAAAAATGAAGCCATTCCTTACCCTCTCTTCATTTTTTTCTGTTTTACATCCTTTTTTTTTTTTTGGTGCGCCAAGCATCCTAACAAGGATACTTATTTTCCAAAAAATATTATCATTTCAAAACACATTCGCAGATTCATGTCCATGGTTTTACATGGAGATCGCTCTTCAACAGTATTGATTTTGGATTCATTAGTTGCTTTTCTCCCTTTCTATCAGCCAAAAGAATATAAATAGACTTGTTCCTTCACATATCTTTGGCAAGATTTTATAATAAAACCGATGTTTTACACACATATATTCTGAAGTCTGAATTTGATCCAATACCACAGTGCTAGATTTAATATTGGCATTCTGACAAGGAAAATCACACATGTTTTCAGCCATATTAGCCAATGCAACAAATTTTCGTTTTTCATATGGTAATATTTTTGTCTCTTTAAAACCGTTTTTTATATGGCAACCTTTAATGAGTGAAACATTTAGCAGTCGATAATCTAAAAATGGTTTGATTGAAGACACCATTAAACTCTGATAAAACATGCCCTTGGACAATCACAGTAGTAAATTGAAACGGTTATAGTAATGCCTTAAAACCAACATACCTTCAATCTGATTAAGGCTGAGATCTAATTCAGACAAGACCATTGAGCTCTCCTGCAAAAGACCTTGTGGCAGTGATCCAGACAAATGATTGTTGCTAAGCTTGATAACTCGGAGGGAGACAATAAAAGTAAACGAAGGAACATTTCCAACAAAATGATTATTACTTGCATCAAACACCTCTAGACTGTCGAAATATGGCATTCCATCATGAGGAAAGAGCTCTCCAGTCAAGTTATTATGACTGATATTTAAACACTGAATTGAAGAAACAAAATCCGAAGTCCCTATTCCAAGGTCCAAGGATCCCAAAAAATTATTGCTGCTTAGGTCAACATACATCACACCACTTAATTGAGCCAAAAGGCCCATGACATTTCCTGAAAAATCATTAGAGTGCAAATCCAGATATTTTAACAGCTCAAATCCAGTAAAACCAGAGGGAATTTCTCCAGCCAAGTTGTTTGATGAAAGATTTAAGAGCACCAAGTTCTTTATACTGGTTAATTGAGAGGGGATTGATCCAGTAAACAAATTTCGAGAAAGATCAAAACTTTCCAATGATTCAATTAAACCGACCTCTTTTGAGATAATGCCACTGAATTGATTGTTAGAAATGGATAAGTTGCGAAGCATTTGGAGTCCGGAAATAGCAGGGAAACTAAATTCTCCAACCAGACCTAAATCATTCAGTGTGATAGAAATCACCCGGCCGTCAATGCAACTTATACCAAACCAATCCTTGGGGCATCCATCAGATGCCAATGACTTGGGATCCCATGAATCAAGAACTTTCCCTATAGGGTCTTTCTGAATTCCCTTTTTTAACTCCACCAATGCATCTGTGTCTAATTTCCCTACTGCTATTTTTACCAACAACAGTAATACAAAACAAATGGACTGCATCCTTCCCAATATCCCAAAACCAATGAATATATGTTGGAATTGTGGGCTGAAATAGAAGAAAGCTGCTAAAGAGTTTCAAGAATTAACTCCATATAACTTCAAGAAATTGAAAAGCTATGTAGACAACTAAATTCACAAATATGACAATCAATTCCAAAATATGAAACTGCAACAACAAATTCAAAGTACAAAACAATTTTTTTTCCACAGAAACAAAATCTCGAAAAGGTATTCCTCCTCAGTGAAGCAACCATTCGAACTACACAGTAGCTGAACTCAAAAAAATTGCGTCCAACAAATCATTCCACAATAAATACACACCCAACTCAACTTTTTAACTAACCTCAAAAGCAACAATAAAAAGGAATCCAACTTTCTTGACAGTAAAACCTACATTTTCGCTATGCAGTAAAAAAGGTACTCGGTCAAACAGAACTAACAGTAAATGACAATAATGACTCAAAAGAAAACAAACCCACAAGTCTCTACAAAAGCACAAGCACAGTAAAAAGCTTTTTTACTTGTCAAGAAGCGAGAAAAAAGGCAAAGCAGTAAAGAAGAAACTCCCAAAAGCTTTCCTAAGAGGTTGACACTACAGTGTAGTATTTAATGTAATGTTGGGTGTCAAGAAATTGACAGTGACGTGGGTAAATAATGGTTGGGGCTCAAAAGGGACATCTCGAAGAGCATCGCAGATGAGGACTAGGAATTGGTAGGTGGGATCAGTTATACTGCGAAGAAGCTAGACGAAGAGTGGGGGAGTTACATTGTGCGCTCACTTTAGTGTGTCTTTGAGGTGTGGGTGATGTTTTACTTGTCGTGTGTTTCAACTTTCAAGATTTATGACAGCAAATTTGAAGGGCTTGTCCCATTAGATCGTAAATTACAAGAATTGTGCATAATAAGACAATAATTAAGAATTATAAAATGTATACAAGGAATAAGACAAATAAAAGTACGTGCAAATTAAGAATTACTAATTATTTGAAATTCGTGGTTTTATCCTATTGATTTATTATTTTGAATAAAAAACTGCCATTATTATCAATGAAGGGACAAATATGTTGTATGAAATCATGATAGCAATGGCAATGGATCGAGTGGAGGAGCCTGCTCGACTCTTGAACATCTTAGCTCAGCTCAAATCCACAAATTAAGCCCAATTCGGCTCTTTGGACTGTGAGGCTCATGGGGCGAGCTGCACCATTTGCAAATTAACTCATTTTTTTAAGAGAAAAATTCATATCTAAGGTGTATTCTTTACTTCAATTCAAAAATAAGGTAAAATAGTTTGAAAATTCAAAAATCAGGTATGTATTTAATTAATTAAAAATATTTTATTAAATAAAGTCACATTTTATGATTAATGGTTACATATTCATAATTATAAGTTACAAATTTATTATTGGTCACATATCATCAAATTTTGGTCATTGATTCATAATTATAAGTTACAGATTTATTTACTGGTCACATATCGTCTAATTTTTTTTACCACAGATTATTTTGAGGTCACAGATTTTTAAATTAGTTCGTCATAGATTATTTTTGAGTCAGATTTGTTGATCACAGATTATTTTTCGGTCACATATTGTCAAAAATTTTAGGTCACAAATAACCAAATATTTGGTCATACACCATCAACGTCGCCGCCCTCGCCACAAAATAGCCACCGCCTCACGACCACCACCCAAACAACCATAGATTCACCAACGCACAGCACACCACTCAATAACAAAAAAAAAGACAGCGAACCAACCACCGATAGATCCGCCGTTGCCACCTCCACAACACACACCCAAAGCACCACTACCGCACCACTCGGAATAAAAATAAATAAATAAATAAATAAATACTGTTACCACTGCCGGCGGCAGTAGCGCTCCGCAGTAGCTTGCTTCTATGAGCAGCGGCTGCTGCTGGCTACCGGACACGGGGAGAGGAGGAGGAGGGGAAGTGAGTGAAAAATTAAGGTTAGTCTTTTTATATTTCACCTGAGTTTTGAAAAATGAAGTTTGGTCCCTGATTTTTGAATTCTAAACTTTAAACCCCTGATTTTTTGTAATTTTCCTTTTTTAAATAAATTAATAAAACAAGTCCAAAAAGTGAGCTCCTGAAAAAGGGTGTCCGACTTTGTTCGTGGCTAGTCTCAAAATGAGTTCGAGCTGAGTCCATGAGCAGCTTGATCCTGTTGCCACACCTATATTGATTGTGTTGAATTTTATAGAGATTGAATAACACTTATTAGCAACTTCAAACTAACAACAACAAAGCAAATGTGCGAGAAATATGAAAAATAGTAAAAAAGTACAAGGATTTTCGCCATAAGGCAAGAGGTTCGGAATAAATCATAATCCCCTTTTGAGTTTCTGCCAACCGGAAGAGATCACTATATTAACCAATGATCAAAGTCCATTCAACGTTACACCAAGGCACTCAGCAAGAATCACCCAAAAATGTCTTCACAGTACATGAAACTCTCACTAATCGAAAAAGGAATTCACACATGGAAACAAAATCAACTCACTACAAATCACTCAAGATATGTACTCAAGCTATACAACAATCAATTTACAGAAGATTTCACTTTAGAGTGCAAAACAGACGAACAACGCAAGAGAAAGAACAAAGAGTTCTAGAGACTGAATAATGAGATAATGAGAAATGAAACGTCCAAAAGTCTCAACTTTAGACTTTAAGAGAAGTCTCCAAAAGAATCACTATCCAACGGATATTGGAGCGATACTTGGTGACATCCTCACCGTCCAAATAAGTAAAACGCATCCATAAAAAATGTAAAGGTAGAAAACATGTTTTCTATCAAAAACAATCCAGCCCAATCAGTCATCAATTCAAAAACCAGATCCAGCCCAATTAATCAGTCAAGGCCCATCATCATCGTGCCATTGTTTACACCTGCACTAACATATTGGTTGGTAAAAAAAAATTATATTTTAATTTAAGTCAAAATCAACCGCTAATTTTAACCATATATTTTATGGGACTCACAATTTTTCAATCACACATCACATTTCATCAACATTTATCAAAATATAATAAAAATTTAATTGTAATACCAATTAAAAAGACTATAAGTCTACAATGGAGCTAATGCGACGAACTTGTCCCAAAGCAAATGCATCTGCATAATGGATTGTGCCTAAACAAGAATCTTAACATTCTTTGTGACTCACCGACCCTTACCCATTTCACCCACAAAGGGGAAAAAAATGAGGAAAGTGACAGTAATTTAACTTTTAATTCTTTTTCATTTTACTGAGCTCTTTTAGTTCAACATTGGTAAGAAAAGTAACACGGTCGATATGAATTTATACCTAACATGTCCCAAATTTTGGTGTATGTTATGATACGTTTGTCAATTGAATAACCTGGTCGAACTTTTTCTTTTAATAATACTAGTCAAAGTTGAACGTGTTTCTTTTAATAATATTAATCAGAGTTGAACGTGCGTTGCATACTATTTTGAAATGCTTTATAAGTATTATGCAAGTAATCTTTGAGCCTCTATTTACCTTTTTGATATAAATATGAGTCCATGAAAATAAATGTTCATTATTACACATGCATATAAATAGTAAAACGCATACTTGTACGTGAGTTTTAAAATTACAACTAAATGCATGAATGAAGATAAATGGTAAATATAGTACATGAATTAAGGTGAATACTAATTAATTTATAATTAATACTAATGAATATATGTGTGATAGTGAATGTTAAATGATTTATATTAAATGAATATAATTTAATTTTCAATTAAATAAAAATGGATGCTAATTAACATACATAGACATGAATAATTAACCATATTCTTGAATGTAAAATTTTAATTAATATTAATTAAACAAATGTGAATGTTAATTAATTGAGAATAACTACCAAGGGCATGTAAGTGAAATTTTAATTAATATTAATTAAATGAATATTAATGTTAATTAATTAATTAAGAATTAATAACTATTTATTACAGTTTGTAAATTAAATGCATATTGAAAAACGAAAAGTTAGGCATTATTAAAATAATTGATTTATAGTATGGTTATAATCATTCAAACAATGATTCTTACTTAAATTTTTGGGATGAAAATTTATTGGGCAAATTAGGCCTAATACCCTAAAAAATTAACTCATTTGATTAATACCCTATTAACTAATTAAATATTTAAAAACGTAATTAATACGTTAAAAAATTTCCAAAATCTCCCGACCCCTAAACACGTCCAATTCATGGCTGCTAAAATCGATGGAGCTCAAGTGAGAATGGAGAGTGTGTTCATAGAAATAGCTTGCAACTTAATAATGAGCAACATTTCAAATTGGCGCATTTGATTTGGTCTCTTTTGGAACCCAAACTGTTGTTTCCATTTTTTGCCCAAAAGTTTACTTCATTTCTCATTGTTTATTGTTATCCATGTAAATTTCAGTACATAAATTCAGGTAATTTATTTCTAAAGCTCGCGTAATGAATCAATTTTAGTATAAATTGAAGAGCATCAGATCCCGTTTTGAGGACCAAGAAGTAGTTATTGATTTCTTCTTCTTCTTCTTCTTCACCATTTTTCTTTATTCAAGAGCTCAAAAAACCCTTTAATGTATTGTGTCGTTGTATTGTGTCAAGGATTTTAAAATGAAAATGCATTAGTTCCCCAATTTTATTTAGATTTCGTGGTTAGGTTTATTTTAAAACTTATAGTGTAAATGGATTGTGTCATTACATATGAAAAAATATATTTGAATCAATTAAATCATTGATGCATGTAAAATGTTTAACAAAATGATAATGTGAATTTTGTCACTTTTCTATGAAAAAGTGACATTCTGTCACTTTTGTAAAAAAAAAAAAAAAAAAAAAAGTCACACTATATACTTTGAGCAATTAACTCGATGCATATGTGTGCATTTTTTAAAATTTGAACATATCAATTTAAGCCCTATTTTATGGTAATACATATGAAAAAAGAAAACTTTTAATCAATTAAATATTGATGTGCGAAAATGTCCTTAACAAAATAAGAATGTGAATTCTGTCACTTTTCTATGAAAAAGTGACAGAAAAAGTGACATTCTGTCATTTTTGTCAAATAAAGTCACACTATATACTTGGAGCAATTAACTAGATACATATGTGTGTATTTTTGAAAATTTAAACATATCAATTCAAACTTTGTTTTATGGTAATACATATGAAAAAGAAAACTATGAATCAATTAGATATTGATGTGTGCAAGGTGTTTAGAAAAATAAGAATGTGAATTCTGTCACATTATATGAAAAAGTGTTTGTCACTTTTTTCTATAACATTTTTTTTTTATTGTTTGTTACTTTTTTTAAAAAAAAATTTATGTCACTTTTTTATAAAAGTGAGATTGTGCCACTTACTTAATTTTATGCAGTACCATCTAAGGATGTCAAAGTTGCTCGTCAATTTTATATAAGTGACATTGTGTCACTTTTTAAAATTGTCACTTTTTTTTAGTTTTTTGTCAATTTTTAAATTTTTGTCAATTTTTAAGAAGATAAAAAAAATGAAATAATATGTAATATTTTCCTAACATAATCAGCACGTGGATTAGCCTAGACGCACTGATTATTTTAAGAACATGATTATTGGTGTTGCACAAATAGATTATACTATTTTAGTATTTGTCACTTTTTTTTTGAGTTTGTGTCACACTATCACTTAGTTTTATGCATTATCATTTAGGAATGTCAAAATTGTTCGTCAATTATATAAAAGTGACATTGTTTCACCTTTTTAAATTTTGTCACTTTTTATAGTTTTTTGTCACTTTTTAAGCAGATAAAAAAATCACAAATGGATGGTACTATTTTGATATTTGTCACTTTTTTTGAGTTTGTATCACTTTTTGAGAGTGTGTCACTTTTTTTTTTAGTTTGTGTAAAAAAAAAAAGTAAAAAAGTGACATTGTTTCACTTTTTTATTTTACACGGTATTTTTTACTTCTTAAAAATCTTTTATATGATTTTAAGAGTATTTTTCAAAACATCTTTAATTTTAAGGGTATTTTTGTAAGTACCCCAAATTTATTTTCGTTCAAAGTGCAGAAGCCCAATGAGACTCTGATAATACAGGTACATGGATCAGCCTTTTCCAGCCCAACTTAACTATTTCCACTTTTTCATTTACTTTTCAATTTTTATTCTCGAACAAGAATTAGAATTAGGAAAAGTTTCACAAATAACCTTAAAAATCAAATTCTTTCCCAAATTACTTAACCTAATTTCTTCACAATTTTTTTTGATAAATTAAATTTGTTAAACTATTTATTTTTTTAATATTACTAACTAAAACTATTTGTAATTTTTATTTATTTCTAATGTTATTAATTATTGACAGAATTTTTATAATGAAAAAATAAGAATATATAAATTTAAAAATGGGGAGCCTTCAATAGGCGATCGCCGAACTCCCATAATACTTAAACCGACCATGGGGATTAGGGATAAGCGATAAGTGATTTATGGTGGTGGTCTCATCTAAATTCATGGTGGAATGGTGTGGACAGTGGTGGTTGGTGGCATCGAGAAGACCGTGACGGTGGTGGGCGGAGACATCGGGATAAACTTTTCCATGAAATTTGTTCTATATTTTTTGTATAACAATATAATATTTTTGTCCAACAAATGATACAAAGTTATTTATACAAGAATATAAACACGTGTAGCCCTTCAGAGCATAATTCAGTGGTGCAAAGGACAATAGTGAGGTGGTTTTAGTTGAGCTGGTAGTCTCAGTGTGAGGGTTCGATTCTTGCCTCCAACAAGGTTTGGAATTAGACTTTTTGTTGGCACCAATATGATAGCTTTTGTACCCTGACCCGTTGAGGAACATCCCACGATTTACCTCTTCTACGATACTCTAGGGATGGGGCGGTGGGGGGCCCTCAAGGTTAGGGTTCAACCTTTATAAACACGTGTAAGCTCAGCCAACGAGTCACGTTAAAAAGAAAAACAAAAAAAAGAAAAAAAGAAAAAAAAAGAGTTTTATGCTTTTTCAATGATTTGAAAAGGCACTTAAACCATAACAACTATAATGACAGAGCATGTGGGTATCTATCACTACATAATTTCATAAAAAATAAGTAAAAATAAAAGTGATTGGTTTATTCGTTTAAATAAATAATCAATTTATTGATCCAAGGTCAAAGCACTGTGACACGTGTCCAAAATATTTGAAAAAATATATAAATTTTTAACTGTCATGGTAGGTTATGCTTATGCCATGTTGAAATGAAAAGGATTAGGTAGAGATGTGCAAGATTCTTATGTGAAACCACCCATTCAAATTTTTAAAGACAAGATAATCTTTTTGGGAAAAAAAAATAATAATGATAAATTAATATTTGAAAAAAAAAAATCAATTTCTTACTTTAATGATGCAAAATGTCTAATCGACTCAATTGATGCAAGTACTACGACCCAACGTTTTTATCTTCTTGTTGTCTGAAGATATTGCCACTATGATCATCGTTAAAAATACTTAAAGTCAAATCGTTATTACTTCAGAATTTTAGGTTAAGAATTGTATATCAAATATACGATAGTTTTATTTTGGCTGTCAACTAAGAAACCATGCATATTATTAAAAAAATTAAAATTAAAACTCATTCTCGAGCAGAGAGTCGTAAAAAGGTTTAATGTCCTGTCGATCTTTTTTCTTTTTATTGACATCGAGATGAATTGACAAGCCGTGAAGACGAATTCATCGACTTTCTTCATATCTATCTTAAATGTCACTAAAGTGTTATGGTAGTGGATATGATAATATGGAGAGTGTCTAGATGCATGTACATATTAGAAATAGGTGTTCAAAAACAGCTTTCAAGAAGTTTTGCATGTTCCTTTGCCAGAAAATGTTGCTTCAAAATGTTGGTGTGTGCCTCTTATACTTGTGGATATAAAAAAGTCAGCCCTTGATATAACAATTGGAACACCAAAAGGGATGGACCAAAATGTCCTTGAAAATTGCAAGATTGATCCCCCAATTGGCAAGCACCATATAATAAACTTTTTATCTCTAACTTTTGACTACCGAAAGGTTCATTTTACTATTAAAACAGTTTTTAAGTTCATATTCTTAATTAACATAAAATAAACAGAACGAGAAAAGAGAATCAAGTACGGATGGGTCTCGGGATGGGAGGTGGAGAAGTAAACGGGGGAGACGAGACTAGGGAAGGAGTAGGGGGTTTAGAAGATAGAGAATGAGAGGTGTTTGTGTGGAAGAAAGAGACAAGAAGTTGAGGTTGGATAGTAGGTCTACAAGGCACATATTCTAATGATAAGGGATTTGTAGGCATGACAAAATATCGTGTCCACGTATAGCCTTGTATTTCTCATTCCCAAATGGTGGAATTCCCTAATCAACTAGGAATCCTAGCCAGCATGTTACCTTAAAATACCAAGTAGAGAAAGAGGAGAACGGTCGAGCAGTAATTCTCTGATCCCCGCATGACCCACCTTGAACGAACAAGAATTTCTCGGTTAATCGAGGAATGGCAGGGGGGAAATGGTTCCCAACCCATCCTCGTTCCCTGCCCCTACCCGAATAATAAATTATTTTTATAAAATAATTAATAATGAAAGTCAAGGATCTAAATGTCTTGATCTAAAAATGAGGACCAATTTGCTACATAGACCATAAGTTAGAATCAAAAAAGAAATTTTCCGAAATTATATTGTTTAATTTAATTATTTTTTTTAATTGAGTATTTTATGTACTTATTATTAACTGATTAAAACAGTTGGCTTGTTTGAAGTCAAATAATTTCCTATTTGAGCTATTATTTTCAGCATGTCTTCGCTTGCTTCAAAGATGACCTAACTATCATAATTATAATACTTTGAAGTCAACATCTGCCATTATTCACAAGGTTTGTGGAGATAATCTTCAAATTTTTATATTAGAAAAATTAAGGAAAGA
This sequence comes from Fraxinus excelsior, assembly GCA_019097785.1. NCBI lineage: Eukaryota > Viridiplantae > Streptophyta > Magnoliopsida > Lamiales > Oleaceae > Fraxinus > Fraxinus excelsior. The sequence continues at coordinate 4,096,675 of CM032624.1, forward strand.
AAAAGAGGAGAACTAATATCTACTCAAAAGTTTCTCACAAAGTTGAATTCAAATCTCACCAATGCTCGATCTAATCTCACATCCATTTTCTTTCTTTTTCGATACTTCGTATCAAACTGTGCGAGAGCGACGTGAGACCCTGTAAATTTTAGGGGTGTTTGATGCACATTATGGACAAGAAAATACATTTTATGATGTGATATGATGAAAAATATGTAGTTAAACAATAAGGAAAAGTATTAAATTTGCGTGTAATATTATTTTATTAAAGAATATGTGATTGAAAATGAGTTTTGAAAGAATGATTTTTTTTAAAAACGTGTATAAAACGTGAGCTTAATTTTTTGTGAACTGGACAATCATAAATCTGCGCGTTCTTTTAATTGATTAGGACTTGATCCTTATCGCGGAAATAAAGCAATCAAAAAATCTAGCGCATAAGAAACATTTCATATCAAATAAATGGAGGAAGTAGGGAAGGAAGTATCAATTTGGTAAGGTGGACCTCGTCACCACTTGGCCAAAAGTACCAAACAAGCTATAAAATCCAAGCTCAATTATGAGAATGAAAGTACTTGGAACCAACCAATAATGCAGTTTCTCCCAAAGTCATTCTAATTACAATGAAATGGCCACAGTCAACAAAATACAGCCACCATAGATATAGGCTGGGTACCACTATTATGACATAAAACCTCAAACTTGTACAAGAAACAGACAAATCAAAAGGAAACTAAGCTTATTTATGTAACATTTATACAAGTCTATCCATTTCAGCACAGGGGCCAGGGGCAGGCCACTTGCTTATTGCAACCATGCCCAAGGCCAAGCCCTTCAACATCTACCACTAGTACACTGCAAGGAAAATGCCACAACAACTAAAGAGAATAACAGGTGCTAAATTCTACCTGATCAAGAGTCCATAATCGATTAAATCATCTTAGTACCAAATTGTAGCATCCTGCTTCGGCAGGTTATCCGTAGCAACTCCAGGAAATGTTTCGCTGTAATTCATGGAATGGATATTGAACGGCGAACCAAACATTAATTGGGTGGAGTTTAAAGGAGAATTCATAGCCTTGAACTGGTCAAACTGATCTGCTGCTGGACAATGCATAGACTGATTAGGGGGCATATTTGTGTTCTGAAAAACACTACCCTTCGAAAGTATTCCTTGAGGACCTCGACTTGAAAAGTACCCATCATTTTGACATTGAATACTGGGTTGCAGAGGAGGTTGATCTTTGATGACTCCGGTGTTCCCAGTATTTGAGATCTTGTTACCTTGTACATTATTATCATAAAAAGACACGAGTTCACTGATCATCCTTTTCCCATCTTCTGGAACTCCAAGTCCTGTTAGATCAAACGAAGGTGGAACAGAATTTCCAGGCAAAGTTGTTGGCCTCGGCTGGACAAAAGATTGAGGAAACATGACTGGCTTGATATCATCAATGCTGAAGTTTGAAACTGCAAATTCGGAAGAATGTCTATAAGGACAAGAGAGTTGATGATTGTCCCGGGAATTTCTGTCCTGAAAACCGAGGCAGATTTCACTATGAGGACATTGAAGGAACTCACACGTATATATTTTGTGATCCACCAGGAGTTCATTGCCAGACTTCCTCTTCCGGGCGAAGTCCAAGTCAGTTATGAATTCATCCTTAATTGTATGAGATTGTTGTTGAACTGGAAGTCTATCATTGAATCCCTCTGTCCCAATATTGAACAAACCAAGGTGGTTTGGGTTTGGCTTTTGCTCTTGGACATCAAAGTTAGACTCATCATCAGCCCCTTCAACATCATATTCACTGGTATCATTCATAGCGAAGGTTCCGCTCCCAACTGACGAGGTCAACGATGGACAGAGATCAGGATAAAGTTCTCGAGCTAAGTTTTCCTCCTGGTTGATGATAGCGAGCCAAGTTGCACTCTCCTTTGCTGTCATCTTGTCCTGCAAGCACTTTGACTGCCTAACGAGCTTGTGAATCTTGGCAATATCAGGAGACATATGCTTGATCACTGCCGTTAGAACTCCCACCTTCCACGCCTTTTTCAGATCATGAGGCTTCTTATAAGGTGGCGGACCTTGATTCTTTGGCAGAGCTAATTGATGCCACCATTCCTCATTCCCAGTGGGCCACCACGGAGGCGAAATACCTTTCTCTAAAGGAAACCGTCTCTGAGGAGGATCACAGTGCTGCATCAAAGCTGACAACAGTGAACCAAGGGTAGTATCTTGGAGCTCCAGCAGGGTGTGGGGGGTAGGACCAACTGGATTACACCCCTCATTCTTTCCCGGGATTGAATTATCTGCTTGGTATTTGGCTATGGCAGCCGGTCCATTACGATCAAATCTCACCTTCTCCTTCCACCACTCCCTCAGGTTGTCGGATGCCCCACTCACTGGCTTACCTTTCTCTGGAATGATTCCATAAACAAAACCTTGAGCTTTGCATACTTCCATCATTTTCAACATGTATTTCAAGATCCCGTCTTGAGCCCTTGACATCTTCTTTCTCCTTGCCTGCTCTTGAGATTGCCGTTGTTTAGCAGCAGCATCGCCTTCTTTACCCTTGCTCGTTTCTTTCAGTCTTTTGAGTCGCATCTTATCCCTCCACATCCTCCTCTCAAGTTCATCCACATCGATCTCATCATCAGTATAATCATCCTCCACAACCGGCTCTGGCTCGGTCGTCTGAGAAACACAAACATCGACTTCCTTGATAGGAGCAGAGGAAAAGAAATCAAAATCGCCACAAAACCCCATATCTTCAAGCATCATCATTTTTATCACCCCAAAATTGCACCAAACTTGCAAAAATCCAAGTACTAAAAATTGGGTTTGATTCGAATCTTCAAAAAATTGAATTTATGTTGTTTTCCTCGATATTTAACAACGGAAAATAACAGGGTATTCATGCCATCCCACCTGTAAAAATGGATAAAAGGGAAATCAAGAAAATCTCAACTAGTATGCCTTAATCCACTCAAAAGGAGAGAACTTTAAACATTATTATCTTCAAATTGAAAATAAAGAAACAAAAAATTATCACGGAAAGCATATGAACCTCAACTGAAAGGTAAAGAAAAAAGAACTCATCACATAAAAGCAAATACAGGATGACATCTATGATCATAAAAGCTATCTAAAAGGGGGAAAGAAAAGCAAAAATTCTTTACAGATAACAGGTTTCATCAAACTAAAGTCCATGGAATGATTTCTAAATTACCAGTAAAAAGTTGATTAATGAATATAATCTTCACAGATCTAAAATCATCATAAATCGTACTTTGTAGCATTTATACATCGAACTGCTCAACACGTCAATTAATGAAAACACAAATGTAATTAATCAACTTCCATTTATTCGATTAGTTTCTCCAAGAAAACTATTATTAGCAAGAATAATGTTATTTTATCCCACTTGGATTGCAAACTCAGTTTAGATGATATACTAAATGAAGTGCCCCATTTAATTCCGCTTGTCATTTAATATAACCTCAACGCCACCTAAACTGGCGATGAAAACCGCACTGAGCTAAATATCATCTATTAGCAAAGTCCCAGAATTCATATAGATTAAAACAATGAAGAACTAAATGAAAACTTCCATCATCCAAAAAAAGAAATACAAAAAACCATCCTAAATCATCAAGAACTGAACTTTAACCGAATATAACTAGACAACAGAAAGAAAACAGCAAAAAGATCCCATCTTCAATCAAGAAAGCACAAGAAGAACAGGCAGAAAGCATCACAGAACAAGAGAAAAGGATAACCCTTTTCCTTTTACCTCAAGAGGTATTCTTTGTGGAGTCTTGTTTCAACTTTGCTCTCCTAATTATGAATAATAGACCCTATAAATGATAGAAGAGGACAAGGGGGTGTAAGAGAGGTGAAAAGGATGGCAGTTTTGTAGTATATATTAAGAGAATTAACACACATTATTTTAATACAAAATATGAAGTATGAACAGTATTATTGGGGCGGTGTCTTGGGGAGGTGAAAAGTGTCGGCACTTGGCCAAAGAGAAATATGAATTACTGCGTGGGAGATGGGATTATTTATGAAGAGATTTGAGTGAATGTTATAAATGGTCAGGTAAAGTGTCGGCACTTGGCCAAAGAGAAATATGAATTACTGCGTGGGAGATGGGATTATTTATGAAGAGATTTGAGTGAATGTTATAAATGGTCAGGTTAATCCCATCACATTCAGCAATACCTTCGATAAAAGTGCTTCTGGGAGTTTGGTTTTTGGGTCTGTTATTACTAGAGTAGATACATTCAAGAGAATCAAGACCCGTGTGCAGCGTGGGGAGGTAGGGGGTGGGTTGGTGTGGGGTATTTTGGGTAAATAGTTGCATAGGTTCCCAACCTTTGACATTTGTTGCACTTTTGTCCACAATCTTTAAAAACTAAAAAAGTAATATTTACGTTCTCAACCTTTCGTTTCGGTTTCCCTTGCAATAAACTAGTGGATATGCATTCAACAAGACAACTAGAAAAACCTTAACTTTGATTGGACGAATATGTAAAAATTTAATTTCGATTGGACCAACTTTAAAAACCTTCGAACTGATATATAGATATGTATAGTCAACATCAATAATTGGTGCACAGAGGCAAGGCGGTTCTGTGATTTCTAGGGCCCGAGGCGAATTTCCAAAATTGGGCCCCCCACCCCAAGATCAACGTAAATGCAAAATTCAACCGTGCATTATACAACGTATAGCTAATTTAACACTGAAGAGTATAACAACAAACAAATGTAAATAACAAAAGATTTATATTGTAAAGTAACAAAACCGACAAGAGTTCAAATATTCAGTTAAATACTATTCGTCTCGTTGTTTTAGAGGCAAAAACATTAATCAAATCTGAATAATCTATCTGTTCAACCATATCTTTCTCTATTGATAACATAGTCAATCCATTCAATCTTTCTTGTGACATAGTTGATCGGAGGTAAGTCTTGATCAACTTCAATTTGGAGAAACTTCTCTCTGCAGATGCAACTGTAACCGGTATGGTTAACAAGATTTTATAAGCAATATAAGTATTTGGGAAACAAACATTCAATGGCTTCAAATATTGTAGCACTTCACTAGCTCTCGTTGCTTCACTTGATAAATAGCACCGCAAGACTAGTATCTCCGAAAATAAATCATCTCCACTAATGTCCGAACGCCCGTTATGTTCTAATTGTTTCTCAAGATTCATACAAGATTTCATCATAATTGAATGAGATTCACCCCTTAACCTCTTCAAATTGAACAAAAACCCAAAAGTGTCGTCATATTGTTTGAATTGTTCAAATCGAGTCCTCATAGAAGATAGAGCTTGATCTATTATAAAAATAAAGTATTCAACTCTAAAAGATTCTTCAGTCGATTGCTGTATTTCATCACTTCCGCTTTCATCAAATTGTTTTTTCATTCGAATTATACGTTTTTCTTTAAATACAGCTTCAATTCCCATTTCGTTTGCCTTCTTTGTCGCTTCATCCATGGCAATAGCAAATCCAGTTTCTCTATATTCTTCGAGAAATGAAACAAGCCCTTGCAAGAGCTCGATAGCACGATCAATATCCATATTTTCAGTTTGAAGAAATTTACTCACAATATTGACTGCATGCAACAACTTGTACCAGATAATCAATGCAAGCAAAAACTCAAAACTCTGAAGATCATTTGTTGCTAACGAATCGGCTTCACACCTTACTTTAACCTCTTCGTTACTTGCTACCAAATCAAGTAACACATCTCTTATTTGTGCATTTTGCTCCATTATAGGCTTCACACTGTCAACACGACTTTCCCAACGTGTTTGTGACAATGGCTTCACTGTCAAGCCTTATACATTATCTTTGAAAATTTTCCATCGTTTGGTAGAAGCGGAGAACAATGTGTAGATGCGTTGTATCACTCCAAAAAACATAACACCTTTAGAACAACAAGTCACCATATCGCACAATGCTATATTAAGACTATGAACGCCACATGGAGTATAGAAAGCTCGGGGATTCACCTCAAGGACTCTTCTTTGCACACATTTGTGCTTCCCGCTCATGTTAGATCCGTTGTCATATCCTTGCCCTCTAATATCATCAACATCAAGATTAAGTGTGGTCAAAACCTGTTGAAGCTCGGTTGCAAGTCCAAGTCCATGTCCTGTTGTGTCATCTACTTTCAAAAATTCAAGCCAATATTCTTCGATTGTAGGTAAGTTTCCCGAATCGTCAACACATCGTATGACTAAAGACATTTGCTCATCGTTACTAGCATCTGGTGTATAATCAAGTATAACTGCGAAATACTTTGCATGCTGAACTTTCTTCACAATTGCACTTCTCACCTCATTTGCCAACAATTGTATCAACTCATTTTGAATTGCTTTGCCAAGATATGTATATTGAATCTCACTTGCTTTAGCCCGCCGAATGTGCTCTTGCATTATTGGATCAAACTCACTAACCATTTCCACCATTTGTAAAAATAGGTCATTGTTCTCAACATGTAGCCTCTCATCATCTCCTCGAAATGGCAAGCTGTTTTTGGCGAGTCTTTTCACGATATCAATTATCCTCGTTAACACATTTCTCCAATGTTCTCTTTCCGCGTCTATCACCAATTGAACACTTTTGTCTATTGTAGTTTTCGACTGAATCCTATTTTCCAATTCAATCCAACTAGTCATGCAACGTAAATGCTCATCATTCCCTTCATGACTTTTAATAGACCGATGCAAATTATGCCAATCTCTGAATCCATCATTACCCAATTGGCCAATTCTGATGACATTTTTTGGTGTTTTAAACAACTTGCAACAAAAACAGAAGATCTTGTCCATAGATATTGAATACACTAGCCATCTTCTATCAATTGTAATCGCATGTATTGTGAAGAATCAAAATGTCTCTTTGCACTATCTTTAGGAAACACGATGCCATCTACTCTTTTCGGACCCATTTCAACTAAATAATCCCTCATTCTCTGATCAATAATTTTCCAATTCCCAGGATCATCCAAATTTAAAGAAAAGGAGCCCTCTTCTACCTTATCATCCACTTCATTCACATTTAAAGAAAATGAGCATTCTTCTTCCTTATTATCCACTTTATTCACCGAAACAAGTTTCGTCACTTCTTTATCATTCTCATCTACTTTATTAACAAAAAAAGGTTGCATCCCTTCTTTATCCTGATCCTCAATCAACTCATTTACATTGCTGCTTTTAAAGTACTTGTCCATATCGCCTGCTTGACTTAGAGTCAACAAAAGTTCATTTCGCTTCCTTTTTCTCTTCATAGCTCCAGACTCATATTTAGGAGGCATGGTGTATGAGTATATATCTAATACCCAATAATTAGCCTAAAAGACAATTACAAAATATCACAATCATTTCACAATTAAAGTATTCAATGCAGTGACAACGTGCGCCTATGCAATTGATCCTACACGCTATAATTTAATATCATACAAGCCGACTAGGCCACAATTATGTAAGCCGACAAGGCTTCAAACATTTTCAAGACAACTACAAAATATCTCAATCATCTCACAATTAAAGTATTCAATACAGTGACAACGTGCGCCTGTGCAATTGATCCTACACGCTATAATTTAATATAATACAAGCCGACCAGACCACAATTATATAAGCCGATAAGGTTTCAAACAATTTCAATATCAAATTACATCAAGCCATTGCTTACTTGAAAAAAAGAAAATCGACGGAAATTGTGGAATTACGCCCTATTCCAGCGTTGCATAATATTAAATTATAGGTAAAGTCATACTTCAAACACAATATTCCTTCCTCGAAAGGCAAGTAAAGACATCATGTTATTCACTTATCCTAATCAAGATTAATAATAATTAAAAGACATAATTTCTGTATTTAATCGATTAGAAAAGAGGCCTCAGTTCATCCAATTCCCTTTGAGCAGCCAGATCGATATTCAAATATCAAGTCAGTCACAAACCCCTAAAATAATCAAGAAATGGGGAAAAATGGTTGCAACATGGTAGCAAAGCTATCAATTTTGACTAGGAAAGAAAATGAATTGTGAGGAAATTAATCTTTAAAAAAATGGTTGCAACGATTCACTTATTGACCCTAGTTCAATCGTGAATACGATGAACCAATTTATAAATCTTTCTTCTTCGCCTTCTTTTCTCAAGATACAAATTATGAAAGTTCACGTGCTTATTATTTCAGATAAAATATTATAATCAAGGAATAAAATCATTTTAATCTGCAGTCATTACAATATATATTTTTTGTTAGACATTACTAACTCGCGTTTATCAAAAACAAAAATTTCGGAACTTGCACTCCTGCTTTAGTGAGTCGAGACCAAATGGGAACTTGCACTCATGTTTGCAATGACAGGCAGCGATAATAAAAACATTGAAGAATTATCATAAAGCACCAAATTTATATAAAAACCAGCGATAATATAAATTACAGGAAGACCCATTTGAAGATTTCAAAGAAATTAGAAAATTGAAGTTCAAAAAAATAAAACTGTGAGGAAAATTAAAGGGCATACTAGAGGCGGGTAGCAAGATGGAGAGAAGCGTTGGCCCAAGAAAGAATTGGAGAGGGACAGTGATGTAAATGAGCTTCAGATTGAATTTTTCGAATGTAACAAAAAGCTTCAGATTTTGGTTTGCTACTGCTACTACCACTCCCAAGGAATTGAGAGAGACGAACAGGCTAATATGGAAGATAAAAGTTTGTATAAGTTGGGGTTTCCTCCGGTGACATTCTATCCGATTTTATCCAGTTTGAACTTAAATCGCTGTAAATTGCACACGATCTGTGAAGAAAACAAATTATTTAGCAAAATTACACATGAATACAAATGCATTTCGAATATTCTTAACCATTAAGGAAGAAATCTTGGTGGGAAATACCTGAAATCAGGCCCGGTTCTTGGATTCTTGGAGAATTGAACTTCGATGAATTGTTGAGACCGGAGACGAGTTGAGATTTTGAGAGCGAGCGGGGAATGGGATTTGGGGCTTGGGAGAAGGACGTCGTTCTTGTTTAGATTTAGGTTTTTTAAAAAAAATTAAATTGGGCCAAAATCGAGAGGCCTCCTATGTTGGGCTAGGCCTCAATTTTAAAAAAAAAATTAAAATTGGGGAGGGGGCCAAAAAATAGGCCCCCTCCAGTTCTGGGCCCGAGGCGCGGGCCTCATCCGCCTCGGCCCAGAACCGGGCCTGCACAGAGGAGTGAGGTGTTCATAATGGGAAGTTCATTTAATAACAAAGAAATCATTTTTCTGATTGATCGACTAGATTCCTAACGAGATATGTCTTCATTGAAAGTGCAATCTTTAGCAAAATTTAACACTAGTAGTGGAATTTGTACATTTCCAAATTATGAGCGATATCACGTCAAACCTAAGATATTTCTTCCTTTTTATTTTTGAGGAATTAATACTCATTTAAATGATGTCAAGGTCTATTGCATCATTGTCTAATATATTAAAATGCATTTCAACTAGGAGAGGCAATGTGTTGAGCCAAGCCTGTTTTATGGGCTTGACACCTTGCATGGTTCGGGCAATGACCCTGCCCTTGATGAGTCGAGTTGGTTCACGATTTTTTTTTAGTTTTTAGGCAAAGGTTAAAAAAAGATGTATATAGAAAAATTAAATACGGGATATAAAACAAGGAAATTTATCATTGTTATACAAGAGAAATAGAAAAATACGGCAAGTTCGTAAGTGAGCCCACAAGTCGTCCTACCAATTGGCTCATATAACTTAGGGGCTTCTCTTTCTGTGCTCGACTCGATTCGCCTACCTAAAATTCAAGCTTGCCTCGACCTACGGCTCGTGGCAAAATGAGCCAAGCCGGCCAAGCGAGTTGTTTGGACCTCTTGCCATCTATATTAACTACTTCAGTGGACAATGAAAAGATGGATTTCACTATCGTCTAAACTATACAAAGCACTACTCATTTTTTAGAGCATATATATTTTGCAGGTTGACGATGATACACAGCTAAATAATAAATTAAGCCTCCGTTTGGTATCACTGAAAAAATTGATTGAAATTTAAGTCAAAGTCAACAATTAATATTAATTACACATTTCATGGATCAACAACTTTTTAATCACACATTTCATTTGATTTTATAAAAATCTACTAAAAATCTGATTTTAATATCTACCAAACAGTAACTAAAAGTGAATGGGGAGCGAAAGAATTTTTATCATGGATTTCAAATCTATAAAAGTAGATGCTCATTTGAATGGCTTTGAGTTATAAATTTTAAAGCCATGGTCTTTTTGGAGTCTTATTTCCTTTCCAACATTTGTACAAATCTTCTTCAATTTCTTGATTCTGAACAGTTTCATGAAAAAAACATGCAAGATCTCAAAAATTTCGTCTACTTTGTTATTCTTAAAGGAGCTTTTCGTACATTAGATGTTTATTCATTGTTCAATGTCGTCCCACGCCTCAAGAATTAATGCATTATTCATGTTACAAACATGTAAAATTCCAAACAAGAATCAAGAGATAAGAAACTGTAAAAGGAATTCTGAAATATCACCTTGATAGGGACAACAAAGGTGGTTGAAGAACAAGTGGATTTTTATTCTCTCTCCAAAGTGCAATTTGCATTAATTCCGGTTTGATTTTAAAAATCAGGTTTTTTTTGTAGATTTTAATAAAAAGAGATAATTGCAGCAGCGGTATCAAAATTTTCATTTATTAGCAAATTTTGTCCAAACCTTTCATTTACCACTCACGATACCAAACCTTTCAAAATATCACTGCTGAAATCCAAATGGATGGTTTCTGTTAATTTGACTGTTAGTTGACCAAATAATTGATCTTGACGATAATTTTAACTAATTTTAAAAGGTTAAAATGGTAAATTTACATTTTTTAATAATAAAATAACAAAAATCAAATAATTAAAATTAAAAACCAATTTTCAACTTCTTTTTCTCCATCCATCCCACGTATACCACCCTCACCCCAATCCCAATCTGGAAATCAAAACCCATAATTTCTTGTTTTTTGATTATTTTATCATTTCCTTTTAATTCACAAATCTGGGATGGGTTTACCATTTTAACCTTTTAAAATTAGTCAAAAATATTGTTAAGGCCAATTATTTGGTCAACTAACGGTTAAACTAACAGAAACCATTTATTTGAATTTCAACTGTGACATTTTGAAAGAATTGATACCGTGGGTGATACAAATGAAATGTTTTGGCAAAGTCTGTTATTAAATGAAATGTTTGATATGATACTGCAATTATCCCTAATAAAAATTAATGAAATTTCTAATTTCTAATTGATGAAATTTGTGAATTCTATGAATTATGTGGTTGTAAATGATTTTGAAAAAAATGATTTTTAAAAAATGGAAGCGAAAAGGGGCTTAGTGAGTTTATTATCACTTGATTACGAAATTTAGAGAGCAAGATGAAAATCAATTAACATTATAGTATGAGTTAAAAAGAATCTGATTCTATAGGGTTGATTAAGTCGGCTCTCATAGTTATAATTTTATAGCTTATAATTAACTTATACATTATAATCTAATTACTTTTAGGATTTATAATTAACGTATGCACTCGTACATTTCCTAATTACATGTGATATTGGCTCAAACCCGGACCCGGTGAAATTGAATTCTCCTTGAAGATGTCGAGTACCAACGACTAGACAGTAAATAATGATATTGCGTAGTACAAAATGTATCAAAAGTTACTTGTTACTGATCCATTCATAATTACAAGCCCTCGTTCTAAAATTGGTTTAAGAATGAATATACATACCCCATTCGAGTTTTCATTTTTCAACAAAATGAAAATAAAAATGGAAATTTTTCGTACTTAGAGCTAGGCTTCGACTTCGTCTACCATCTCTTTGTGAGTGTTTAATGTGCAACAAATCATCGAACAACCCATAATGTCTATAAGCAATGAAATTCATTCCAGTGTATCAATCTTATTGTTCATGCTTGTACAATAATTTGTGATCAAAATATTTTTATTTATTGCCTCGTATAGAAACTAAGGAAATTAAAGGCCCTTTCAGAATTTCAGATCCAAAAGATTTTAGAATGTTAGTCGATCATTTTCATCTCTTCCACAAGAATAACTCAAATAGGAAAAAAAATGTACTATTAATATTCGTTCTTCCCTTGCTGCATTCATGTTCTGCTTAATTTGAGGCCAGAATACAAATAACTGTACATAAAGGTACAACACAAGAGAATCATGTCTTTCTTGCTCTGCTTCCATATATCTATATATACATATAAAGCTGTAGAAGAGTGAAAGAAAAGGAAAATGTACAAGTCGAAGCTGCAAGAATTGTGCCACAAATGCAACTGGGCATTGCCAAAATACACATGCGTGAAAGATGGCCAGGATCACATTCCACAATTCAAGGCTTCTGTGGTGGTTAGTGGCATCAACTTTGACACAATCACCATCTGCAAATCCTCTAAAGAAGCCTACAATGAGGCGGCTAAGCTCGCCTTCCTCCACTTCACTTCTGGTAAACTAAGACTTCCTACCTTCCTTTGCTCGATTTGTACTATTTGTGCTTGTCAATCCAAGTAATTGTCTGGTTCTAAATACTGTTGCAGTTCCAGCACTCATATTTCTCATTATTGTGCAGAAACTTTGAATCAAAGCGGAGAATACAATGAAGAACCCAACAGTAAAAACGACGTTCAAAGTCCCAAAGTTCATTCAGATGATGTGGCTAACCAGTGCAACGAAAATCTTGGTACTACTACCTTTCCATCTGTATCCCGTTTGTCCACCTGTAACGACTTGTCTCTTAATAGCTTAAGCTTTTAGACGAGTACTCTAAAGTCCTGATTCAAGCCTCATTGTACGACAATCGTACAATGTCATGCATTTGATAAGAAACAAATGTAACCTCTCTCGAAGTGAGCTCTAAATTTGGTGCTTGTGCTAGTAGATTTGCCTGAAAAGTTCAAGAAGAAGCTGCAGATCTTTGCTGAGAGGAAGGACCTCACGTTACCAGTATACCATGTTGAAAAAGAGGGTCCTCTCACTCCTCGTGTCAAGGCAACAGTCAATATAGGAGAAAATTGCTTTGTCACCCAAGGTCTGTATAAGACTTCAGAGGAAGCTGAAGATGCTGCAGCACAGATTGGTTTGTTATCATTGTCGACAGAGGCGCTTCAAGAGGTAAACTTTCATTGCAGTCATGTTAACATAAAGTGCATATTGCACAAAAAATATGATGTTTGTCCCGGAACTTCTTAACAATTTTTCTATCCATTTTCATGTTATTTCAAGGACCCCCTTTCGTACAAGAATCTTTTACAAGAACTGACACAGGAAGAAGGATTTTTCTTACCAATGTATACAACAATCGTATCTGGCAAGCCTCACAATCAGACATTCATCTCCTCGGTGGAGATCGAAGGAGAAACTTTTCGAGGGGCAGAAGCCAAGTCCAAGAAAGTAGCAGAGCTTAATGCTGCAAAGGCTGCATACACTGCCTTTATTGAGCGTAAGTTGGCACTTTTCAATTCTCAGTGATCCTGATTCTACGTTGATCTGATTTTCACGAGTTTCTAATCAAATCAGGGAAGTTGTTTCATCCTGCTGACTTCAAGTTGCGATCCTCGGATGATGATGCTCTTAAGATCGCTTCTCGTGTGGGCTCGGTCACCATTTCTGATCAGAAAGTAAAGGGCAGTCCTGGATGTTCATCAAACACGTCTCCAGCTATAAAAAACGAGGCACAGCAGGGAGAAAACAAAGGTAATAATATCCTAATTGCATTGTTGTTGCCGCTCTACTTAGTTTACCATAGAATCTGATTAAGAACGCTTCAGTACTATAATATTAACGCGATCAATGAATTTGGCAGATGAAAACGAAGAAGCTGGATATCCTAACGAGTGCGCATCAGGCAATGACAAATTCAGCCCTCACGAGTCCATAGCTTTTCCTAATGTACCAGTGACGGTTAAACTCGCTGGAGGTCGACCAACTTCTCCTACTCCCGGTGTCTCAATTCTCAGTGCTGCGGATTCTCGGATGAAGATGGCCGCTGGAATGAGAAGCTACCTACTCGGTGACAGAGTTAAAGTCTACACGTACATTCCAGATATTGCATTGTCTGCAGGCACTGTGGTACTTCCAATCGGACAGGATAAATGGGTGAAAGTGAGCCTAGAATTCCCCAACCCAACAAAAATGGCATGTAATCTGTAATTTTATTTATACGTTTCTCACCATAATAGGATGATTCGTCAAGATTTTACGAACCATTTTGTGAATCTAAGTACTTGAACTTTGATCGAGCTACCAATTTTTTCGATGAAAGACAATAACAAAAAAGTTATGAAAGGGTGTCGCATCCATCTCTTTTGGCACCTTTTCCTCTATCAGAATCATAACAAGTTTTCGTGCGCATGATAGTGCGGCTTGAACTGTCCCGCCATTTGATGACGCTACAGTTTACGATAAATTAATTTTTATTTGATTCGCCAGTTTAAATTAATTTAAGAGAAACATATAAAAAAAAAATTTGAAAATGAAAATTAACGAGTTCCAAAATAGCGACATATCACTTATTCCTCTAATTCTCCACATCGGCGGATAGAGAGTATTTGCCCTACCGTAATCCGGCAGTTGTAACTACCACCCATGGAGGTGGAATCGTCTACCGACATCATGGCATCTCTGATGAAGAAGCTGAAGCCCGGTAACCCGTGGGTACCGTCTAGATCCTGGGATTCGCGTCCTCTCATTCTCACTCCCTCTATCCCCACTTCCACTGTCTCCGTAAGAATCCTCTCTCTATATATGCGTTGTATTATGATTTTGTGAGAGAATGGGGATTTTCGTTTCGTAGTAGTTGAATAATTTATGAATTATGATTGCTGAAGTCATGTGGGACTTTGTGCCGTCTTTAGTTTTTTTGTGTGCCGGAGATTTTACTACGTGAAAGGATTACAGTACCTTGAAGTTTTTTTGTGTGCCGGAGAATGGGATATTTTGTTAGTCGTAAATGTAGTCTGGTTTTCGTAAAAGGTAAATTGTCCTAGAAACAATAATTTTTTTATTTTATTTTTTTGTGAGAAATCAGTTTGTATTTGAGCATTCACATACAATCCCTTGAAGTTGATTGCAGAGTATACCTCTTGTTATCAAGCTTTAGAAATTGGATCTAGATCATAGGCGCGTATATTGTTGTAAATTTGTTCAAAACAATGTTTTTATATTAGATTATGGGCATGAAAATAAATTTATTTGGCCCTGAGTTGATGAATTGAAAATAAATTGGGATGCGGGAAATTATGCCTATGCGCACGCATGGCCACACAAGGAATTGTCTACCGGAAATTGAAGCAATTTTGCTTCTATTATTATGCGTAGGCAAGGATATAACCATGCATACGCATGGTTCAATTTAATAGCCGTTGGGCTGTTTTTTCATTTGAATTCTAGTGTTAGATTCATGAAAAGTTTCCAACTTTTTATGAATTTTTGGGACCTGTTCGAGGCATATGGATGGAAATACTATAAATAGATGATAGATTTTCATTTCCGAATATTAGAAACAACAAGTAAATCATCACTTGAGATATTCCAATTCATTCATCAAATATTTAAACTTCTTAAAGTTTTCAACGAGTTCAACTAGGAAGGATCAATTATGCTTTTATGCTTTTTCCTTGAAAGCTTGTCAATCCTCTAAACTATTTGTCGAAAATCCTAAAAGCTCACTAGAGGAGGCAAATATCGCTTTTAGGACAGTGTATCATATATGTGTTCTTCATATCATCTTGTTCTTGTTTCCATCTTCATCTTCTCCTTTTCAATATTTCCAACATATATAAGGCCTTCTCACCTAACTTATCCATATAATTGGGCGGTGGGAGCAGGGTTTCTCTTACTCATTAAATCTCAGTAATATATCTCCATCATTTTGAAAAAAAAATTAAAATCAAGCTTAGCAATGTGTTAAGTATTTGAATTAGAACCAAAGGCAATGTGAATGAAGCAATCTAGGCTAATATACTAGTTGTTTTCAAATCTGGCCTTCTATTGATTTAGGATAAATTTTAACTTGTTGATTCAAACCATCTTGGAGATAGAGGATGATTAGTGGGAGATGAATGATCATCAACAAGTATTTCTCAAGTCTTATTTTCTGAGGTATTGTTTTCATCATAAACAACGTTTTCATTTCAAAGTACAAGTTTCCAACCGTAATGATGTTTACATGTTGATCACCTATACAACGTAACTAAGTGCTATACAGCAAATATAAGATCTTGGTAAAACTGCATTAAAATTATGCTCCAAAATTTCTCCTCCTTGCATATGCTGCTGTAAAACGTCTATTTTTCTAATCTTTCTGTCTTCTTTTATTGTACTGTTATTTTACCTATGTCTTGTCTTTTATTGAATAGATCTTATGTACAATTTTTATAGTTTTCTACAGAAAGATTTCGCGAATATTTCTTATCAATCTCTTTCCAATGGCTGCAGGAGTCCAGTTTGATGAGATTGGTGATGAATGCTCTACAGGGTGTACAATCTGCTTTAATAACTATTGATAAACTCTCTGCAGTACTTTGTTACATTTTCAGCAGACGGAACTACTCATTGAATTCCAAGTTTGTTCGAAAATACCGATTCTATTTTATGTTATATTCTTTTCAAATCATGACTTAGAAAGTATGGAAGATTTTCCAATACCTTCTGCTTTCCATGTGGACTTTTACATGGGTTGAGAAACAATTCTTAAAGCTCCTATATGCATCAACATATGTAAGCTTAACATTTCTATTTCTGATCACGTGCCTTATTTCATTGCAGGCACAAACTTAACCATTCTGTATCTACGTTACAGCATTATGTACAATCACTTTATCCCAAGTATATTGGTGCAGAATCTGCGCTCCCTTAAGCACAAGGTTTGTATTCGGTAATTGATTATACTTTGGTACCTTCATTCCTTATCTCCATTGAAAGTTCAATCACAATTAACTCGATTGTTTATCTACTCCCTATATCAGTGAATCGAGTTTCATTTATATGCCTTATTATGGGGGCATTAGAAAGTTCAAGTTTAGTGATTCATGGACCCTACCATCTACAAACAATTTGGACAAATCTCATTGAAATCTAAGAAATATTAACTACTCGAGAAAATATATTAGGAGATTGAA
Source organism: Fraxinus excelsior (assembly GCA_019097785.1). Taxonomy (NCBI): domain Eukaryota; kingdom Viridiplantae; phylum Streptophyta; class Magnoliopsida; order Lamiales; family Oleaceae; genus Fraxinus; species Fraxinus excelsior. Next base: position 4,113,893 of record CM032624.1, read on the forward strand.
CCTTGACTCGTTTCTACATCAGCCCCTCAATTTGAGAATGAATATAATAAATTTGAGGAAACACCTTAATTCCAGATGCGTCTCGATATATGTCTTTCTGACTACCTAGCTAATATAGGGATTTAAGAGTGAATTGTCTGAATTCAGCATAAAGTCAGTTGTTGTCAACTTTCAGTTTTTATTTATTTATAATTGTCAGATAACAATTCTTATTATTATTTTTTGGAACTAGTTGGAGTCCCAGAATTTAAGACTTCAGTAGCAAGGTTGGCATAGAGTTCTAAAACATGTCCCAGTTGTCAATCTCAGATTTTTTTTGAGACTGTGATTTTTTTAGGGACACACCTCACTTTTTAAAAAATCACACTATACACTATCCTCCCATATATCTAGTTTTGAGTATTACATACATCCAGACTACTTTTTGAATCATATATCATCTAAAATGAGGTTGATATACCTAAAATTCCCTTGTGCATAAAAGATGAAAATTTCTACAATTAGTTGCAATTTAATATATTTCCTTTAATAATAAAGTAATACTTCAAGACTGTGCGTGCACAATTCTGAATATGTAAGCTAGTGGAAATTTAAACCTAAAATATGTTAAAAAGTTATTAATTAACAATTTAAAGTTTTTTTAATTAATTGTATATATATGTTAACAATTGTGAATTTATCCAAAAAAAAAAAAAAAATCATATTTATAAATTAAAACAAGATGTTAAATATAATCATTTACTTATTACAATTCAAGTATAATTTAGCAAAAAATTAGTATACTTAGTAACTTAGTTCATTAAAACATTATGCATTTTCAAAATAATATCATAATACTTCTGTTGGTTATTTGATATTTAATTGTAGATATATATTTCATCTAAAAATATATTCAGAAATTTATAGTTGCTTTTAGCACATTAACTACTACTAATTTAGAAAATCTTATCTTTTTTTACAAGGGCATTTTAGGTATATCAACGTCATTTTAGAAGATATATGGCTCAAAAAGTGGCGAGAGAGTGTGTGTGATACTCAAAACTACAAGTAATGGAGGTTAGTTGAGTTTTTAAACGTGAGGGGTGTCTATGATATTTTCATAAAGTTCAAGGGGGTGTCTCATATTCTCTCTCTCTCTCATTTCTGCAATGATGGTATAAATGGCAAATTTTCCAGATGTTTCTCGTCAAATGAAACATGGTCTATTGCTAGCATTATGCAAAAAATCTTGCAATCTGCTATGGACTTTTGGTCTTGCTTAATTGGAAGCATTTTGGAGGCTAGATCCAATGATGAAAAATCGGCTGACAGATTTTCTCAGAATGATATATTAAGGGCGTGTTCAATAGAGATTAAAATTGAAAATATAATCGTTATTGAGTCTCACTCGTCTAATAAAAGTCAACAATAATAACTAATTTCTTAATTCTAATCCGATTTTAATCTCTACCAAACACACTCTAATTACTCTTGCTTATTGCTGGCGTTCATTCTGTTGAGTTGTGTGGAGCCTGACTATACTGGACACCCAGCCTGACGAAAATTCACACAAGGGTATTTTAGGTATTTACATTGTATTAGGGTTTTTGCTTCTTCTGACTATATATATGTTATTTTATGACATATGGCTTGTAAGAGAAATTAGTAGTCGCCTAACTACTGTATTGTGATTCCTCAAGAAATAAAAATTCCTCTGCAAATCCGTGTGTTTATCTTTTACTTTTATTGTCATCTTTTTTACAACAATTGGTATCAGAGTCAAGGTTCGGGTCTGAGGAAAAACGATGGCTGGAGACGAAGTGAAGATATCGGGGATCGAGAAGTTCGAT